>ML685766.1:38951554-39045658 GCA_007922175.1 Pelusios castaneus
AATCCATATTTGATTTATGAACACAGCAGATTCATTAATCCATTCCCTCGTCTGAACCAGGCTCGATAACTCGGTTATGATTATCTTCCTTACACTGTGGCACACATCACATAGTTATTCTTGGAGAGATACAGTCACTGACGTAACCAGGAGCTGCTAATTACAAGCTGCTGACATTTTGCTTGTCTCTGCAGCTTTCAAGCTATGAGTGAGAATCTCTCTTCCTCCTCCCTGGTTTGTTTTAAAGTGGCTGGGTTGGAAACACAGCGTTTGAGAAAGGTACAGGAGAGGTGTAACTCCTCTGCTGAGCTCAATGTATTTTCCAAAGCTATTTTTCTTTAAACAAACAGAAAACTACAGTTTGAAAGTACTAAGACGCCTCCACCCCCAACACAGGAATGTTATCCAACAGCTGGCTAAATATAATCCAACACACAGAGCTGCCTTTGTAGAAGTGGTAACAAATAGTGAAAGGCCCAGACAGGCATCTTGCAGGATAGCTCACCATGACTATGGGGAAATCCCCTTGTACAAATTTTAAGATGACTTTGTAGTCTTTGGATTTGCACTGTCAAACGGCTCTGACAGTAGGGGGCTGCTATAAAATCCTACCCAGTCCCCACCAGTTGATTGCAGCATTTGTTTCCTTAATTTCATTTTGCACATTACATGGATCTGGCCAACCTCAGCAGTCTACTAGTTTTCACCCATTCTAAGCATGTCTGCATTATGACACATCCATCTGTTCTAAGAACGCAATCTCCCAAATGCATGTCCAGAAATGAAAAATATTAGTGTCCATTTCAGAATGATTCATAGCCTTTTAAAAAAAAAAAAAAAAAAAAAAAAAAAACAGACCAAGAATCTTTTTTTAATTATAGGCTGATTTTGAAATTTAAAATATATATATATACATATACATATATATATATATATATATATATATAATGCTGAATCCATCTGAGCTGACCATTTAGCCATCTGAAGACTGTGGTAGCCAGCTGGTCTAGCAGTCATCTGGGATACATTTATTTTGATTAGATTGATCACATCTCTATTTACAGTATAGAATTTTTCAGCATACTGAATACAGCTGTGTTTATAAGGATTTTAAGATGAAGAAAACAAAACCCCCACAGTTCCTCTCGGCACAGTACAGAAGATTCAGTGCTTCAAGGTGTTAAATCAAAAGGAGCTGCTGCATACGTCTGTTTTCACAAAGCGCCTTCTGATTCAGGAAATGGGTTTAGAGCTGTAGCTGAAAATATAAGCTGCAATCAAGTCTGATCTAGAGAAGTGAAAAACTTCCTGTGTAAATTGGTCAGAAATGCCGTTTTCATGTCTACACATGGACACACAAGAGATACGCATACATATATAAATATATACTGCATGACGGCTGTTTTCCCTGGGGGAGTCAGTGCAGTCACCTAGCCCATCAGTTCCACCCCAACAGTGTCAGGAGTGTTCAGACTACAATTTACAGTCCCTCCGTCCATACAGTGTTTGGTCAATTATGCAATCATCTGCAGAATAAGAATGCACAGAATCAGACAAACAGAATACAGTGTTCCTTCTTTCTTTTCATTTGCTCTCTCGCACTCTTCCTCCCATCACTTTCCCACAGGCGGACATATCAGATACCTTATTTATCCATCTTCAGCACACTGCTGAGGTGAAACACTACTGCATCACTGTGTCTTTTCCCATATTAATCCTTTCGAGCAGCAGAGGCTGGATTCTTGCTGCTGATGCCCTTGTCGTGTGCTGGATTATTTTGCGTAATATTTCTTTAAACTTTCTCCCACCTCACCTTGGTTTAATGTCCCCACCCTTCCAAAAAAGCCCCACTCCACATCACAACCCTTCTCTTCCAACACCAATAGAAAAAAAATGTGGCCAGATTTCCACCGCTGCTCTTCCTTAGCAGTGTGCAGACGAGTGACTCTCGACTCAGACATGCCAGGGTGAAGCACAGGCAGGGAGACTGCAGCAGCCCCAACAGCAGCAGCAGAAACAGCAGCAGCCGCCCAGGTAAATGGGGGGAAAAGCAGGATATTCTGAGAGCAGTGCAGCATCGGAGCTGAGAGAGAAGACGACGTTGCTTTTTCCAAACAGCGCAGCTCGAAGCCTGCAGGAACGGAAGAACGGGAAGACCCAAAATGAAAAATAAAAGCCAAAGAGTTAAGAATAAATAATAACACTGATAAATATAATAATAAATTGATAAACTTTATTTCTGTTGTTCTGGGCTTTTGGGGGGGTGATCTTTTTCCCCCCCCAAAGTCTCTTGTGTTGCTGAATGTTACTGTCCAGGAGTGCCGACTCACAAAGGCTCACTCTCCAAAGCGCAGAGCCCAGCATCACATGAGAAACCACATGACACACCCAAATCGGATGCTGATGTGGTCAACTATTTCAATGAACCAAAATATATATATATATATACACACACACGCGCGCGCACGCGCATGTGCACTGAATGAAGCACACCCCTCCCTAGCAGCTAGAATTTCCTATAAAAAAAAAAAAAACCACCAAAAAAATTAGATAACTATCTAGATAGAAACTACTGATATTTCAAGTGCTAAGAGGATGCTGTTCCACAGACACTAGCTGGATGGCAGCAATATGATTTCCAGGCTGCATTACACAAAGCTGATTCCACTTAAGTGAATTCCTGAAAAGCATACTGCATGGCTTTATAGCATGAACAAGCTCAGAAAAACCAATTCCATTATCCTTCCCTGCAATCTCTATCTGAACCCTCATCCTGAATAATTTATTCTAGACTAATAAGAGGTTTGCAAAGACTGCTCCTTTCCCCAGTTAGTACCATGGGTCAGATTCACTAAGGTGGGGCAGTCGGTCCCAGTGCAACGGGGAAACAGGGTGCACAGTCATCGTTTTCATAATTGGTGATTTTAAGCAACCCATCCCACAAATAGTCAGGAAAAAACAGCAAAAAGTTTCTCTTGCTTTACTGAACATGACAGCACTCTTGTTCGCAGTGGGGCATATTGTGTTTGCAAACGGTGGAATTATTTTTTTTTCTTAACATTGCTGTAACGAGAGCTTTGGATCGAAGCTGAGGATGATATTTCTTGGCAGTGAGAGAAGAGGTGATCCTTTAGCCAGCTAGCTGTTGCAGAGACGCTGTGCCACACTGTTTAACTTACTAGCATCTAGGCAGCCCCTGCTATGCCAAACTAAGTTCTTGGAACCACACAGTGCTCTCTGCTGTCAGGTCTCCAGGAGGTTAAACATCCCTCTTTGCTTTACCACTGTGCCTATAGCAGCAAGGTACTAAATGAGTGGTTAGCTGGAAAAATAAAAGCTGATCTGGACGATCAATGGAATCACTGCTGGCATGAGGTTATCATCCAACAAACGAAGTTAGCAATTTGAAGCTTTTTTTAAACTCCTATCATTTGTGCAAGTAGCAGAGCAGGTGGCAAAGTGTCCTCCTCCATCCCTTTTGTTTGCAAAAGCAGGGCATCGCTTTGCAGTGCCGTACTCCCTGGCTCTTTATACTGAAACAGTAAACGATGTCAGAAAAATGTAAAAGGATAGCTGCCATGAACACGCACAGCTGTTTCCCACAAGATATCACTGCAAGCTGTGAAGTTTATATCACAGCGCTTAAGCACTGAATTCTCCAAGAGGAGAATTCAGGGAGGAAGTGGGAGTAAAAGCAAGATTTAAAGAGTGCTCTTCATTCTCCACAACCGCTCGTGCAATGGCAGATGGCAAGAATTTGCACAAGGCAGGGACTGTTAATTCTCATTGGTTCCTAACAGAAAGGGTTTTTTCAATAGGCTGCACCTATGAAGAGCAAAGTTCCACATAAAACACAGATGCAACGTTACCAAAATGCAAAGCAAGTCTGCACAGGGAACTCTGGGGAGTAGAGTTTTGTACACAGACAGCATAAGAACATTATACTGCTCTCAAAAAGCAGTTTTATATATGGCATGACCAGTTACACTTAGCTCACTTTTTCACAAGTGGGTTGAAGAGGGATATCAGCACACAAACTCAGGCCTGTGGCCAAAATACAATTAAAATTAGCCTCTTTTTCTCCTGTTGCAGTGTTGACTTAACCTAGACCATGAAGACCGCAAAATGAGCTTTCCGCAAACTAAGTGGTAAGCATTACTGATTGACAGAGAGGCCAGGGGCTGGTGTGCATGAAGAAGAGAGAAATTCAGAGTCCTTCCATAATTTTGGTAAACAGGGCTAAAGTAGCTGTCTGGAGTGAATATCAGGCTCATTATACTAGTGGAAGTACTCCCAGAGCTCATTTGGCAATTGTACAGAAAGGTTTGCAGTTCCTTTTAGGCTCGTCTGCCATTAGGAGTACTTTCTAATATACTAATATTGGACTCTGTAGTTGATGACCTTTCACGCACGCATGCACACACACACGCACGCACACACACACAGAGTTCTTTGTGCTGCCATTAAGCACTGTTCCGTTTGATGTATTTGCCTAGATGGATCAAAACCTTATATGAACAGTCCTCTCAAGGCAAGTGCGATCATTGAGGAGGTGGGGTGAATTATTCAATAACTGGTGATAACATGTGTGACTTTTCTCCTATTGGTCACCTAACTGAATCCAGCTCAAGTTGGTAGTGTCTGAAATTTGTCACCATTAATGACGGTTGTCACTGCCTCAATGGCTAAGGAAAACTATCTAGAGCACAATTTACAACCTGGGGTTCATGACCTCCTTGGGGAGGTGCCAAAGATTACTGGGGTCTCTGAGGCTTCACTAATATTGAGGTCATTTAGCCTATCCAATCCCACACCAGCCAGGCTCCCAGGCTTCCAAGAGAGCAGTCACCCTGAGTCCTGCGTCAGCCAGGCACAGGCCCCACAGCTACATGCCAGTCAGGTGCCTGGACAAAGTGGAGACGTAGCCCCTCCCCTCCCCCCTGTCCCCGCTCAAGGGAGCAGCACCCCAAGCTTTGCACCAGCTGGGCACCTGGCTGGAACAGAGAAGCAGCGTTCCCCCTCCCTGCAAGGACGTAGCAGCTACAAGCTCTGTGCTATCCAGAACAGAGGAGTAGCCACACCTCCCACACTCCCCAATGCACAGATGCTGCAGTGTGCATGGAACAGGCAAGAGTAATTAATTATTACTATTATTTATGTAATTTAGTGTTATCATTCCATGTGTTGATTGGGTAATATGTGCTTGACCAGTGGGACGGCAGGTGAGAAGCATGGTGGGACATGTTTTCCTTAATGTAAAGTAGTGGGCTTCCACTCAAAAAGTTTGAGCACCACTGGTTTTGAGTGTTCACTTCAGATCCTAGGCCACAGCACTAACATCACTGTCAAAACGGGCCATCTCAGCAGAAACATCAAGGACTGAATGAACACAGAGCCTGAATTACACACTCACACTAGACGTAGTCCTTGCAAGACACAGTTGAGACACACTGATGGAGCACAGTGTGGACAAGATTTCACTACTATTGCTTGGACTGAACCTATTTAGTGGACAGAGGACTTCAGTCTCTTCAGGCTAATAATCAAATGTCGTTCATGGACACCAAGCAATACATTTTCAATGGGCCTCAGAAAAAGTGCCCATCAGTATCTGCAGGTGCATCCATAGGCTGTGAAAAACATATTTGTGTAAGCAAAGCAAGGCAGGTAACCACACCTCTTATCTATAATCGTCTACAGTTATCGGACTTGAGCACAAAATATTTAAATACAAAAAAAAAAAGAAAAAGTCAACAATGTACATAGATGGAATTTTAAGGGACTCGTTACTGCACTTGGGGGAAAAGACAAAGAAAATAAAGGCCAGAGAGTTGTTATTTTTTCATAAATATAATCAATTCAATTGAGAAAAGTTCCGAGATATAATCCTAGATCATCGACCCTAGAGATTACATTCTTATATGAGGTACTGTGAGATACCATTTCCAAATAGCAAACCGTGCTGGAGAGACACAGGAGCCGCTATAGCCCTAAGACACTCTTGATTGCAGTATTTCAGTCTCAGATTGTTGTCAGATACTATGATTTTATCTATAACATGTTAATAGCTCCTGACCTCAGACTCACGTTCCGGAACAATCTGCCTGAAAAATCACTATTTCTCTGTTCAAGCCCAGCCCCTAAGTTGCACCCTGCAACATTAGACCATCCATGCACTAATCAATCAAACAGGCAGCTGTGCATCCAACACGGGGAATTTAGGGTGCAAATAGACACTTCTGGGTACCATATTAGCTTTTGTGCAGACTTTTCTATTGTACAATGCCTGGAAAGCACTTAGCACATTTTGGATGCTACTGCAATATTAATTAATAATAATAATTTCCAGATGCAATTTAAGCAGCCAATATTGTCCCCAAATATTTATCTCTAGATCCTGCTCTGTGTTTGGGCAGTTTTGCACAACTCTAATGATGCAAAGCTGGCGTACCTGACAACAGGAAGATCATCTGTGTAGAAGGATCTTTCAGTAAGACAGACTCCTTCAGGTTGCTTTAATTTATGTAAAGGACTGGGCCAAAATCTACATGGAGAATGCAAAAATAGCTTAAAAGATACCTTTGCATCTTAGTCTCCTGCCAGTAACCTGAGCTGTGTTGAATGGTCCTCAGCTGCAGGTCAGAATGTAAGTTTTGATGGTTTCCTTTATATGGCCAACCATGTTCAAAATAGTTCTGTTTCCTAACTGTGTGTTAATGTACATCTTTTAGATCTCTGAGTTAAAAACTGCTGGATTTTAATACATGTTGATTTAATTCTCACTATGGAAACATGACTTACATTCGTATAGCATGTTTCACCATGAAATACTTTACACGCTTTATGAACTGCAAGTGTGTGTGTGTATATACACACACACACACACATACATGCAGTAAATACAGGAGTTACTTCATCCACCAATGGAATGCAGTTACTGTGGGATAGAAGGTAGCTCCTGTTTAACACCACAAAGTAACATTCTCTATGGTACGAGGAGAGGAATACACATACCACTGAAACTGGAGAGAGATTCTAAATTATCCAGGAACGAGAATATCACTAATGGACACATCCAAATTAGATGAACTTTCTGATTACTTGTTTTATTGCAAATCCAGCTCTTGGCTAAGGTTTCTAAAAACCCTCTCAAGCCTGTGAGGAAGGGTTCACTAAAAATTCAGCCGAGGTCACCTTTAACAGTTGATAAATCTCAGTGAATCTAAGGTGTTTTGTGTGAACTTTCGCTCTCTCCATACAAGCTTTGGAGACAGAATTATGGTTATACTTGAGGTTTCAACCCAAAGGCCAGACACTGTTTGTCACTAGACCTGAAACCTCAAAGTGAAACTCAGCTGTGTGAACAAACACTTTGCCGACCTCAAGCGAACAAAACCCTACTGTTACACGTGGCTCTAGTAAAGAGACATGCAGGATGTTGGCCAAAATATTAGGGCCCTGGGACCCTTTCCATGAAATGACATAAGATATTCATTGACCACAGTCTCATCTGAAAGAAATCACTTTGATTTCCGATCTGTCCAGAGAAAAGCTCTGGGCCCTCCTATCTGTAATGATTCAGCTGGAGTGCCTGAGCTCCATACGGCTAGAGTACACAGAAAACTTGAATTTCTCTAGAATATATTACTGAGAATGTATACTATATTATCAAAATAAGTTCCACACTTTCAGTGAGGAAAAAGAATGAGAGGCAGTTACCAGTAGAAATCAGCAAATAATAAATAACTACTATAGTCCGTGAATCTCATCTCTTTTTGAGATTTATCCAGGATCAGATTACAATTTACTTGACTGTACATTATTGAAAATTGCTCTCAATAATTTTTCTCAGTAATTCTTGGCCCGTAGATCAATTGTGAACAGTTTGTTACAATTACTCAAAAATCTGATCTGTTTTGACTGAAAAGATAAGTCACTGGGATAGTTCTATTCCCTGATTGGTTAATTATAACACCTAGAATTAGTTTCCTATGTGAAAATTTGCCATTATGACACTGACATTCACCTACCTTGAATATTCTGCAGTATTTCCCTAAAAGTCACTGTTCCACAAACAATTCCTGCCAATAAATTCAATCCTTAGAACATTTGTGGAAAGCAAACGTAAAAGGGGTCTGGACAAAGATAAAATTAACATGTTTTTAAAAAAATCAAACAATTATTACTACTTTTTTCTTCAGTATTCACTCAGCTCTAATCTTCACCTACCTGAAAAGATTTAAATAGGAATGCGTGTTTTTCTTGCTGCATCTGAGCACCTTAAAGAACAGAGGCCATAGCCATGTCTATGCTGAGGGCAGCAAATTCACTGCCGTTAGATCAATTTTTCTGGATTGACTTAGAGGCCAGTTAAGACCCACTAAGTCGATCCGGAGATCAACTTACTAAAACTATCCCCTCAAGTGGCATAGCATTGCATTGACGGGAATGCTTCAAGGGGCATAGTGTTGCGTTGATGGGAAGATGCCACACTCAAGGGGAGTTAGGAAGCTGACAGGAGTCATGCAAGCTACTTCACATCACCTGCTTAATTCCCAACAGCTGCTGCCTAATGTCGCCACCAGCGTAGACCTGGCTTATGATTCTTAAGTGCTGTGTGATTGAAGCATGGATAAATTGTTTGAGTGTGCAGAGAGACCTCGCCTGTGGTGTTGGAGGACAATAGTGATTTAGGATTTCATTGGGAAAGAATACAACACCATGAATTGATGATGTATATGTAGCCAAGACAGGGACATCCCCTCTTGAGGAAAAAAATACCAATTTCAACTTGATGGAAACTTCTTTTAGGTTCAAATTGCCATTATTACTTAGATTTACTCTAAGTTGTTTCCTGAAACAAATCCTTATGTAAGATCTAGGGCCAAACTCTTCTCTGAGTTACAAATTTAGCAGTAACAGATATTGGTGTAAGATGCATACTGGGTGTAAGCGGGTGCTGAAGTATTGTGACAGACACTGATTTAATATACAGTGGATGTGCAAAATAAGCCTAACTTATGGAGAAGTCGAAAGAGTAAGAGAGTGCATGTATCTGAAAATGCAACTTACATGAGGATACAAGATAATGTTGCTTTATTTTTCACTTTTCTTTCAGCGTCCTCTTCTGCTATGTTTCCCTTTTGGTCTCCTCAAAGAGTAAATTACACTTACTGTACACAACAGCTGAATATTAAATTGCTGAAAAGTTCCAAAGGGGAAGCCATGTTAGTCTAGTTCAGCAATTTAAACAAGGAGTCCTGTGGCACTTTTAAAGACTAACAGATTTATTAATCGCATGAGCTTTCATGGGATTTTCTCCCACAAAAGCTCATGCAATAAATAAATTTGTTAGTCTCTAAAAGTGCCACAGGGCTCCTTGTTTAAATTGCTGAAAATTATACGACTTAGCCTCTATACTCATTCATCAACTCACATCCAACATGTAACTTATGCCAGCAGTAGTATCACCACTGCGTTTGATCCAAAGATTTCCACTCACGTCACATACAGCTTTGATTTTGACTTTAGGGACAAAATTTCTGCTTTCAGCTGCATGGGCAGGACTGTGCCCAAGGTCAACAGGACTTAAACCAATGGACAGAATTGGGCCCTAAATCTTGAACTATAGTACTTATGGGGGAACAGCCATCCAGTGGTCCTACACTCTGATATAAAAGCACCAGGATTTATGATCTACTATAAATATCGGTTCTTTTTTAAAGGTCTTGTCATTTGTAGTTGTTATGTGTATCACAAAATGTTTCCAAACCCAATATGGTCTGGATGGTTTGGAGATGCCATAAAAATAATATTGGGTGAACTATGAACTCTTTATAAAAATAACATTGATAGATTCCAATACGTGTTTTACGAACTGAAAAAAATCATTATGAAGGACAGGTCCTGTGGTGACTGCAGATCTGTGTGCCCAAGTTAGGAGTTCATGGTGAGAACAACTGCCTTTAGTTGCTTGGTGAATTCACACTGCATGTGGATAGAAATTAAATAACCAATTGATATATGCTTTAGGATTACAAATTGTATTCCGTATAGTGAAAAATATACTGAAATGCACTACAACCAGCTTCTTCGTGAAATTAGTGACAAAGTGGCTATTATTTGGTCTGGGACAAAAGAGGACTTTTCCCCTTTGTTAATTACCAGTTTTAGACTGGTATTTTATATGGAAAACATTACAAGTTCAAAGTGGAAGAGAAATGTTTTTTCACCTGTGAATATTTTCAACCTAGACTTCAGCAATACTGGCACGAAGTAACTTTTCCATCCTTGTTACTGTAAAAAAAAAATTGCATGGCTAGCATCCAAGCTTTACAAAAGATCACGGACCAAACTGCAAGAAAGTCAAAGACTGATTCCAGGAACTGAAGCTAGAACCACCAGAGTACCAAACTTCACCTGTTCTTCTCACTACTCCTGTTATTTGGGCAGTATGACAAATATTGGATTGATTATATCATATATTGAAGACTATATAGGCCCTTTTTTCAGTTGCTTAAAGCCTTTGCCAAACTATTTGTTTACGTTGAAATTTCCATGCTGGTTGTCCGCTGAATTGTTTCTTAAAGCTTCAGTCAAAACAGTTTGTTTGGCAAAGTTATGAGTAACTGAAAAATGGTCTAACCTACTGCACCATAGAAAAGGCCATGAAGAAATTAATTATGCTAACTTCAGATCAAAGTTTGAATAGTGTGCAGTAAAGAGGGTATGGGGTCTCACACCGAACAATGGAAGATAACACAAAGTATTAAATAGCTGCTGACGAAGACAGAGCAAGGCATCCTGTGGGAAAAATAGTATGTGATCATATAATTAAAGACAGAATAATAATGCATATGAGACGGGGGCAAGCAACTTAATTCTGACACCTCCTAACTTTTGACTGCTTGACTTCTTAATATAAAAATGAGGAATAAAAGCACCAAGTCAAAGAAAACTCTAAAAGCCAAAATTCAACATATGCCCTGATTAAGTAAGGCACTTCAACACCTGCTTAATGCTAAGCATCTGCTTATGTCCCATTGTCTTCAACAGGTCTTAGGTACATACTTATTGCTCTTCATGAATAAGAATGATTTATCGAATAAGGCCATTGCAGCCAGAAAAAGGATGCTGCCCTAGCAGGAGAGCCTGGAGATACATAAACAATGTAAGAAACTTTGAGGAGCTCTAAGACTAACCACTGACAACAAGACGAATGTTTCCTAGTCTCTCATCTTACAGCAAGAAGTCATTTGCAGATGTCTTCTGCTTTTCGTTGCCATTTAGAAGAAGATTCTGTTTCTAGAGATCTGAAATTCATAACCGGATCATCAGTGTTTGCATTCTACTGTTGTTAATTCATGCACATACTTAGTTTCTATGCATTTTAAAATGGCAAATCAAAAACTTCAAACTTGTTTCATGATGAATTGTGTGATGTGAGAACGCAACCCACCACCTCATAAACATAAGTACAAAATTTGCTATTTATCCAATTTCTAAGACAACGAACAGAGCTCAGTCGTGGTACAACAATCTTATTCCACCAATGATATTGAGGGTATAGCTACAGTACATGATAAAGCTCTTTCAGAAACTGTCTGATAGTCAACAATGCTTTACATATGGATATGCTTTTCCATATGGATCTTAACCAGATAAAATGCTCTGACTCAGTAATGGAGTTGAGCTCATTTCAACTTATGTAGAGATAATACTGACACACAAACACCCCAAGGGTGAAATCCTAACCCCACTAACTTCAGCAGGGCTAGGACTTCAAGTATTTCTTCATTTTATTGATAAATTTAATCCAACAACATAAGTTATATAATTGCACAAAATATTTGCTAAAATCTGTTTTAACAGATATTTATTAATCTGCAAGTAACTATTGAAATATTTTAATAAAAGTTATATATTTACTGCATATTCAACACTAAATGAAACGGATACTCATAGACTTTAAGGTCAGAAGGGACCAGTACGATCATCTAGTCTGACCCCCTGCAAAATGCAGGCTTCAAGACCTCACCCACCCACTCCTGCAATAGGCCACCAACCTATGACTGAGTTATTTACATCCTTAAATCATGATATAAGGACTTTAAGATACAGAGAATTCACCGGTAGGTGAACCATGCCCTGTGCTACAGAGGAAGGTGAAAAACCCCCAGAGCCCAGGCCAATCAGCCCTGGGGGAAAATTCCTTCCCGATCCCAAATATGGCGATCAGTTAAACCCTGAGCACATGGGCAAGTCTCAACAGCCAGTTATCCCAGAAACAATTCTCTGTAATAACTCAGAACCCACCCCACAAACTCTCCCCTCTTAGGCCACTTGTAAATCCACCACACGTACCTAAATATCAGTCAATTTCCAAAATAGGCTAATCATACCATCCCCTCCATAAATTTATCAAGCTCAGATTTGAAAGCAGTTATGGTTTTTGCCCCCACAACTCTCCTTGGAAGGCTATTCCAGAACTTTACACCTCTAATGGTTAGAAACCTGCGTCTAATTTCAAGCCTAAATTTCTTGATGGACAGTTTATAACCATTTGTTCTGGTGTCCACATTGGTGCTGTACTCAAATAATTTCTCTCCCTCCCTGATGTTAATCCCTCTGATGTATTTATAGAGACCAATCATATCCCCCCTCAGCCTTCTTTTGGTTAAGCTAAACAAGCCAAGCTTCTTGAGTCTCCACTCATAAGGCAGGGTTTTCCACTCCACAGACCATCCTTGTAGCCCTTCTCTGCACCTGTTCCAATTTGAATTCATCCTTTTTAAACATCGGGGACCAGAACTGCACACCATATTCCAGATGGGGTCTCACCAGTGCCTTGTACAGCGGCACTAACACCTCCCTGTCTCTAATTGAAATACCTCTCCTGATACATCCTAGAACTGCATTAGCTTTTTTCACGGCCACATCACTCCACTGGTAACCTCCCTCCAGCTTGACAGTTCACCCTTCAGTATGACCTGCTGTAGTCTCCCTTTTAACCAGTTCCTTATCCACCTTACTATATTCATATTAATCCCCATCTTCTGTAACTTAACTAATAACTCCCTATGCGGAACTGTATCAAATGCCTTGCTGAAATCTAAGTAAATTAGGTCCACCGCATTCCTTTTATCTAAAAAATCTGTTATCCTTTCAAAAAAGGAGATCAAGTTGGTCTGGCATGATCTCCCTTTTGTAAAGCCATGCTGTATTTTATCACAGTTACCGTTATCCTCTACAGCCTTAAGTACTTTCTCCTTCAAAATTTTCTCCAAGACCTTGCATACTACCGAGGTCAAACTAACAGGCCGGTAGTTACCCGGATCATTTTTATTCCCTTTCTTGAAAATAGGAACTACATTAGCGATTCTCCAGTCATATGGTACAACCCCCGAGTTTACAGATTCATTAAAAATCCTCGTTAAAGGACTGGCAATTTCATGAGCCAGTTCCTTTAGTATCCTCGGATGGAGATTGTCCGGGCCCCCCGATTTAGTCACATCCAGCAGCTCAAGTTTGGCTTCTACCTCAGGTATGGTAATTTCCACATTCATGATCTCATTCCCATTAGCTTCCCTACCTCTACCCTCCAGCTCAACTTCACTCTCATTGAAAACAGATGCAAAGTACTTATTTAGACATTCAGCCATGCCTAGATTATCCTTGACCTCCACCCCATCCTCAGTTTTTAGCGGTCCCACTTCTTCTTTCTTTGTTTTTTTCCTATTTATATGGCTAAAGAACCTTTTACTATTGGTTTTAATTCCCTTCGCAAGGTCCAGCTCAGCTTGACTTTTTGCCTTTCTCACTCTCTCTCTACATGTTCTGACCTCCAAAAGGTAGCTTTCCTTGCTGATCCTTCCTCTTTTCCACTCCTTGTAGGCTCTGTGCTTTCTCCTAATCGCCTTTCTGAGATTCTTACACATCCAGCTTGGTCCACAGCTCTTGCCTATGAATTTTTTCCCCTTTCTTGGAATGTAGGCTTCAGATAGTTCATGCAACTTTGATTTGAAGCGATTCCAAGCCTCTTCTACATTTACATTCCTGAGTTCTTCTATCCAGTCCACTTCCCCAACTAATTCCCTTATTTTTCTAAAGTTAGCCTTTTTAAAATCAAAGATCCTGGTCGCTGATTTATTTTTGTTTATCCTTCCAATTAGTTTGAACTGAATTAGCTCATGGTCACTTGAACCTAAGTTGTCCCCAGTTCATCTATGAGGTCCTCACTACTCACCAGTACTAAATCTAAGATGGCATCCCCTCTCGTTGGATTGGTAACCATTTGGAGAAGGAATTCATCAGCTATCACATCCAGGAAAAACTGGGCCCTCTTATTACTACTAGCACACATCCTCCAGTCTATATCTGGGAAGTTAAAGTCTCCCATAATCACACAGTTCCCAATAGTATTAACTTCCTTAAAGGCCTTAAAAAGGTCCCTATCCATGTCTAGATCAGAACCCGGCGGTCTGTAACACACTCCAAGCACCATTCCAGGAGAAACTTTACTAGCTTTTTTCCCTAACATGATTTTTACCCAGATTGATTCTGTCCCGTTAATTCTGGCAGTACATACACATTTTTATCAGTCCCTCTAAGTTTAATGCGCTGAAATCCTTTCTACAGCAATTTCTCTTAAGTGAGGTATTTGACAAAATGACCATTGTGACAGAGCCAGGCTTGATGGCTACAGGAGAGTGGTCCTATTTGAATTTTGGGTGGTGGGCGGGCTTATGCCTGCTCACTGCTAAAACCCCTCCCCCAGCCTTAAGGGAGGAAGTACTGGGCCTGGATTCAACTGATTAAGAGGGACAACTAATGAATTATTACAGAAAGTGCCAGTTTGACACTGGAGGTGAAACTGAATTAAAAGCTATACATTCTATTCCTTCTCAGAATAACAAATTAAAGATTGGGTGCATCAAACATGGAGAGTCTTAAAGTGACTAACAACACACTAAATGCTGTATCTGTACTTATATAATCACATCCAGATTAAATGGATGTCTACATGTCTTGCTTTCATGCTTCTAAATTAACCAAGTTGAGAGAACCTCTCAGTTGAAAAGATTTCTACTTTTCTTCTCAGCTTCTTGTGCTAATACACTGAAGGCACACGTTATTTATCATGAGATGAATGGGAATATTGCAAACTGTTCTCAGCCATAAGCCTCTGGTGATGGTTTGTGGCCACAGAAACGTACAATATTTTCACCTTGAAATCACATGCCAAAAATTAAATTAACTGCAGTCACACATGGCTATTAAGTTGTATCATTAAATCCTGTGGTACAATCCCCAAACGCTTAATAACTGTGCTCCTGATTAAATATTAATGAAGTTATTTCCCCAAATTAGGGGTACATTCTAAAAGAAATTTTTTAGGAGGCATGGTGATACACAGTCTGATTTACCCTGTCGTAATAAAATAAGTGTTTCTAAGTATTTTAGATATTATAAATTATTTCAAAGGAATTCATTATTTACTATTATTTAGAGATGAAGGATAGCCTTGTGTAAAATACTGGACTAAGACTCAGGAGACGTCTCAAATTCCTGATGCTGCCAAACACTTCCGGTGTAATCTTGAGCAAGTGACAGAGTGGGATTTTCAAAAAAGTCTCAGTAATTCAGGTGCACTAATCTCACTTAAAATCACTGACAGATAAAAATTATATTGAACTGGAAATACAATTAAGCATCTGAACAACCTTATTTTTTTTCTCTCTGGGCAAAGCTATGTGTTTTTGCAAGTCATCTATATTTAATCTGGGACTACAAACACTCTTAATCACTAATCATGCAGTCATTATATGAAGGAATTAAGATTGTTCCGGTATCTTAACATGTTTAGATTTCTTTTACATTTAAACAAACTCTGAATTCCTGGTTTCATAATGCTTGTTTGGGGGATAATTACAACATTTTTTATGGTTTTACCCAATTTACCATAGATTTTATTAGGCAATTAGAGGAGGCCATCATTTCAAATCTCAATACAACATAATCAATATTAATTGATACAACTCCAAAACAGAGGAGCATACAACACATGAGCAAAAAGTGACTGGAGTAAATCAGACTGCTTCAGAAAAATGAAACAAATAAACATTCTCTGCTAGCAAGATAAAGCGAGAAGGGCACAATGCAGAGATAAGAAATACAGCACTGTAGAATGAGACTCTGAAACTCCTCCACAGTTTAATACACTTGTAGTTTGTATTCCTATTTCCCTCTTTGCCTGGGAAATTGATATCTCTTAATGAATAAATAAACAAACATGAGAGTTAGTAAGTATAAATTTTAGTTCATTATCCAACACATGATCCAGTTTATGAGGTTTGGCCAGGATTGTAAAAGTAATTAAATTACCTAAACTACTGCACACAGACAGGGCCAAATAAAGCCTTAATATAAGTAGGTGCAACTCTACTGTTTCAAGTAAATTAAGCTGGCTCACACAAGAGATGAATCTGATCTACCATCTTCTGTACCTACAGTGCTTAAGCATATATATCTAATATTTATATGCATACTTTGCTGTGTTTGCTCAGTAGTTTTGTTTTCTATTTTTTAAATACATTCATTTTGGCAAGTAATAAAACATACACATTTAAAGATAAAATTTATAATAATCATTGAATAAAGGAAATGGGGGAAAAGGAAGATGCCTGAATTAATCTGATCTAAGAAAAGACTTTAGAAATATATATATATATATATTCTTGCTACTGTAGATTCTGTATTCAGTTGTAATTTGAATCTACATTACATTTAATAAAACCACAGTATGTTTCCTTGTCCTATTAAAACTGAATTCTACCTTACTGTATCTGAATAATTTGTATAAAATTGATTGCTCCAGTTCTTAGTAGAAGCTCTAATTGCATTCCTGGTATAACTTAAAATGATAACCTTATCTTAATTAGTAGCATGCTACAGAAATGCTTTTGAACACCTCTGAGGATTAACCTGCATTTTTAAACAGAAGCCTTGGGGCTTTTCAAAAAGTTTAATGTAGAACACATGCTTGTGTGTTAATTTATCAGAAACAAAGCAGCAAAATAATCAAATTGTGACAGAATAAACAACACGATGGTAACCTTCGCTGTTCATGCAGTATACATTTCTGTTTGCAGATCTAGATTCAATTAGCATGTGCACATTCACACACAAAGTATAAGCAATACAAATTGGAAGGCCTCTCTGTTCATAAAGGTGGGAATACAGTCAGGTGAATGCATGAAATGTGTAGTCCATTTCACGCTTAATTCACAAAGAAACCTTGGCAAAGCAAATGAGCCGCGCACTTGGATATGGGTGGGATTAGTGTGCATATAGGTTAAAAGAGAAGACACACTAGTACCGTAAAAGGCCTGCATGAAAGAAAGCCTCGTGATGGATATACTCCAGAACCCAAGTATAAATGGACAGCAAAACAAATGCTACCAAATTAAAGTCAAAAGAAAATAATCAAGAACACAAGTTAGTCCAGACAGCATCACCAAAAAGGATCCAAAGATAGAATCAGAAGTAACTCCAGATACAATACAACTGCCAGGGGAATTCATCAAGGAACCAGAAATTGCCATGCTGCTGTTATTTCAAGGAGCAAATGCCTCCAACCAGGGCAAACAAATGCTGTTGTTTTGTCCAGCTAGTAGAATGGTGGTACAATCTGATTAGAAAGTGGATAGGGGCTATTCCTCTAAATCCCACTTTGCTTTTTTTGAAAATGAACATTACATTTATTATGGATGAAGATACTTTAAAATGTCGCATATTTTTGTCCTGTGAAATGCTAGTATACCTTCCTTGTTTAACATTATACAGCTAGGTTTGTCCAGTCATTAGCTGATCAGAGATCACAGCATATATTGTGAAAGACATGTCTGCTAAGAGGATGTGAAACTGGAACTGACCATTTGCAGTGGGGTGCAAATGCTTCTAACATTTGTGACATCCTTTACTACTGCCTGAGTTATAGTTCAGAATAATCTTTGAATCCTATGCTGTCCCCATTGAAATGAATGAATACTTTTCTTTGACATCCTTGTTACAGGATCAAACTCTACACAGACACAAAAGAGCAAAGTAAAGCTACAGGGTATTACTGTGTCTGTTCCCCACACAATCATTTTATATACCTGCAGCTTTTCAGAAATAATTCTGGTTTCATTTCTTAGCTGGTATCTATCAAGAAAGTATTTGAAGTACAAATTCATCTTTTAAAAATAATCCTGCTATTTACAGTGCAAGCTCTTTAGGGCAGAGACCATCCATAAATTGTGTGTTTGTACAGTGCTTAGTCAGTGGGGCCCTGGACCTTGATTATAGCATCTAGATGCTACCTACAAATTTATAAATAATAATACTAATAATTACACTGTTGCCTAATTATTTTGACAGCTTTTTTAAAAGCATAAACATGTATATGGAACTCAGTACGTGTACATGTGTATATCCCCTTGTCCCTGCATTATTGCATCTAAAACGTATCATCGTCTGCAAAATATTAAACACTTTTCACAAATAGGAAGACCCAAATTTTTATCTGTGTATTTTCTCTCTGTAGCAAGATATATTAGAATAGTAAATTCAGATGAGCACCAACTATTATTATCAGACCCAAATGGCATTGGAAACCCAAACGGAGAATGTCCGTCCATTGACAGACACTTAAACACTTTTGGCATAACATGTTTTAAACAATATTATGTCTGCTCTTTTAAAACAATGCTCATAGAATTTGACTTGGTTTTGGTTCTGTTCAGTCTAGCAATCACATATGAAAGGATTTCTTGAATTTTGCCAAATCCTGAGCCTTCTACCATAGTAATACAATTCCCATAATTTTCATCAGTTCTTATTTATCACATGGGTATGCAAAAAAAAAGGGACTGAATGAAAAGCATCAGTTATTTAAGACTGCTCCATAATGTTTCTGCTTATTGTAATACACAAGAAGCGCAACAAAGATAACCTCTGGTGTGATCCCAGCCAGTCTTTTACTAGCCCTTATAAATCCATTAATCACCTCTATGAAAGTCACTGCCTTCTTTAGCAAAAATAATGTATATTATTGGGATTACTCCACTGCATGCAGAGTCATTAAAGAAAGATGGACCAAAATTTATGGCCGAGTCTGTGGACAGCAATGCATTATTTTAACCATAAAACCACAATCTGCAAGCGGAGTGGCCAAACTGGAGGAACCATTAAAGACTTATAATTAGCATCAATCAACGTGACACTACTGTGGACATCTTTATTACTTTAAATACACTAATCAAATACTTCAGCATTCAAATAGAAAGATTGACAGTCAGACAGACACTGAGAACATCCCTACAGAGCAATTTAAAATTATCTATTCAAAATGTAACAAAAAAAGCATCAGCATAATTAAATGGAATGACTGCAAATGTTTTGAGTTAGGGTACAAGACTTACATATGCAAGTTTGTCCATCCCAAGAGATATTCAGTCTCCCCTTAAAAATATATATACACCTGCCTACCACATCCATACAATCTACTGACCTCTCCTGCATTGAACCAGCAAATAATCCACATGTAATCTTTACTTCAAGGTATTTTCTGTCAGGAAAATAAATAGTTTAATAATTCTGTACAGGTATGCTCAATTTCCTCTCTCTCCACATGCCCGAAGTTAGAGTAAAGAATATCTTGGTGTTATTTACATAATTACAATTGTGACTGTCAATATTATCTAATTGCATCAACATTCAATTTCATACCACACAGATGCTAAAATATGCTGTTGTTATTGCTGTTCATATAAATATTTCAATATTAATGAAGAACCCGTTCAGCTTCTCTGCCACCCCTAAGGCCCATATGGCATTGTACTTTAATGAATATGTTATTGTGGGAGGAGCTACTTTCTCAGCAGTGCAGGAAAGCTTGACATTCATGAATGGGAGCTTCTTGAACTAATGCTGGGACCCAAACACATACTGTGCAAAGACTATTGAAACAATAGTGCCTGCACTGCTTCCCACAGCAGAAAGGTTTTTAATGGCTCTTACAAAGGACCTGTTAGTGCTACTATTTCTTATAGACAAAAATGCTATTTAAAATGCTAAACATACAAAGAGCTCTGTGGTACTTTCAAAGAGTAACAAATATATTTATTGCATGTGCTTTTGTGAGCATAATCCCTCTTGTCAGATGAATGAAATGGAAAATATAGCATGTAAGCTGTAAATATATAGATACAGAGGAGGCTGAGTCACAAGGTTAATTCAAATTGATCTAAAGGAATAGAGTGCTAGCCTCTCTCTTCAAAGTAAATAAAATGTTTGGATTCAAACTGTGGAATAGGTAGTCAGGAGCTGAGAAAGCTGATTAAAGGGAAATTACCTTTTGTAATGATCCAGCCAATGGCTCACGTGCTATATTTTTCATTTCATTCATCAGATGAAGTGGGATTGTGTCCATGAAAGCTCCTACAATAAATAAATTTGTTAGTCTTTAAAAGTGTCACAGGACTCCATGTTTGTTTTGCTGAAATAGACTAAAATGGCTACCCCTCTGGAATTTAAAATGCTGTTATTTAAAATGAATAATCCTTATATGGTCATTTAGTTCTCATGTAGACACAATTCACATGATCTGAATATACAAACTGACGCTGAAGCAACATGCATCTTTTTCTCCTTGGAAAGAAATTGGAAGGAAGAATCATATAGAGTTTCATTTAAAAAAGAAAAATCAGCCATCTGTATGAAACCTGAGGGCTTGGACGGGGGTGTCTTTTTGGGGGGTTTGTTTTTCCCTGTGCTGTACTAGATAATTGGCTTCTCTGGAGCAATGGCAGCATGCCAATTGCTTCACCAATGCAATGAGGAAAAAGAGGAGAGAAAAAAATTAACAATTTTGCAACAACGTAGCAACTTTCATCCAAGGCTCTCAAATACTTAAGATGGCTAGGGCTCAAAAATAAACAACTTCAAATCTGGCTCCTCAGCTTTCTGTTGCAGGGAAGAATACTTTCCTTTACAGTATGATAGCCTTAGAGAAGGCTAAATAACGAGAAAAATGCAGTAATTTGTCTATTGAAAATCCAATTAGTTTAAGCCAATATTTATCATATCACTCCCCTTAAAACATTTAACTTCAATTTTAAGTGAGTTACAGTAATTTGAATTGGACTGTTCCTCCCTAATGAAACTGTCAAACCTTTCAGACACTTTAATTCATTTTCAAATATAGTGGAGCCCACTAAAAGGAATAGGGGGATTACTAAATATATTTGAGGTTCCACTGCATTAAAACCAATTTTCACATATCAAGTGACAAAAGATAATGAAAGCTTTTAGGGGAAAACATTTCTAAGTCGTGCCCAAAAGAATACGCACAAAACCTGGCAGCAAACAAGTTCATCCCTCAGACAGGATCTCCTGTGCATCATACTGCAAATGTGCTTATGCCTCGCAAGACTGACTAACTAGGTTCAGTCTACTTGAAGTTTTCCCCTCTGTCATCATTCTTTTCCTTTTATTGATTCAGTGTGCACACACTGTCTGTGTAGACAAGGTTGTGAAAGACCCCATGAAATTCTTTTTGCTATTGACCTCATCATTTGTGAAAAACAGACAGCCACAAAAGTTTATTAGCTATGAGTCAGGCATGGGTCCAGCGATATCAAAGACTGCTATGTGTCTATAAGAAAACAGCTGACAGTAAACAAGAGCTGCCTGAAGGGGAAATGACACACATCAGGGTACAGTCACTTCCTGGTCTGAGCATTCTGCTTCGGCCAAAACAAAAACCAAACAATACTAAAATCTGGACATATATCCTCAGTGAACAATGACATGGGTACAGCTAAATACCGGCTCCCTCTATGTTGAGATCCCAAAAGTCTGACACTGCATCTTCCCCTTGTGGAGAAATTTATATTAGAAAGAATACAAACATGTATGTGTACAGTACTCTACGTAACAATATGAAACCTGACTTTCAAAAGCAGGCTTAAGTTTCTGTATGAGCTGACATGTATCTAAAAGCTTGCATGTCTCTTTAAAAATCTGGCCCATAATATATATGCGCGTTAATATCTATGTGTCATATGTTTTCAGATAGAGCCAATGTGTTCACTCCGTCATTATACTCTCAATCTATTTGTTGTGTTCAGTTTTGCTTGCTCAGAATTAGCCCCTTTGGGTAGATTTAGTAAGGCGTGGTGCTTAATCTTAGCTTTATCAGCTGTCAAAATGAGTACATCATTTATTTTTACAGTTAACTTTTAGTCCTCATTACTAATACAAGAATTTCAGACTATCTTCATATACAATTTTAAGCAAAAATTGCTACACACAAATATTTAATATAGTTGTAAATGAAACACATGGTTTGAACCACATCATGAAGACTTCTAAAAAAAAAAAAGACCACAGGACATTCATGGTCTACTGCCCATGTTCAAGTTCCTAATCCAGGGGCGGGCAACATTTGTGGCCTGAGGGCCACATGCCATCTGTGGCCACTCAAAGCAGGCCACAGGTGGGGGGGAGGGGAGTAGAAGGGGCGGGGCTTGGAGGGCACGTGGCCATCGCCCCCTCCCCAGAAAAAGGGGTGGAGCTGGGCTCATCTAACCCAGCTGAAGCTGGGAGGGAGAAGGAACAGCTGCAGTGCTCTGGCCCAGCATGAGCTGCCCCTGCCACTTTCCTGCCCCCTCCTAGGTCCAGCAATGGTTTGTGCTAGGGCCAGAGCGCTGCCGTTGTTCCGCCTCCCTCCCGGCTTCAGCTGGAGCTAGTAGAGAGAGGAAGCGGCAGCTGCGCTCTGGCCGCGGCGTGAACCGCCGCTGGACTTGGGAGAGGGAGGAAGAGCGGTGGCAGCACTCTGGCTGTGGCATGAGCCGCCACTGGAGCTGGGGGAGATGGAAAGTGGTTCTGAGCCAGCTGGCCAGAGGACCGATGCTCGTGGGCCAGATGTGGCCAGTGGGCCATAGTTCAACCGCCTCTGTCCTAGTCCCTCAGATGTTCCCAATCATGTGGTGGGGCAATCAGTGGTAGGTTCTTCCCATCCTAGGTGTTCCTTCCAAATCCCTTATGGATAAAAGACAGCGTGTCATATAGCCTGTTATACATGAGCAGAGTGCAATATAGAAAAGGAGCTGTTTTCACATTAGTATATTAACAAATTGTAACCCTGAAAATCCACTATAAAAACATAAGCGATTTATACATTTGTATATACACCGCACATAGTTTTGTTATTACATCCAATTCAGCAGCTTCCCCAGCACCACCACTAGGAACAGAGCCCAGCCAATCCCTGAACCACTGCTTCCCGTTCCTGCCCCCACTGTGGAGATGCAGAGGAGGCTGAAGCACTTTCGCTTCAAGTATATCACTCCCTTCAGCACCTCTTAGTGACGGTGAAGTCAGAATTTTTATTCATCTCCCTAAAAGGGGGCAAGTGATTGCAAAATCTTAACTTTTGTCTTCCCCATCCATCTCTCTAAGGGCACTGAGCATCAGTACAGTCTTCATGTTTGCGGAAAACATGGTGGCATCTCTCCTTCTTTGTAGGGACACAGCAAACATTGAGGAAGTCTTCGAAAGAAAGGGAGGAGAAAATGATGTGATCTGCTGTCTATGAGTTCAATGACAAAGGCACTTCCCTACCAATAATACAAGATGAGTTGGCAATTTTAAGCAGTTATACATCTAGGTGAATTGGAATGGGAGTGAACACCCACCTCAGCAGCACATCAGTGGACTCCGCCACAAGCAGTTGGGCTCAATTCATTTAAGAGAGGCCTAGGCTGCCAGAGGGAGGGAGAGAAGAGAAGAGAAGAGAGAAAACAAAGGGCAGGGTTGTCAAACAAAGGGCAGGGTGTCAAACTCATTTGCTATGTCGGACCAGATTTGACTTGTACTTCAAGTGGGCCGTACATACCATAAATTGAAATAAAGGGCCTACACGCTCAAGGCATCGCAGAGTCCTATGTATGCGAGACTGTGCTTGGCAATACAGCAAGCCCACACACTCTCTCTCTCTGTTAGGGAGAGAGTGTGGTCTTGCGAAATGCAGTCTCGCATATCCAGCATTCTGCGATACCACGAGAGTGTTGAGTCTTGCAACATTGAGGAGCACAGGGCATGCAAGACTGCACTCCACAATACGCAAGACCACTCTCTCTCTCTGTTAGAGATGAGAGTGCAGTCACAGGCTGGGCAGAAGAGGTCCGGGGGCTGTATCCAGCCCACAGGCTGTATGTTTGACACCTCTGGCAGGGAAGAGAAAGGCAGGACAGGAAAAATGGGAAGGAAAGGTAGGCAGAGTGCACAAGGGGAAAAGAGAGATGAAATGCACCTCCAGAAAAAGGAGGGCAGTCCTAGAGAAAGGTAAGAACTGTCAGAGATACTGGTGCCACCTGCCTGACCTTCCCATTTATTTCCAACCAGCTATAGTCGTTTCATACCTGAGCCTATACAAACGTAAACTCTTTCACTGCCAGAGCACATCTCCCACTATTTTGCTTGTGTAACCATTTCAATGCTACAGTACAGTCACCACCTCCACATTCACTATCCAGGAAGTGCTGTCTGTCCAGCATTAAGTCAGATGAAATTCAGCATCTTGTTCACATTCCCTCGTTACTTAGAGACATAAGTGCAGCCTTAATTAAGGTAAGTAGTCCTAAATTTTGGATATACTAGCCTGAAAACAAAGTGAATTGGGATCATTCCAGATGCTGCTGTACTAAACTAAGATATTATTAGTATAACATGCTTTGTCTTTGAATCTTTGAAGTCACTGACCTGACAAATGAGAAATATTTGCAAGATTTTTCTCCCAAATGACACATTTCTCTCCCCCTTTCTCCATCATAATCCATTCCCAGCTTTATGCCACATGGTAATGTATGCCATTACTACTACTGCTTTATGAAAATTTATGCAGCTAGAGTAAAGGCCCTTTACAATTGTCTGAGCCCAGGGTATTAATCATCAGCTGAAATTCGAAAACCATAACCAGGAGAAAGCAATTGCAACAGCTCTGCATCATAATGACAAAATGTGCAAAGCAAGTTCCAAAAAAGATTTCTACTGTCCAATCTCTGTGCAATGGAAGAAGGATGCTATAAAAACATGTTAATTTCATTTTTATTGCAATTTTCCTTCTCCATTGAATACATTTTTAATTACACTAGCTTATAATAATAATAATCAAAGCACTGCTGCATGGCATTGTCAAGGGAATAGCACATCCTGAATACGCCTGACTAGAATGGAATCACTAGTGAAAGGGCAGGATTTAGTATGGTCGTATTATACACACACATTTTTATTGCAATGTTCAGATGTACATAGATGCAGACAATATTCAAGTACAATAGCTGTCACTGTTATTTCAAAGCTTATATCCACATTTAATACAACATTCAAATAGGACTAAATAAGCAAATTTTCTTTGAATAATATATAGGCTGGAGATATTTTATTAATTGAAAATACATGTGCCATTTATCATCACTTGTAAAAAAAAGGTGTAAATTACACCTTTTTATCAGTTTGAAAGAGATGGCAACTTTTCATTTGAGCACGCATATAGAAAATTGCAAGCATGCAAACATGAGCCTGTAACTGTGCAGATGCAAAGCTGCAGGAGCTGTAAAATTCTAGCTCCTGAATTCCTGTGTGCGCAAGGATACATACACACATCATGGATTTCTCCACTGCAAAATCTAAATACTTGCTCAAACAGCGTGTGCCAACATTTGTGCACATTCTTTCCATTTTCAAAGGGCAGACAAGAGGTTATGTGCAAAAGAAAAGCCACCTTAGAAAATGTAAGTAAGCCATACCTTGCAACATATAAACATGAAAGATATTTTCTGAACAGAGATACCCAACCTAAATTAATGACATTCCAAGCAAATTCATAAGCAGTAAATAAGCTGCACTACAGGCAGCTTGGAAGAAGTTGGTAAGACTCATCTAGGATTCCCCCTTTGCCTCTGGGGAACATACAGTAGAGTGGCATGAAACAATTCAGAGTGCTTGGCTCTGCTGGCTATTGCACTGTTGGACTGTCATCACTGTGCCCTTCAGAAGGGGTGCTAAGGGTCACAAGCTAGACTAGCTTTGAGCAATCCTTTCTCTCAGGAAGTGTGAAGGTTGGTTTTAAATGCACAATCTCTGCCCAAAGGCCTTTGTATCTGTAACTTGAAATGTAGGTGAGTTTTACTATTTAGTTGATAGATACAGGATCAAACTCATGGAGAGAGGTTAAAAGGTTCTTGCTCCTCGTGCATCTGACTGGGGGGAAGCCACAATCTGATTCTGAAGCGTTAAGAGATTTACAATGTATTAATGTCTAAAAAATTTCAAGAGTACATTAAATGTCATGACAAACCTTAGTTAATTCACTTTGAGCATTTGACATTCACCCTTGGTTCTCATCTGTTAAATTATATTTTTTCAACAAATAGTTGAAGGAATACGCAGCAGAATTTCACATACTAGAAGGTGGGCCATATACCTTTTAAGGTAAAGTAAAATGCATTTCTGATAAAGGAGTAGTCATCTCAGAGACCACAGAAGTACCATCATTACATGTAGATTTCCAAGCAGTCACTTCATTACAAACCCTTTTCAGGGCATGTAACAAAGTGTCCCAAACTCATTTGGTTCAAACTGTAACAAGCAGAGTGTATTTTTTTTCTATATCATTCACTTCAGCTCTCCTCACCTCCAATGTATTTAAAATTGAGAGTTCTGTCAACATCTTCTCTTGATGACACTTCTACTCTACATATCTTATTGTTCAGTCTGATTTGTTATAATTACCTTGACCAAAGAAAAATGTGTCTTATTTAACTGATTGCCACCAGTTTCAAGGCCTTCCTTTTATCTTTTTTTTTTTTTTTTAAACCTCCCTTTCATCTAAATCTTTTTGTTTTATTGCCTGGTAAAAAACCATGCAGTAGTTGGATATTTTGACATATGCCAAGAATGATCAACAAACAAGGCCAAGTTCTTTCATCTGACCTATAAGTCAACAAAACTATTATTATTGTTATCTTATTATACAGCTAAACTTTATGTTTTGTTTTCAAGCTCACTGGTGTATAGGTAAACTTTGCCAATTTATCCAGTTATGACTTTTATTCAAATATCAATAAGAAAACAATTATACAGCAAATGACTTACATAAAATCAACAACTGCAAATAAAATATCTTCCAGCAAAAAATAATTTAAATATTAAAAATATTTGGGGTGTATAAAGAAGTCAGGATAAAAATGTACTCCAGAGCAACAGGGCTGCTTCCAAAAGCTTCCATAGCACTTAAGCTACTAAAAGTAATGGCTGAAGATGGCCCGAGGCAGAGATAAAGGCCTGAACTTGTCCTCCATAGCAGGATGAATTTCACCCTAAGGGAATAGCCACTGATATTTAAGGAAGAAAATTCTTAGTTCTTCCCTCTTTTAAAGTTACTTTATGGGAAGATTAAATTTTCCCCATGTCCTAGTTAATTTGCAGTTTAGTTATTTTTACCTGATGCAGTAGAATCACAGCTGATCATTATTACAATTGAAGTCCTCCATTCAGAACAACCGGAACAGCCATAATTATTTATTATCATTATTTCACTGTAATTTCATTGTTAACTGGATTTTTTCCCTAATACAAGGGAAATTGTATTACAAATAATGACATGTTTAAACCTATCATCTTTGAGAATTCCATACTCCAATCAACAGAATGAATTGGGATTTGCATCTTAGAAGAGTACATGAGGTACATTATTTTAGGAGAGTGATGGTAGGAAGACAAACCTGTTTGAACTTGCACATTCTTCTTTTTATCTGTCTTTGGTTATTATATAATGCATGCCACTATGATACCTGAGCTCTGCATGTTTGAGAAGACAAATGCCCCCTGTCCACTAAAATAACATTTTTCTCTCTGAGTTTCTCTGGGTCAGTATAATGTGATTTTCATGTGTTTATTCATTCTCTGTTTGTATTATGTTGTATTTTAGGAGCATCCATTCTTGAGAGTGCTTCTTAGAAAAGGTGTAACCTGAACACCATCAGGCTTCAGCTTAGCCTCATGTCTTCAGCAAGGAGCTCCACAGTCAGGGGCACCGACAAAGCTCAGTTCACAGTACCTGATAGTTGGAACCTGGGCTATCTGTATTATCTCTAGGATGCACAGATGTCTTATGAAATTTTGGAGGGTAAGAAGGCCTGTGAGGTAGCTAGCTCCAATTTCCTTAAGTGCCATGTGGACAAGGATCAGGACTTTAATCTGCTCTGAAGCAAATGAGAAATCAGTCAGTTTGTGAAGCACACATGTAACGTGCACTCATCAACTTTTGTTGTTACAGAAATATGCCTCTGCATGCTGTACCCGCTTCAGATTCTTTTTGCAGTAGCTGCATTTAGGTAAAGCAAGCTCCAACAGTCCATCAAAGAGCAATGAAAGCGAGGATGATCATGGCTCATGCTCATCTGAAAGGGAAGTATAAAGGATCTTGGAGAAGCACACGTGAAATAAGGCATTTCTTGCCATTGTGGTGATCATTCTAGGAGTATTTAGGCATCTTAGCAAGGCCATCAGACTTTCCACCGTCTTGCTGATCTGAAGTCTGATGGCTTGATTGCTGGTGATGTAAGAGTACTGGCAAGTTTTTCAGATTTTCTATCACCATCATGTTTGTCTTTTCTGGCTTGAGCCCAAGCCAATAAATTCTTCAGCCACCTTTTGAATTCTTCTGGGCATTGACCATCGTGGTGATGAAAGAGACTGACCCATTGGAGAAGGAAACAAACAGTTGAATGTCATCCACATGTCTTTGGTCAATCTGGAGAATTTCATGTTCTCTCTGGGCAACCACTGGCAGACATCAAAGACACAGAGTAAATGCTGAGCCTTAGGTGACTTCATAAGATAGAGGGCTAGGTAAAGAGCAAGAGCTGGACATCATGACTTCAGTTCAGCAGACTACATGTCTTACTACATGGAGGTTTTGCACTGTACCAAACATCACATTATACGGTGGAGAAGTGGGCATTTGCTTCCCTATGAGACCCATCTAGAAAAAGCCCTGCTTTGAGATCTTGAACTTCAGAGCACAAGGAGAGGAAAGAGCAGGGCTTTATTTCCCCATACAACTGGACTGAAACATCCCGTACTTCCAAAAGCAATCTTTGGCATATTATAATAGCACAGCAGCAGCACCACTATTGTTAAGACACCGTCACAAGTTCTGTTTAAATGTCGACCTTTTAAAGTCATCTAGAATCAACATGCTTAGCCTCAGTGGGTACAGTGTAGTATTAGTGACCCAAAGTTGGAGTCACTTATATTTGCAGAAATATAAGCCTTAAGAAAAAATTGTACATTTTTCAAAAGGTCCACCAGAAGAGAGGGGGAACAGAATTTAGAGGTCAAATTATTGATGTGATACAAGGCAAAATGGTCTTGCTGTCGAATTTTAAGCAAGATAGTATGTGGCACTCACTGAATCTCTCGATGTCCCAAACTAAGAATGTATTTAAGAAAAATATATATATTTTTCCACAATGTGGGTTTACCTGCCAGCCCAACCCCCAAACTCTGCCATGCGCTCTGCACACATCCTACAATTCACATAGACTGTGAGCTCTTTGGGACAAATTGTAGAGTGTCATTAAAGGTAATGTTGTGTCGTAACTTCTGTTTGACGTTTGACCTTTCTAAGTCTTCTAAAATCAACATAGCTCTCAGGTTCCTTTGAAATTTAGCATGCCTCAGAAGGATGCAGAACAGGGTAATGACTCATATTTGGGATCATTTGAGTTAGGGGTTTTGGAGATAGAAGCCCTGAAATAAAAAGCAGTTTCTCAAAGAGTTTCCATATGAGTGATCCTTAGGTCTCCACCTACCCAGTTTTATCAAAGACAGTACATGGCGCCCACTAATTTTTTAGCAGATTTGAACTGAAACAGTATTTAAGCCAATAAACATTTTTATAGGGCATATGCAGCAATGCAGAAAAAATGGCTTGAGTATTTCCATTCCCACCATGTGTTTTAAATCTGACACTGGTAGATGCTCTAAAATCCAAGAAGAATTGTTTGGTTTGCATTGAAATTCAGTGTGCCTTCAGGGGTACCATTAGTGATCCAAAACAGGGGTCATTTGGCCAAGAGGTTCCTGATTGACAGCCCCCCTCCCCCAAAAAGCTCCCTTCTACTGCTTTGGACTGTTAAATTGAGATGTTCTAATGATTAGATTAATGACTTTTTGTCTTTTAGTAGTGTTAGATGAAATCCTACAGGTGAGAAAGAATGGGCTGTAAGAGGAAGTGAAGAGCTTGAACCTTTTAGCAACTCTTGAGTTGACCCAGTGAAGGTATGTGTGTTAATGGCATGTACTGGGGTATCGCTGAGGGAAGACTGTACAGGAATATTAACTACCTATTTCCTGGTTCTCAGAATTTTGAGTTTTGTTCAATGCAGCATTCTACAAAGGGACAACATACCACCAAGCAACATGAACTCTGAACTAATGTAGCTTTTTTCCACTGACAAGAGTATTTTGTATTCAAGCTCAAACTTGAACTTCTCCGGGTTTCCCATCCCCAACTCATGTGGTGATCATAATGATATACCCATTATAGTCTAAAGAGACAAAATTATATACACATGTTGGAGCAGAACTAGGTTAGTCTTAGGGCTAAGGGAACGACAAGGGTCCCCAAGTTTTGGTAAACAAAATTCCTGTCAATGGTGGGTGGACTATGACGCAAACAGGATGATTTATCAATTATCTATCCAGGGGTTGGCAACCCAAAAGATAAGAAGAGCCATTTTTTTAAAAATTCCTTCAATAACCAAGTGTTTTGAGAGCCATAATGGGTGTAGCCTCCTGGTGGGATGGGGAGCTGGAAGCTGGGCCAGGATACCTACCACAGGGTCCCCAGGCGGGTGGGCGGGGGAGGCTGGGAGCTTGGAACCAGGAGTAGGCCCCCTGCAGGATCCCCTGGTGGTGAGGGGAGCCCGGAGCCAGGTGCAGGCCACCCACAGGGTCTCTCAGTGGCAGGAGGGGGCCGAGAGCCCGGAGCTGCAAGAGGGCAGCCAAAGGACCACACGAGGCTCCCGAGTCACAGGCTGCAGACCTCTGGTCTATGCACACTGATGAGGTGAACAAGGCAAGGGACACATGCTTACCATTTCGGCTGCTCTGACTGTTCATGCCACCTTTAACAGACTGTTTGAGTGCCAAATAACTCCTAGCACAGGCCCACTTTGGCAAGCCTACAGTTTTTTGGAGGATCTGAATTCACCACATGCTCATAGGATACAGGATGTGAAGCAGTTGTCTTCAAAAGCAACTTGCTATAGTAGTAATTAATGCTCCAAAGAGACTAGGCATAGGGATCAGAGATATTCACAGCAAGTAACAGGGAGCCTGTGGAGGACACACTGGTCATGCATATTGAAAAAAAAATGAGGCTGTTCCATCACAGGCATCGATAAATGTTTAAGTGTTCACTGGAGTCTGCTTCCAAATACACACTGCTACTGTGTGGGCGATGCCCACCCATAGTGGCTGCTTTGGACATTCCATTAGGAAGAATGCAAAACATTCACCAAAGCTGGCTGACAGAGGAGGGTGAAGAGCAGAGAGCAAACTATGTACTAAACCACACCAGCATTTTTATGTTCAGGTAATAATGGATCTGACTCATTGAGTCATTTACATATAATGAGTTATTGAACTATGCTAGTGACATTTCCATGACTTTTAAAAGCAGTCTGTTGACGCTCACTGGATGCACTAGGTGTTTCCACGATATTGGCACCTATTTCAGGCAGTGGTTCCAAGGCAGATGGCTTGTCAGACCCACTCCAGAAAATGACCAAGGGAAGCTACTGACTTTCTTTTCATGGGCATTAGCAGTTGTCAGCTAGGAAAATGTCTACTCTTGCGGTATATCTACGCCTGTGGTATATTTAGACTGTAGTAAGGCTTTAGATACGGCTTTACATCACCTTCTCATTAACAAACTACAGAAGTACAACCTGAATGGAGCTGCTATAACATGGAGGCAAAACTGGTTGGATAAGCACTCCCAGAGAGTAGTTATCAATGGTTCACAGTCATGCTGGAAGGGTATAACGAGCAGGGTACCACAGGGATCAGTTCTGGGTCCGGTTCTGTTTGATATTTCCATCAATGATTTAGATGATGGCATAAAGAGTACACTTATAAAGTTTGCAGTGATATCAAGCTGGGAAGGACTGCAAGTGCTTTGGAGGATAAGATCACAATTCAGAATGACTGGACAAAGTACTGAAATGGTCTAAGATAAAAAGAATGAAATTCAATAAAGACAAGTGCAAAGTATTCCACTTAGGAAAGAACAATCCATTGCACACATACAAAATGGGCCATGACTGCCTAGGACGAAGTATTACGGAAAGGGATCTGTATGTCATAGTGGACCACAAGCTAAATATGAGTCAACCGTGTAATACTGTTGCAAAAAAAGCAAACATCATTCTGGGATGTATTAACAAGAGTATTGTAAGTAAGACACGAAGTAATTCTTCTGCTCTACTCCACCCTGATTAGGCCTCAGCTGAAGTATTGTGTAAAGTTCTGGGCGCCTCATTTCAGGAAAGATGTGGACAAATTGGAGAAAGTCCAGAGAAGAGCAACAAGAATAATTAAAGGTCTAGAACACTTGACTTATGAGGGACAATTGAAAGAGCTGGGTTTGTTCAGCCTGGAAAAGAGGAGGCAGAGGGTACATGATAACAGTTTTCAAGTACCTAAGTGGTTGTTATGAGAAGGAGGTAGAAAAATTGTTCTCCTTAACCATGATAGGACAAGAAACAATGGGCTTAAATTACGGCAAGGGAGGTTTAGGTTGGACATTAGGAAAAAATTCCTAACTGTCAGGGTGATTAACCACTGATAATTTGCTAAGGCAGGTTGTGGAATCTCCATCATTGGAAGTTTTTAAGAGCAGGTTAGATAAACACCTGTTGAGAATGGCTTACGAGGGTACTTGGTCCTGCCATGAGTGCAGGGGACTGGGCTCAATGATCTCTCATGGTCCCTTCCAGTTTCTATGATTCTACTGTGACCAGAAAGGCAAGATAAAAACCCCCCACAATGCTTTAATCTAATTCTGATAAAAGTTTACCAGATCTTGGAATAACTTTCTGTTTTCTTATCCTTTAGCTTTTGCCAGATAATCACTCTGTAATCATACCCCTTTCCCTGAGACTTTTTTCTTTAGACTAACTCTTTTCTCATCAAATAGGCATCTTTTATAAATCTCCACAAGCAAACTCAGTAGCATTGTCTTGGGCCTGAGGAGGGATATGGTTCGGCACCTCTCCTTCTAGACGAAGCTTGGAATATTCCAACTAACCTTAAAGTATTTGAATCTTATTATGTTTCCTTCTGCAGTTTAAAAATCTCCGTAGGATGCTTCATCTGATGTACATTTCCACAATGCACAGATTTGTGACTTTTCCTCACGGACACAGACACCTTGCACCTCTTTCAGGCACTGCATAAATGCCCTACATCTGCCAGATCAGGAATATCATCTCATTTTGGGGCCTATACAACTATGAAAATTCTGGTCAATGTACTTTGAAGAATAAACTGGTATCTGACTGGATAATATTTTTCGCAACTTCTTAAAATGAAAACTACATCAGAAAAATGGCAATCTGACACGCTGGGAAAATATTCCATTGCATATATTGAACACTAATTTGTCGGCATAGATTATTTTGATGGACACATTACTTCAAACTATTCTTTCATTATGAGCTCTGTTCTCTAATTATATAAACAAAAATGATTCAGAATTGCACCTTCAAATTGTACGGTCATGTGCATGCAAAGAACAATGAGAGCTATAAATCTGATAACTTCTTCCCATGTTTCAGATTCAGGGTAGAGAAAAACCCAATCTGCCCTGAAAAAATGGTTCTTTTCATGCAAAATGAATTAATTTTGCAATTTAATTTTTACTATATTGTGACACTGTAGTAAAGATACTGTAGTTATGTTTGGTAACTGGCTTTCATTCTGAGAGCAAATAACCTCATAACTTATTTAGGTCTAATTTAGCCCAATCCTGAATTCAGAGCTCCCATTTATATGCTTATGAACCTTAGAGATGCACATCCCCGCATATTTATGAAAAACATAAGGCTCAATAGGCTCATATTTAGCTTGATCACTAAAAAGCTAACCCTTTTCCAATAGGGATGTACTAGTAGATAACAGAATTTGCATTATAAAATATTCCTTTTCCATTTTCTAGAAGTTTGGGATCATTAGATATGTATACAAATGCATATCTATGTATATATGTATATATCTATCTATCAAGTAATAGAGAGGGATGAGACCAGAGTTTGGGTGAGCACAGACCATCTAAATAAGTGAAATTAAACTGACAACCTCCACCTGTTTCAAATATACATGAATGGGAAAGGGACTATTCTGAGATTCTATGACAAACCTTTTGTTATTGGTACCATAGCCAGTAGTAAATTTAAAAAATTTAAATTATATGTATTATATTCATACACAAAGACAAATTCCTCCTCACCACCACCTGCAAAACTCCAAAGAACATAAAACCAAAAACAAAAATACAGAGGTATGAACAATCCACAAAAATCAAACTTTGCAAGTGAACATACTAACTATATTAAAGCAAAAGCCTTCCAAACCTAGGACAACATTAAACTGGCTCACAGCACAGTAAGAAAACAGTAGTGATAATTTAGGTAGTATTCCAGGATTATCCTGGACAAATGATTATTGCTGATAATTTCCCATCATATCTACATACCACATTTTGGTACTGCTCATCATCTTCATGAGTTAACTCCGCAGAAGAGTGAGGAATACAACATCTCAATTGTTGTTTCAAGAGAACCCCTACCAAACAAACAAAGAAATTATGTTCAGACTGACCTCCTGGAACTTTCTGTTAAAGATCATCACAAGTCCACCCTGGATCAACGCACTTGGCCTGTCATAATATAATACACACATCAGGGGATGATTTAGGACATCAGCTCAGCTATTTGTATCTAATCATACAGAAACATTTTTATATAAAGTAGGACGTTTTGAATTAATGTTTTCTTTTGCAGCAGTCTTCTAAATGAGCAGTCAAAATAGCAACCAAAATACGAGAATGGGACCTAAGGGGGAAACCATCCTGATTGAAGTGCATTCTGTAAGACCTGTTGAAAGAACATGGCTATTTTACAAGAAATGATGGGATTCTCCCAATGAAACAAAAAATATGAGCTGCAAAGGAGTATTAAGCATGTTCTATAACCTGTCCTGCATACGAAGGCAAAATAGAAAATCATAGTAATAGTAATAGTTCCTTCTGCTCTAAAATCTATGAATTTAGCATCAGGATAGGTGTGAAAAAAGATGCATTTCATCTAATCTTTAGTTCTTAACTGTGGGTGAAGTGAAATGCCTACTGAGCAGGTTGTATATCTTCCAATCATTGGGATTTCTGAAAAGTATGTGTTCAGTGGCCTGATATTTTTAATTGTTATCATCACATGTCCTTGGAATTTTACATATCTTTATAAGAAATTGCTAAAACAGGAACTCTGCTTCTGCTTGTTAGCTTACTGTACTGTACTTGCATCAAAGCTATATCCTGTGAAAACAGGAAATTGGAATCAGTCTGCTAATGCATTACTCACAGGATTGAGAACCCAGAGAGAACGAGGACATATAAACAGCACTACATCCCATAATGCCTGTACACAGTGGAAACAATCACTTCTGTACAAATCATCACCCCAAGTAAAGTCCGGAAATACATTTTTCCTACACAGCTGGATTAAATTAAATGAGAGGGAGAGAGAGAGAGAGAGAGACCAAGTCTAAATGTTCCAAAGGGGTAGCCATGTTAGTCTATTGCAGAAAAACAGAGTCCTGTGGCACTTTTAAAGACTGACAGATTTATTTATCTCATGAGCTTTCGTGGGAGAAAATCCCACTTCAGCAAACACTTGGAAGATGGGAAATTTACAGAATGGGAGGAAATTAAATGCAGAGAAGTGTATGACATAGGATCAGGTCAGGTGCACCAGTGAACTTAGATTTTTAGACTTGCACTGACATTCAAGGTAAAATTTGTCATAAGTCGAAAAATCACTTGAATCCTAAAGTCTCATTTTCAAAAGTGACTTAATCCTACTAACTTCCATTGAGACTTTAGGCTGTTAAGTCATTTACTCACGTATGAACATTTTTACCCTTAGCCTTATAATTCTCCATTACAGTCAATGCAACACTCTGTGGATGAAAATTAGGAGCAAGTGCAATAAGGAAAAGCAATCTTGTAACAATTTTTCTCATCCACTTTATTTGATTACTGAGAGTAGCTACAAAATACCAAAAAAAAGATCTAATTGACTTGAAGAGTGCACAAAAGACTTTAGTCCATTGTAAATGCTGTGCAACAAAGAATACTGTGCCCTGAATTTTCTAAGTATTTGTTGTGCTTTATTATCTGAGCTGTGACAGCAGCCAGCAGAGCGGCAGAATCCCATCTATTAACATTTAAGGAAGTCTAAGAGATCCCTCAGAGAATGAAACTAGAGGTGCCAATTAAGGTGTTAATAAAAAAAATCGCTATCTTCTGACAAGGATAGCAGCAGCTTCTGCAAACTCCATGTTTTACTTTTCACGCTAAAGAAAACAAACAAAACCCCTATTTGGGATGGAATACCCTTCTGTAAAGCAGGTTTGGGTTTTGTTTTTTTTTTCTCTGAAGGGATCTGATATGATTGGGTGCGTCTACACTTGTAAATTAAGTCGACTTAAGCTTGCTTAAGTCGACTTAATTTACCCTGCTTCTACATTACAGTTTCCTTAAGTCGACTTAAGCAACTTGCTTAAGTCGACTTAATGAAAATAAAGTCTACTTAAGGAAAATTAAGTCGACTTTATTAAACCTAGATTTAGTTTGACTTAGGGCTTAAGTCAACTCCCTAGAGTTGACTTAAGCCAGTGTAGACATGGGGTAGCCCTAAATTGACTTAGGGCTACCCCAGGACTGCACCAATGCCCTCCCTGCCGGGGGGCGGGGACAAAGGGGGACCCTGGCATGCCCCCCCAAAGGGCAAGGCAGAGCCCTGCCCACCCTGCCCCTATGCCCTGCCAGGGTCCCTGTCCCCCTTTGCCCCATTGTACCTATGTACAATGGGGCAAAGGCTGAGCCCCCTGGCACTGGGCAAGGGGTGCCCCACCTACCCCCGTGGACCTACCCTAGGTCCCCCTAGCCCCTAGAAGTCGACCTAGGTGTCCAGTGTGGACTCTCTAGGTCGACTTCGTAAGTCCCCCCCAAAGTCAACTTAAAATTTAAGTGTAGACTCACTAAGTCGACTTAACTAAGTCGACTTAGCTAAAGTCGACTTAAATTTCCAAGTGTAGACATAGCCATCCTGAGCACATGCTTGTCAAGCTGCAGTGAGAACCCAGTTCCCTGACTCTCACACTAGCCTGTTGTATGATCTAAGATAACAGTTCCCAACCTGAGGGGATCCTGTTGGGAAGGCTCCAAAGATTACAGGGAGTTCATGAGGGTTTGGTAGTAGTAAGGTAATTTAGTTCCCTGAGATCCATGCTGGGCACAGCAGCCACAAGCTCCACGCTGACCGGAGCAGAGGAGCAATCATTCCAAGCTGGTAGGGTGCAGCCCCTCCCCTTCAAGCTCTATGCTGTCCAGAGCAGAACAGCAGCCCAAACTCCACTCTAGCCACACCAGAGGAGCAGCCACCCCCAGCTCTGCACAGGCCAGTCGCCTGCCTGGAGAGAAGCAGTCCCGCACCGGTGGATGCCTGGAGCAGTCCCGCCAACACGCCAGAGCCCACCTCTATTACCTTCAGTCCATGAAGGATGAGAAGAGGTAGGGACACACAGAGCCTGTCATGGCAGGTATGCCAGGGAGGCTTACCTTCTCACTCAGGTAAAACTCTATTATTATGTAATTTAGTGTTATTATCATTGTATGTGTTGACAGGGGATTTATATATATTTATGGCTGGGGGGAGTGGGGAGGCATGTTTTGCCTAGTGTTAACTAGCGGGGTCTTCACTCAAAAGGCTGGGATCCACTGATCTAAGACAAGCCACTTAGTGGATCTGAACCTCAGTGTTGCTGTATTTAAATGGAGCTAGGGACATTTAGCTACTTCATTGGGGTGTGATGGGGCCTAAATCTGAAGAGCTATCATGTCATGAGTGTCATTTATGCCCATCAGTGGCAAAGATTACATCAGAAACCAGGAGTTCTGGGTTTTGAGCCTTGTGGTCTTCCTTCTAGGCTTCCTTCTTATTTTCAGTGTGTTGGGCCATTAATTTTTTTGCAACCCCTAACATTTATAATAAAAGTAAAAGTAGTATGAGGTACATCAATAAACTTATATCATTTTTGAGCTCAGAGGGGCCAAAGCAAAAGATGATCTTGGAAAGTAAGGGTGTGCAGGGAGTGGAGGAATGGGATTTTCTTTGTTTTTGACTGTACTAAAACTGCTAAGACCTTGTAACCATCCCAGGTGCCTTCAAGACCCCTTGAGCATCAAGGACTACCAGTTGAGAAACACTGTCCTAGACCACATGGGCTCTGAGAAAGGAGTGGGCAGGGGTGTACTTCTGCTTGTCACTGTATGCTTAGATCAAATAAGTTGGTTAGGCACTTGATTTTACAGTTAAATAGCTGCACACATACGGGCACCACATCCACGTTTAAGATTATTTACAAGTTAACACTTTTATTCTCTGCATTTGCAACACTGTATTTGAAACTGCTCATAAATTTCATATTTTACAACTCGTTTTTTCCCCAAACTATTAAAAGCTTATTTTATTCACGGGGTACATGCACATTTCAAATTACCTGCCTCAGTCAGGAAAGCTGTTCAATGAGTTTAAAGCATCCTAGTCAGCAAAACACTTAAGCATGTGCTTAAATGCCACTGAAGTCAAGCATGTGTTAACTTTGCCGAACTGCAGTCAGGGGAATGATATCAAGATGATGCTCAGTTTAGTAAAGGATTCTCTAACATGAAGGGAAGTAAGGCTACCTTTCCCTCAGAAGCCAATTTTAAATAAACTGTGACCCAAAGGTTTCAGTCTTTCTCTGACTTAGAGCTGCATATCAGGGATGAACCAGGGAGACAAATCAAAGGGTCATGAAATCTTGCCCTTAAAAAAAGAAAAGGCTGCAAATTGAGATTGAGGAGGAGTGCATGGAAGATCCCTTTCAGGACTCTGCAATAAAAGCAATTGGAGTACTGCTGAGTGAAAGACCTGTTGAGAAAAGGATGTTCTTTTCTACCAAAATTTCATCAATAAGAATTAGCACAATCTCTTCTGTTCCTCTAACCCCAAGTAAATTTGGGTTGTTTGTATTTTTATACATTTATTCCACTCGTTCAGTTCCAGAGTCATTCCTCTCCTCACAAAACAGCAGTGAAGAAGGATCACTCCAGTTTTAGAATTGTAGTGACTCACCAGCTGAGTGACCCCACCATGGACTGCATGGATAGATACGTGGGAAAAGTTGGGCAAGATCACTCTCCAAGCGCCTCTGAACAAATAGCTGATTTTATGTTGCTTCTTTCAGGGTCAGAAGGGTTGGCTTGCTATCATCCCATCATCTGCAGCCTTTCATAGTTTGCACCATTGAAAGATTTTTGGATCAGGCTCACTGAGGAAAAATAAAAGCATTACAAGATATGCTTAAACTGGTTAGCACACTCCCACCCCGCCACCCCAAAGTATATGTTCTGGCATTTCTGAAGCCCAAACAGTTTTATAAGTATGCCTACCACTTTACTGTATTACTTTTCTTATTTATATATTTGAAATACATCCAAGCACACACCCACATGCCCCATGTGTTAGTTTTCTGAAACCAGCAAACAGACCATGTAAAATATATTATGTGCTATTTAACAGGGTTCTCCTCAAATTACTGGATATTATCCAGGGTCAGGAGGGTATCTTAAACATATGGGTAACCATATGCTTTATCAATGACCCATGTGTCCTTTGGTTTTGTTCCTATAGGATTTTAAGTGTATTGTTCTCTAGAACAGACCTTGCTGCTCTCACTTCACTGTTTCCACAATACACTCCAATCACTGCCGATCAAAATAGAAACACATTTTTGCATCAAACCCAGTTTATTTCAAGAAATGACTGTAAAGGCTTCTTTCAGTTTGCACTTTATCTTCATATCTGAAATGGTTATTAATTCTCTCAATATTAAGTGATCAGCACGATTGAGGAGCAAGGGGCAAGTATTACTGTCTTTCATAGACTAATGCTTTAATGGTCATATGTTCTCTCTGGTTTAACAACTCATTTTTTTGGATAGTAACTCTTTTTCAAGAAAAGAAACCCAAGAACTTAAGTTGGCTAAACTCAAAACTAATAGGAATTAATTAAGGGTTTCTTGCAGGCTTGGAACCTCTGAGGAAATTGGTTATTAAAACTAAGTTTTCTACAGAATAAAGAATGGTTAGCACAGTTGAAAAAAAGACATATCAATATTGCCCCATGAACAGTACTCATATTCCCAATGCAAGTTTTTGGAGAAGGCTTTTTTTTTTTTTTTTAAATGTCCAAGTCTGTTGCTGCTATGCAATAATATTTTCCTCTCTACTACACATGTAAATATCCCAACGTCTGATCTATTTTGACAGAATAGGTCTTGCAGTTTGCTGGCCTTAATGGACCTCAGAATCTGGATCTACAGAGTTGGGCCTGCACTACAGCACTGAAAACAGCTGTGTAGATTCAGCTCTGCAGCATCTACAGAGAAGGGGATCAGTTTCAGAGCCTAAGGCACAATGTTTACACTGCCATTTTTGGTGCTCTAGTGTAAGCCCAAGTCTGTAGACCCAAGCGCTCAGACTTGCTGCCAGGGGTTTTCAAAAACAGTGTAGACGTACCCTGACATGCTCCAGGGTACAGAACTGTGTTGTTTGCCCTAAAGCTTGTTATTCTGAGTTATAATACAGCTACCAACTTTTGTCCAATCATATCTAGAAGCAAACATCATACCACAATCTCATATTTAAGTCACTTTTCATAATATGCTTTAAGACATGTGAAGAAATGTGTTCTCTATCAAGATTATTCTCCTTCATCAACTTGCTGTGTAAGAATTTCAAAATTAACAGTCCTTGTTCTACCAACCTAGTTATATAGCTTTGACTTTTTCACTGCATTTATTTATTTCAGTTATTATTTTCCACTATACAGTGAGCATGGCCATCTAAAGTTGAATGAAATAAGATCCTTATAAGATGTTGTGGACTTATTCAAGGAGACAGGAACCATATGGTAGTTTAATACCTCTAATATTTCCTTTTTGGCAGTCAGAATACTATCATGATTTTACCTGTGTAACAATGATCAGCATTCTGTAATCTTCTTGATCAATAAGGATGCAAGAATGAGCACTGCTTATTTGATAATTAAGCAGGAATGAGCACAAAGCTGTGGTATGCATAAAACAATGTACAGTAGGGTTAAATCTGAGTATGATCGAAAGCTGATGCTAAAATGATTTGACAAATAATAGCTTTGAGTTCATTACTGCTATCTCTGTAGAATATTAACATGGAACTGTGAACCAATCAGTAGGAAGATTAAATCTGTTACGTTACCTAGATATTTACATACCACGATGCTACCTTTAAACATAATAGAACTTCCACTAGCACCTATCCATATGTCTTTAGACCTCTGTTGAATTTTCACAATTTTAATTTAGCGGTGGTTTTTTGTTTTGGTTTTTTTTTGTTTAATATATAGAGCCTAAAGTCTATTAAGTAAGTCATCAATTGCAGTCAGAGTTTTCTAGCACATACACGTGGAGTGAGAGGTTTATTTATAGTAACTCAGGCATTGGTGGACCAATTAAGAAACCAAAAAGATATTTTTGGGGGGGCAGCAAGACAGTTGGCAAAGAGAAACTAACATGTTCTTTAGCTCTGACATAGTAAACAAAGTAGCCCAACCAATCCTTCACGTTCAAAGGTTAGGATAAAAGAAATGGAATGGCATTCTAGAAAAGGTAAGTCATATATATTATTTCAAAATATGATTTACACTGGCTGATGGGCATAGACCAAGAGAGGGAAATCAATGCAACCTGGCATGTAATCAGTTTCTGATTGAGCATGGGTTTCACAAGAAAGATAGATGAACCAAACATTTTCTGACAGTTTCCTGTCTTAATACTAAGGGGTGTAATTGACTGAAGCTAAGCAACTACCTAAAATATCTCTCAAATTAGAATTAAAATGAGAAAAGAGTTTTAAGTTGACTTCCTTTCTGTATATAACCTTTATTCAGTCCTCCTTTCATTCATTTTATTAATGTGGGCTACAGTCAGTGCAAGTCTACCAGGAGAATGTGCTTGAAATAAATAAATAAAAGCTTCCACTTTGACTTGTATCCAGTAGTTCATGGGGGGGTGGGGAAGGGGGGTGTCCCCTCCATGAAGTTAAATGGTATCAGTATTTGTAAAGTTTCTGAGATTTCCAAATGGGAATTCTTCACAATAGAAACAGACTTTCCTTGTGGGCTTAACAAATTAGCATTTAGCCTAATTTTTCATTAAGTAAAAAAATAAGATTTTTCTGGGAAAACAACAGTGCAACTTGTTTCCTTTATCCAGAAGCAGTGTTATAGTTTTCTTCCTTGAAAGACACTCTGAAGAAGGTGGGCAAAGTATCACTGGAAAAAAACCACCCAAACCAAGAACACAGTAGAATTCCACATGGAAAGTTTGTGTTTAAGTCACTATTCTTCTTCCTCTGTAAAGGTTAGCAACCATTTGAAAGAATTTCCTCCTGGGTCTAAGAAACTAGAAAAAGGGAACTGGATGTGATAATACCTGACAGGACTTCAGCTTGAAGCATTGGTACTATTTTAGACTGTTTCAGGTTCTGGATCTTGGTTTCCAAAAGCATACCAACAAGTCAACACTAAAAAGAGAGAGACAAGAAAAGAAAATGAGTTGCTTATGTTTGCTACAGTGCAAAATCATTCTATTTAGTGTTGAATTATTTTCAGCATCTGACAGCTTCATATATAATGACAGGGGTTAAACATGCTGTATTCAACTGTACTGTAATGCAGACTTTCTTTTGCTATATTTCTTTCCAAGTTTAACACAGCTATTTTTTCTAAGTTTACAGGACAGAGTGAACTACTACTTCTACTGAGGACCTGACCCAATCATAGTCAATGCAAGCACTCCAGTTGATTTCAGTGCAAATTAAAACAAGCCACTGATGCCCACTGATGCGGATATATATCAGAAAAAGTAGATGACTCAAGAAACAACATACAAAGATATTCCTTATAATTTCACATTTCAGCTAGGATCATCTCCCCACAAGCATAATTGTCCCTTAGTTTCTGCCTTGCTGACACCTAGCACCATAAGGAACCCAAATCATGGTCCTCAGAGAATGGTGACTTCTAATCAAAAAGGCAGAATTCAAAGATTTTCTCTACTTTCTTACAGCTTCATAGATGGTTGCATTCCTCCTCCAAGAACCTTATTGTATTATACTCGCTAAAGAATTTGAATCCACTATAATTACTGAGAATTGAGCCATGTCTACACTGCAAGCTTTGGTCAATGCAAACTACATCAGCATAAAACAGAAGCATTTAATATATTGCTCACATATGTTCATACTTGACTCCCTATGTCAGTGCTGAACATGCTCAGTATGAGTGCCTATATTGACAAAGTGCGGTGCACTGTGGATAGGTATCCCAGTGTGCTATGTGCCTCCCTCCAGCACAATGCATTTTGGGGAATTTTTACACTGAATTGTAAAGCACATACAAGTCACATGGGGAGGGCTGGAAGCAAGGGGTCAAGTTCCCATGATGCCAATCCCAACTCCATCCCAGAATGCCAACCCTCAGGCATAATTTTCATGCCTTCTTTAAAAATCCCACAAACACACATGGTACTTATCACTATCCATCCTCTCTGACAAAAGTTTGGAGCACATAGCTGTGCACATTCGTCACAAACACTGCAAACACAGGACACATGATCTGATATTTACAGAGCCACAGTAAGTACTGCAACAGGGACAGGACAATTTCTTTGAGGACACACCTCCAAGGGACATAGTGAAAAACAATTCAAGATTGTTGGTGATTTTTACTGAACAGCCACAGATGGTGGAGGGCCACTTCTGGGACTAAGAAAGAAGCACTGACTGTTGCAATCACACCACAATGCATCTTTGGGATGACAAGCGATGGCCACAGAACTTTTGGATGTGAAACTCTACATTCTTGGGTCTGTGTGCCAAGCTCACCCACAGGCCTTATGAGGGCTGCTCTGACAGTTGAGAAGCAAATGGTGATTGCTCCATGGAAGCTTGCAATGCCAGGTTGTTACTGGCCAGAAGGAAATCATATGGAGTTAAAAAAATCCAGAGCAGGGGCCATTGTCATGCAAGTGTGTAGTGCCACTGACTGTTTCCTGCTATGCAGAACAGTCACTCTAAGCACTGTGCAGGACATTTGGGTTAGATCTGAAGCTATTGGGTTCCCGAACTGCGGTGGGGTGACAGACAGCACACACATCCTTGTTTTCACCCAGCCCTTCTTGCCACAGAAGGCACCAGAGAGGGCTACTTTTCTGTGGTTATGCAAGTTTTGGTGGATCACTGGGGACACTTCACTGACATCAGTGTGGCTGGTCAGGGAAAGCACATGACAATCGTATCTTTCAGAACACAAGACAGCTCAGGAAGCTTCAAGCAGGGACCTTTTTTCCCCTACCAGTGATCACCACTGGTAATGTTGAAATACCAGTAGTGATCCTGGGAGACCCCCACCTACCCCTTGCTGCCTTGACTCATGAAGCCATACACTGTCCACTTTGACAGCTCCAAGAAAAGATTCAATGATAGGATCAGCAGATGCTGAATGTGCTTTCAGAAGACTGGTGAACATGGACAGGGGGGCTATTTACTCGCTAGATCTCAGTAAGAAAAATATCCCAATGGTTATAGCTGCTTGTCATGTCTCATGTACCATCTGCGAGGCGGAAGTGGGAAAAGTTGCTGCTGGCATGCAGGGAGGAAAGGGAGCAATTGTCTGCTGAGTTTGAATAGCCAGGCATAAGGGTCATTACAAGAGCTCAAGGTGAAGCGATGTGGGTGAGGGGGATCGTGAAAGAGCACTTAAACAGTCAGCCACAATATTGCTGTGCTGTACAGTGCTCTGCCTAGCCCTGCAGTTTTGGGGATCGTTAGAAATTGTTTAGAACGTGCTATATATTTATTAATATCCCCGCTCTCTCTTAATGAACGTATGGTTCAATGGTGCTCATTGTCCATTTATGATGATTATACTGGGTTTTGTACGTTCAGTGGTCCCGTTCTATCACACGTAATGTAAGCACTAGGCATTCTGCAGTAATAACAAAGAATTCATTTCCAAATAATAAAACTTTATTACAGATCAAAACCAGCGTCATCAAAAGCCAAGATGGTGCAAACATATAAAATAAATTAACAGAAGAGAATTTTAAAATGAGAACAGTAGAAAACATTTGTGTCCATTTCAGTCCATTTCTGCCAAACATACACAAACAGGGAAGCTGTGGTTGTCCTTAGTGCTATCCACCGCAGAGTCATAGGGGAGGGAAGCAGCCCGTGATGCCACACAAAACATTGAGGGGTGTAGGTAGCTGCCAGAAAGGAGTTCTCCACTGATTGCAAATGGAGGCAAGCCCATGGCTGATGGACTTGCATGTCAACAGGAATCTTTAGCATTTGTCTTTGCTGCCTGACGAGTGCTGGTGCATCTCCCTCTCCTCTTCCTGCTGGGCTCCTAGCCTATCTGCTGTATTCACCCTCCAGAACCTCCGGTTCATGGTCCTATGCAGCACTGGCTTCTCAGTGAACACGTTCTCCTTCATCCACTTCTTTCTCCCCTTCATCAGGATCAGGGACACTTCTCAAGGTTACAGTGCCAGCAGCTACAGATAAAACAGCACTGTATCACTGGATTTTATAGCTACAATGGAAAGTGAAAGGTAAGCTCACTTGCCATCTCCTCCTCTTATTCCTATGAGTTTTAAATGCATATTGACACTTCAGCTTTGGGGAGTGCCTCCGTAACACTCATCTCTCCAGCCAATCAGAGTAAGTATGGCCCACCAAGAGCTGGAGGGGTAGAGGGAGGGAAGAGGCAAAGGGAGAATGAGGAAAAAATGTTTGATTTCTTAAAACAACAAAACTCCAATCCCTATTTCTATGAGTCTGAGTACTGGGCAATGACACTATTTTTCACAAGGGTGATTTTAGCTGACACCTCACTTCTGAGGATCACAAGTCACAGAGAGAAACCTGCTACTGGAATCCCAAAGCTGCCTGGGATCACGTACCACTAGCTTGTTTCCTGCAATAGCACCTGCTGAAGTCATTGAAGACTGGTGAGGGAAGGTGCCCTGCTGTGGAGGAAGATATAAAGCTGCCCTCGCTAGAAACGCTTGGGAGATGACTACAAAGCACCTCCACAAAAGTTTCATTGAGATCTCTCAGAAGGATACACGGCACGAGCTGATAATTCTACCTCTTCTCGTATGAGTGAAACAATAAAAAGCAGATAGCTGTGTTTGGCTATCTTGGGGCTGGGCGCCATCTTCAGATTTAAACACTGAAAGGGAAAATGCAAACATATGCTTACCTGAGGCTCCTTCTTCAGGATCAGGCTCATCTGTGCACAGCTGGCAGAACTGGCTAGACAGTGGTAGAATCTTGACCAGATCCTGACTTGCCACGTAGGTGGACCCCACAGCCACATGTTCCTCCTCCTTCTCACTATTCACAATAAGGGTCTCTGTCTCTGTCCCCTCAGAGATATCCACAGTGCTCTGCAGGATGCTGGTGGGGTCTCTGCCAAGTACCGCATGCAGCTGGCTGTAAAAGCAGTAGGTCTGCTGCTCTACCCTTGGTCTACTGCTGGTCTTCCTGGCTTTATGGAATGCCTACTGCAGTTCCTTCACGTTCACACAGCACTGCTGCTTATCCATGCCATACCCCGTCGCTCGCATCCCCTGTGAAATCTTTTCATAGATGTCTATGTTTCTAAAGCGTCTCCATGGCTGTAAGTCAACAGTCTCTTCTCCTCACAGGCGTAGAGGAGACCCAATACCTCCTGTCTACCACAGGCAGAGGTATATTTACAGCAGGTGGCTGGCATGGCTGTAATCAGTTGCACACAAGAAAGAGAGGCTAGGTGTGCTCGCCAAGCTGAGCAATCAGGAAAAGACATTTCAGGAACTTTAAAGCAGGAGGGGGGGCAGCTTCTGGTCTCTTTGATCCCTCGTTAGCAGAATTCACCTTCTGACAAGAGTGGTCAGTATCAGGTATTATGGGACAGCAACGGGAGAACTGTTAGGCTTGATATAGGTCATGCAGTGTCTACACTCACACTGTGTCGACTATCATGGCTCACTTCTGTTTGCGGAGGTGGCATTACAACATCGCCATAGTGGGGCATTTATGTCAGCAAGAGAAGAATTTCAATGTAGACACATGCAAAACTGAGTCAACACAAGGCAGCTTACATCAGCTTAACTTTGTAGTGTACACCAGGACATACATTCCTCGTGTGACCTAGTGTATGTGATCAATTCCTCACATGTCCTTTAAAAAAAAAGGTATTTTGTTACTATTTTGCATTAAGACTTTTTTGTCTCCACTGTTTTTAATAAACCCAGATTCTGACAAGTAACATTCTCAATATAATGAGAAAAATACTATTCAGATCTCTCATTAGGTCTCCTGGTAACTTAAAATAGCTATAACTATTCAAAAGCCAGTCACATTGAAAAAAAAAAATCGCAAAATGAATTGCAACCAAATTTTCCCCACTCTTGAATCCCTGTACTCAACAGTAATATTTCTTGAGCTGGATAGCTTAAAAAAATAGGTATTTGAATATAAAACTTTCACCTATCGATCACAGAGTCAAATCAAACCCAAATGGATGATTAATGAAGTCAGGGCCATGTGACAACAGTTTGGTGAACTGTGAAAAATTAGCTGAGCCTCAGTTAAGGTGAATAGGGGTCTACACTGCAGACTGGCACCTTGGCTAAGAGACCAGTATTAGAAAGAGCAGGGGACTACACTATCTTCATAAACCTAAAGGAAATATATTTCCAGGACAGGACTGAGAACCTTTGGGTGCAACCACATTAGACAGGAAGGTATATTCTTACCAGGTGCTACCTAACGTGGTAACATTCTAGTGAAGGTGAGGTAATATCTTTGATTGGACCAACTTTTCTTGGTGAGAAAGACAAGCTTTCAAGCTTACGCAGAGCTCTTCTGTATCAGTGCAGAAGCCTGTCTCTCTCGTAACAGAAGTTAGCCATGTAAAAGATATTACCTTACCCACTTCGTCTTTCTAATATACTGGGACCAATGAAGCAACAACAATTCTGCATACAAAAATGAAAAAATTACAAACTGCCCTGTCTTCACTTTCACATGCATTAGCATATCCTAAGAAGCTCAAACTGTTAACATGTATTAAAACTACAACAGAATTTTTTCCACATTTTAGTTACTGCATGGTATCTAACATATAGTAAGAACACACCTCGTTTCCTAGTGAAGACGAAACTATTGAGGGGACTGTAAAAGACAAAACAGCCCTGCAGTGGTTCAACCCATTCTGTCCATAAACAGAAGACATCAATCTCCAGTGTCATCAAATTAACATAAAGCGATGCCTTTCTAATCCGCCTCTAGAAAAAATGTTATCAATAAACTGTCAACTTCCATGAGCACTAAAATGAATTAAAGGAAAAAACCCCCAAACCAACCATGTTCATAACCAACCTTTACTTGTTCTTCAGAAAAAAATCCAAGCATGACAAACAATTATTGGCTATGTCTACACTGGCAAGTTAGTTCGAATTAAGGAGGCTTAATTCGAACTAACTAAAGCCATGGCTACACTAGGCTTTAGTTAGTTCGAATTAAGGGCTTCCTTAATTTGAACTAATAATTTTGAATAGGGTATTTGAACTAAGGGGTTAATTTGAACTAACTAGTTCGACTTAACCAATGTGGCCATGTTAATTCGAACTAATTTCTTAGTTCGAACTAACCAGCCATTGAAATGAATGGGGATCGCTAATTCGAACTAAGCAAGTGCCATTCATGGCACTTGCTTAGTTCGAACTAATTTTTTCTAGTTCGAATTAAGTTAATTCGAACTAACCAAAAATAGTTTGAATTAGTTAGTTGGAACTAACTAATTCGAACTAATTTTAGCAAGTGTAGACATAGCCATTGAAAGTTAACTGCTGAAGAAAACTCTGTTTTTCTCCCCAAAAGACAAGACTATATTTTCCAGAAAAAAGTGATTGCTACACCCACCTACAAAAAGAGTAAATTGAACTAAAATATTTGTGGGAATCATGTTTTTCCTCTGCTACAGGTGGAATAGCAAAACTTAGCATTTTCATAGGGGCACCTTTGAAGATATCCATCACAGTGTTTATAAAGAGTGTAAAATCAAATTCATTCAAAATTCAGGAAAATAAACAAAGAGTCCAGTGGCACTTAAAGACTAACACATTTATCTATTGCATGAGCTTTCGTGGGAGAAAATTCCACTTCATCAGGTGCTTGAAGATGGAGAAGTACAGATGAATGGGAGGAAAATAAATGCAGGGAAGTGTAAGTCATAGGATCAGGTCAGACTGTTAAGCAAATCAATGTAGTTGTTTAGATTCAAACAGTGGAGAATAGCATATTAGAAGGAGGTGAGGGAAAAAGGAAAGCAAAATTACCTGTTGTAATGAGAAAAGAAACCCTAAATTCGAACTAATACATTCGTTTACACTTTTCAAAGTAAGGGTTAATTCGAACTAGTTAGTTCGAATTAACCCAATGTGGCCATGCTAGTTTGAACTAAAATTTGCTAGTTCGAATTAAGTTAATTCAAACTAACTAAAATTAGTTTGAATTAGTTAGTTTGAATTAACTAATTCAAACTAAATTTGGTAAGTGTAGACATAGCCCATGTGCCTAAACACGGCTATGAACAGATCATCAAGGGAGTTATTGGGAAGATTGAAGTGTTCCCCTATTGGTTTTGAATGCTATGATTTCTGATGTCAGATTTGTGTCCATTTATTCTTTTGCGCAGAGACTGTCCTGTCTGTCAAATGTATAAGGCGGAGGGAAGGGCATTTCTGGCGGATGATGGCATAAATCACACTGGCGGATGAGCAAGTGAATAAGCCCTTGATGGAGTAGCTGGCTTGATTAGGTCCTATGATGGTGTCTTTTGTGTAGATATGTGGGCAAAGTTGGCAATGCGGTTTGTTATAGGGATATGTGCCTGCTATAATGTTTCTGTTGTTTAGGTCTGTAGTTGCTGGTGAGTATCTGCTTAAAGTTGGTGGGTGTGTCTGTAAGCGAGGAGGGGTCTGCCTCCTAAGGCCAGAGAGAGTGAGGGATAATCTTGTAGAATAGGCTGTAGATCCTTGATGAGTTGATGTAGAGGTTTGACTTGGGGGGTTATAGTTGATGACCAGTGGCATTCTGTTGTTTTCTTTCAATAGGTCAAGTCTCCCTCCTCCTTTTCCTGCTCAGCTGACATTTTTCATCTTAAACAGCAATCATCATTTTAAATCCCCTATATTGCAGCTTCTGAAATGTTCCTCTAACTGCTGATTTCCCATTAATCACATTAATATGCAATGACACCACCCAGATGAAATATAAAAATAATAATAAAAAGCCAACCTGTCAATATACCAGGAACGTATTGCAGTGTCACCCGGGATTCGCATCAGAGCAATGCCTATTTCAAGTTTCATAAATTTTATAAATGAGATCTTAGGATACTAAATAGTGAAGATCACAAGTCCCCTAAGGAATTCCTATCATCTCTTGCTGGAATTCAGATGCCCACATTCACAAAAAAAAAAAAAATAGAAGACAGAATAAAATGAGTGGGGAAAACATAACTCCAAATAAATGTAAAGCAAATGCTATTTCATGCATTGATAAATTGTTTATGAGTGTTGGATAAAAAGAGAAATTAGAGATTAGTTTGGTAGCGCTGATTCTCACCTGCAGTTTTCCTTATCCAGAGAAAGGCGCAACTTGGACAGAATTTAGTGACCACTGCAATGCCCCTTACCATAACAAGAGTGATAAGCTAGACCTACTGGCTCTCGGTGTGCAGACCATGTGGGCAGCAACGGAGGGGGTCACTCGCTTAGTAAGACTGATTTGACTTCTGGGCCTTGTTCCTATCCAGGAAAACCGCTAGAAAACAACGAACACCATACAACAATAACGAGACTCCACTTCAAACACGACAGAGAAAACTGCAGAAAAATGATGAAGCAACTTTGGCACCATTGAAGCAACCTGATTTCCAAAATTGCTCTTGAGATGTGTAATCCTAGAGCTAAAGGTTAACTGATTTGAATCACCTCTCCTTGAAAAAGGTGGCAAAACACAAGCCATTTCCTTTACATCGGTATCTTCTGTTGAGTTCGGTAGTTCAAGAAGTCTTATTATCACAGCAGATAAGACAGAATTATGACTCTCGGTCTGACATAGTGGAGTGCCTCATTACACAATGTCATAGATAGAGTACATCACAGATTTCCCCCTCAAGAAAAAATAATGAGCTGTCCCAGGTCCATGGTGCTTTTATAGCCTCTCAGATGTTTGCCTTTGCTCATTTTTTCACTTTAAGAAAAAAAGCGACCAAAGTAAACATAAAATAAAACAACCGTAGTATAAACCTAATAAAAGATCAAAATGCCATTACTGCTGACAGGGCAAATTTACCATACTAGTCATAGAAATAATCAGTTTATTTGGCTTTCTGTAGTGATAAACCGAGATGCACACATATTCTTTCTTGAACAATTCCCTCCTCATTATCATCCTGTCCGGTTTGCTGCAGGCCATGACGTAATCTATGATAATAGTTTTGACATATGTTTCCTAAGGAAAGGCCCAGCCACCCTTCTGCTGAACGGATGTCGACTGCATTAATGCTGAAGATACATATGTGCTACCTCCCACTGCGCCAAACCCTTAACACCCACGTGATCTGTCACTATCATTTAATAATCCAACCAACATTAATTATACAGATTGTACAGACCTTCCCCTCCGAATAGGCAACATACATATTTGCATCGTGCACTCATATGAAGCACACTACACTATAATAGCAATAAATACTACACTCAATGACAGAGGAACATGCAGATGGGCACGCCCAATCCAGTCAAAACCTTAAGCAGGGAAATAAAAAGTTAAGAGGAAAGACATGTGCACTCCTTTTCACCTTCACACTGAGTACAATACTGTGGTCAATACACGGCAGTGTTCCATAAGGCTTTTGTTTGCCTCTCCAACAGATAATCTGAAGCAGAAACAACACTATAATAATAATAATAATAATAATAATAATAATAATAATAATAATAAATCTTATTTATACAGCACCCTTGCCCCACAAAAGCACTTGGGTGCTGAATAATAAAAATCCTTAACAAAAAAAAAACCCCAATAGCCACAAAAATTAACATGGGTAAATAAAATCAAGGCAATAAAAACCAACAGTGGTAGTCATTTCAAAATAAACCTCAAAAATAAGCTTTGAGATGGGTTTTAAAGTGCGGAGAGATGAAATTACATGAATTTCAGGAGGGAGCAAACGCTAAATCTCCTACTGACTTAAGGCATGATGGCCCAGCTTCATCAAATTCATTCTCCATTATAAGACATTAAGAGTTGACCTCATCAGTGCTAAGGCAAATTGACTTCTCAGATGCATGGACTATGTGACAATCTGATGTATTCATGTGTTGATTGACTTGATATAAAAAGCATATGAAGTATTATTTTGTTTTACTAAAACTCACTGACAGAAATGCACCATCCTTTCTACTAATAGACAGAAACGCTAACGTGCTTAACGACAGTGCAGCACTACATCAAGGTCACTATCTAGCACCTTGCAGCTTTCCACATCATGCAAAATAATTCAGCTGTGCCTCAACTGCATCTTATTGTGTTGCCAGGCATATGTGGACAGACAATATATTGAGAAGCAAAAACACTACATCCAGTGCATTTCCCTACCCAGCACTACCAACTCAAGGTGAAACATGCCTGAAGGAGAAGAGTACGAAGAATACCACACAAAAGAAGTTAGTAGGCCTGGATAAAGATATTCACAAATATTAAAATGGTTAGGGAAAAATAAATAAATGGCCATGCTCACAAAAGAAACAATTCAGCATATCGGCTATGTCTACACTTGTTAATTTAAGTCAACTTTAACTAAGTCAACTTAGTTAAGTCGACTTAGTGTGTCTACACTTAAAATTAAAGTTGACTTAAAGGGGAACTTAAAAAGTCAACCTAGAGTGTCCACACTGGACGCCTAGGTCGACTTCTAGGGGCTTAGGGTGCCCTAGGGGAGGTACACGAGGGCAGGGGAGGCACCCCTTGCCCAATGCCAGGGGGCTCAGCCTTTGCCCCATTGTACCTAGGTACAATGGGGCAAAGGGGGACAGGAACCCTGGCAGGGCATAGGGGCAGGGTGGGCAGGGCTCTGCCCTGCCCTGTGGGGGGACATGCCAGGCTCCCCGTGTCCCCCCTCCCGGCAGGGAGGGCATTGGTGCAGCCCTGGGGTAGCCCTAAATCGACTTAGGGCTACCCCACGTCTACACTGGCTTAAGTCAACTCTAGGGAGTCGACTTAAGCCTTAGGTCTACTAGAAAGGTGGTGTTATAAAGTCCACTTAATTTTAATTAAGTCGACTTTATTTTCCTTAACTCGACTTAAGCAAACTGCTTAAGTCGACTTAAGAAAACTGTAGTGTAGACGCAGGGTAAATTAAGTCGACTTAAGCAAGCTTAAGTCGACTTAATTTACTAGTGTAGACGCAGCCATACAGAGATCGAGGAATTTCTAACAAGAGGATATAGGTAGAACTGCTCTTGCAAGAGCCCATCTAGAAACAGATAATTAACCTCTGCTGTGACTGAAAACATTTTTTTGCTTTGGTTTGGCTTTCATAAGGAACCAAGCCACTGTTCATAGTGTTGGATTCTGTACTGTATATGTGATAAACTCAGGTTTCTAGAATCCATTCCAGATTGGGAGAGCGGAGGTTTACGGATGATATAACACTGAGAAGCTGGAATTCTGATGAGCTAATATTTCTTCTGTGTTTTATTAAGCAAGACAGCAGAGCGAAACAGAGCTCCAAACCAAAGTGCGGAATGTGACACAGGAGTGCTCTAGAAACAAAAGTTTGTTTTGCACATTTTCTGTGCTTAATGAAAAAACAACAACAGTATTGCTAACCTCAAGAAATCAAGAATTGTGGCAGACCCCTTCCACCCCCCACCCCCTCCAAATTCATGAGATTGGCCCTCCTTACACAAAACTACCCACAAGGGTTTAAAAAAAAAAAAAAAAAGACTACCTTGCTGGGGAGTGATTTGTTTTGTCCTTTGAGTTTTTCCCTCTCCTGCCCAATGCTCTGTGAGTGAGAGAGACAATTCGTGTTTTTCACTCTCCCAAATTTGGGGGAAATGGTTTTGGCTGCTACTGTTGGAGTCTCACCTCACATCTGCCTGCCCCTGATCAGCAATTAATTGTCCCTTCCCCAGGCCCCCAGCCTCACCTCTGTTGCCACCAGGTTCTTCATCCCTCTCTGCCAGGTTTGGGGGACTGCAACAGGGGTTTGGGGGGGAGGGGGGCTGCTCCAAGGGCTCTCCATCCTCTTCTGCCCCATCAAAGACTTGATGTTTCAGGGGAGAGACAGAATCACCCTGCTTACCTCCCTGCTTTCAAAAGGGGAGGGAGGAGTAGTTTCTTTGAGCTGAGGATCTTTTTAGTTCCCTGTTCCTGCTTTCCACTCTCCCGAGAAAGATTTGGGGAGGAGGAGTGGGAGACAGTTCTGCCTACAACAGCTCTGATTGGTTATTCTGTCCCAAGAGGCAGGCATGTGAGGGCAGGCAGCCAATCAGAGGGTTCAAATTCACGAAAAAGGGCTGAAGTGTCTTAGGTCATTGCGAGACTCCATTCCAGCCCTAGTCAAAATCCTGCAACTGGCAAACAAAATATAAGAGTCGGTGACATTGTCATAACAACTTGTGTCCTCTTCATCGCAGGGTTTCTGATATTTTCCACACCAGGAATCTTTAATAAAATGTCAAGCCAGAAGTCAAGTTCCCACGACGCTGCCTTGGAATCCCTAAGCTTGACACTCCTCGTGGAAACTTGCCTTTGGAAAATGAAGAGGGTGTAAATTGTGTTGCTCCATGGCAATAGGCCAGCTTAGGGGGCTGGCTCCTGAACATTTTTCAACACAACCACACATCTCCATATTCCCATATAAGTCTGGGATGCCACCATGGTAAAGATGACGTACATTAAAGTATTTGATATAGCTATACAGATCAGTAATGACTGTCAGCTTACTAGTCTACCCATTTTGTGCACATATTTCAGCAGCATCAATGCCACACAAACCACCCCACAGTCCTCAATATATCTTTCCACCTTTTTTTATGGTGGTATTGACGTCCTGTATCTGGCACTTCTAAAGAAGGGAGAAATTAGCTGTTCAAATCCTAAGTTACTAGAAGTGAGGGTGGGGGCTAAAACTGTGGAGCAGGACCCTTCCGACAAAAGTCTAGAGTTGACAGTTCTCACATACCGAAATTTCATGAATATGTTGGGAGTTGGTTTTACTTTGGGGTTTTTTTTTTTAAAATCACACTTCCCATGGTCTCCTAATGTTTGTCAGCATCCAGGCAAACTCTAAACATTTCTCTAAATGGCCACCTTCTCCATCTCCTTCCCACCCACTCCCAATCAGGAGGAAGCCAAGCTGCCTGCCTGTAGTGAAAATGGTTAATTGCTGGTATCCCTAATTTAGAATATGGATCGAAAACCATGACAGAACAGGAAAATATTGGTAGAAAGGAAATTGAAGGCACATGCAAGGGATGGTAAGAAAAATTAAGAAGTATAAGGAGAACAGAAAAGTTGTTTTCCATGTGCAGTTTTCTAGCCAAAACAAAACTGGCTTTAACTTAAATTGCAGTTATTAAAAAATGTGCCTTTTAATTACTAAAATCACAAAACTATATTCAATTAAAAAGTGACAGCACAGAACTGTTGAGACATTAAACTATAACAGGACTTGTAAAAATGGGGAAAATATTCTATAATGTGTACTGTGTAAAGGCTGAGGAGTGAACAAGATAAAAATTATAGATAAAAATGAGTTGCAGAACTTTCTAAGCACACCATCTCTTTCTACATGTGAGCAGCGGCTCCTACAAACAGGTTCTCTGTAACCAGTTTACACAAGTTATCAAAATGGAAAGCCAGTCATGAGAAATGTCACTCATCTAAGTCTGTTTTGGTTACATTTCCTATCACCAAGCAGACAGGAAGTGTTCTCAGACTCACAAAGAAGCAAACAGAAGCCAGAGCTAAAAGTAGACTCTTTCTCTGCATGCTATTACTCTGAAAGAACGGAAACCATATGGGGATCGGGTTATTATTCAGCTAGTTAGAGCCTTCAGGTGGCTTTAAATTAAAAAGAAAGATGGTCAACAGATGTACCCATGCACTTAACATCCTTTTCTCACACACTGTTACAACCTTCCAGCTGTGGCCACTGGTGCTGCTTTTCAGTACCTGGTAGTGATTGTACTGTATGAACTCACACATCAAAACTTTGTTGTAAAAATTCACTCAGGGATGGAAGGGGTGAAACTGTAGGTTTTTTGGAGTGGTCAAAAATAATTGTAATCGTTTCAGACGTGTCTACATATTGAAACATTAACGCTGGCACAGATACTGCTTCCAGAACTTTCTAATTCAATGTACCAATGATCTGTGCATTTACCAGTTGAGTACTGAGTGCCATACAGGCCTTCTCTTTATACCAGTCCACCCAACACATCCCCATGACATTATGATTCAATATCCCATTGGTTTGAAAGGAACTGTCACAGGAAGCTATGCTACAATAAAGAAATGTTCCAGCTTTAAGAATTTAATTACAGGTTAGCCCACTATTTTCTTTTTCATCTTTGAGTGATATTGGCATCCATGAAACAGATTCTCGGCACTTGTGCACGGGTCACATAATCAAATCTCCGCCTGAGCACTGTGGTAACATCTATTAACACTACACATTAAACTTACAAAAATAATTAACAAACCTACACATTTTACTTTCCATTCATGATTGGTGGGATAGCGGGAAAAGAGTTGTGCATTGTGCTGTTTGCTTTTACACCAGCTATTTGAAATAGGAGCAGAAAATGTTGAGGGATATTTTAAAATGAGGTATAATTGATTATGCTAATATAACGTGTTGTATAAAATGTGGGGTATTTTTACTAATTCTGCCAAATCTATTGGCATAGTATTTTAATTCATTAATTTAGTGCCATAAATTAATGTTCATCTATTTGTGGGTTAATTTGCAGTCATATTGTGATTTGCACGGACAGTAGATACAAACATCAAAGGCACAATATGTCTAGAATGGCAGCTATGGTACTTGTAAATGTAAGTACATCTATATTCACTCATTCATATACAAAGGATCCACACATTGTAGCACATCAATCAATCAGATTGATATATAAAAGATAGCCATGGGCAGAGGATAAGATTTAAAAGAAAAATTTCTTGGACATAGGTTATTTGTTTATTTTTAATAGCACATGTAATGATAATAGATCATACCCTAGGGCAAAAATTAAGAACAGTTATTTCTTCTAGATTTCACCCTAGAAGGAATGGATATTTCCATTTGCTTGAGTTGTCTCTGAGAAAATAGTTTTCTTTAAATGAAACATTCAGACTGGTATGTTATTGAGAAGTGAACCTGACGGTTAAACATGGGGAATGGTAATGCAGCAGAAAGCCCTTGTAGCCTTGGATATTGAAACATCCATACTCAAAGCTCTTTCTCCTTCATTATCCTTGCAACAGTCCATGAACTTTACAAAAATTCCTGCTGAAGACAGCCTGGGGAGGCTTTTAGTAATATTAGGATATCACTGATCCTTACCAAATACATGAAGAGTGAATTAAATGAAAAAGTCAGGCCAATAGTATTTGCAGGCAAACCAGTTGTTCTCATCCCTTCAAACAAACCTACACTCCTTCCGGCTTTATTATCCAGTCCATTAAACTACCTCTAAAAATTGTAGGATCTTTAAAGTAATTCAGTTCAATGAACAAGATCTGCATTTTACAAGACAAAGTCTGTTTATTCTAATAAGGATTCTAAACTCAATCTAAAGGCATGCCATCAAACTTGGCAACAGGAGGTTTACCATAATATGGTCTCAATTTCAAGGCTCCTCTTCACCCCACAATTAATGATAGCATTCTGTGAAATGTAGCCATATGCCAGCAATCCAAGCCTGAACCTAATTTCTCCACAAACAAAGCCTGAATGAATTCAAATCCCTCAGTCCTGACATTCTCTTTGGCTTTAAGAACTCATTTGAAAGGCTTTTTGAGATTCTGCTTTTCAATCAACATGTGATCAACATCAGTAATGGCTGGATGATCAGCTACAAAATCCATAGTCATTGGATATGCTTTTGTAGCTGTGCCAAATTCCACACATCCCTCACCCACAGCAAATCATATCTTGATGGTCAATTAAAATACTACTCTAGTGCTTTTTTGCGATCAACTCTCATTATAGAAAAGCACAGGTGAATAGATATTGTGCCTGGGTTGGTAAGTTTTCATAATAATTTTGCAACTTCATTGTACTGTTATATTATGCCTCCAAAGTATACATTCACATTGCTATGCTATATATTAAACCGGCAAAAATAAATTTTAGTGTTATGCTCTTTGCAGGGTGTCTCCTATCCACTTACTGTGTGCACACAGATTCGGAAACTGAATTATACAGTACCAAGGTGCTCACTTGAAGGATCAAAGGGACATTGGGACTAATCTTGCTATAATAATTACTGATACAATTACTAAAACACGCATATTTTACTTATCTAAGGTCAGTGTTGGAACTCTATACACTGAGATACAGCAGTATGCTTCAGTGTCATTATTTGTTAATTAATAAAATGCTCCCAGTACAGAGATCTTTGGATGTAAGTGCAATTCTCCACTTATATAAATCATAGCAGCCAATCTAAACAAGAGACTCTCCTACAAAATAAATTAAACACCACCATCCATAGGCAAAGGCCTAATGAAGTGTTGAACCAGGCTACTAAGTTTATTATTATAAAGAATACTAGCTCAGTGGTCTTGGGCTCTGCTAGATCCCCGAGAAGCTGAACTCTAGCATTCAGAGTTCTCCATGAAACTGTTCCAGCCACAGAGTTCAATTACTGAACGTTAGTATAAGTGTCTAAAAGCTGACATTTCCATACTGATGAACAGGGAGAGGTTTTTAAAAGACCTAGGACATACGTGACATAAGACGTTGTAGATCAATGACAACATCTTGAATTGCAGAAACAGAAAGAAAGACATTGCAGTTGTCAGAGAAGCTCTTTTCCCTTACTATTCCTCTAGCACCCATTCACCCCAGTATAACATTATTCAAGAGAACCAGCATACCGTGCTCCCTGTAGCTAGCAAGCAGGTAGACAGCCATATTTTGCACCAGCCCATCAGAATCAGATTCCAGAGCAGCCCCAAGAGTACATTAATATTCCTGGCTGGAGTCAAGAGTACAGTGCTCTCCAATGTACTCTGAGAAATGTTCACAATCAATACTCAGACATATTGTAGATAGAAAAAAAAGGCACCACTGGACACTGCTCTACCAATTTAAGAGCCTCTTGGACACAAGATGGGCCAATACCATCTACAGTGGGTTTTTAGCAATTGCATAACACTTGGCATCATCAAGCAATGCCATACTTGGGCATCCCCTCCCACAGGAGGAGGTAGTGGGGTAACAATCAGGTGATTTGGGGTTTAATTGTACAGCCACACCTCTAAGAGTCTTTCCCCGTGAAATCAACTCAAAGTCCAGCAAGAAAAACTGAACAATCTTCCTCCAGCTTTTTCTGTACAGATCTTTTCATGGGCCAAAATGCTCCTTTAGGTCTTTTTATGAGCTCTACAAAGTTCTTCCTCAGCCCGTTTCAGGGTCTCCAACTCAGTACTCTCCCCTTTTAGGACTCAATTAGTCTTCTTGCCCTCAGTCCAGGGTTTTATGTCTACCACTTTCAGGTGTCACCATATAGGAACTCAGGCCTTTCCTTCTCTTTTGAGTTCTGGTCCACGGACCATATTCAGTAACTGTCCAAGTCACCTGATACGTTTGCATCATTTTCCCCTGCATCACCGCCTTCATGGCCTGCCTAGTTCTAGGCTTCTTTACAGATTATCCCTAACTGGACACTCCTCCAAGCCCTCTTTCGGCTATGCACCAGACTTCCTGGAGAACCAAATCTCAGCCCACATTCTTCCTCCACTTCTACTATTTTCCACTCTGAGAGTCATATAAGCCCTAGTCTCCTGAACCATCCATCATGAGCTCCAGCTGGTGACTAAAATTCATAAAAGCTCCTGCCTTAATGGGATTATGTCTCTGTAACAGATATACCGATCTGCAAATGCTCCCCAAAGGGGCAGTGCCTTGTTACAAGGGCCATCCTGCTGTAATTTCAAATTATGAGCATCACTTACATCTTGTCTGTGCAGGACCCCAGCTAACTTGGTCTTGTCCAGTCTATGGTTTAGGCCACATTCTTTGAAAGCAAACATCTCTGGCAGAATTTGACAAAAAAGTAGGTGCATATTTTCTATGTAATACACAATACCAGGCTCTTGAAGAGAATATAGAAAAGGAATGAGGTCCACAAACAGGTCAAAACATTTCTGGTCAGATCCATTTTGACAGATCCAAAAGTACAAGTACACCTGATCCTTCTTGCACAGGAGAAGCTCAAACAGCAAAAAAATAAACAAACAAAAAACCACTAGTGCAGTCTCATGCAAGACCCAGACCAAAAGGAAAATGGAGAGGAACCAAGGAAATCTGAGGTCTCTAGATGATATCAGTGCCACCGTCTCCCCAACCTGGAGTAGAAAGATTAGAAACAGAGTGATAAATGATAAAACCGCCAACCTCATGATAAGGGTCAAAGAATTATTCATCTGAAGTAAGATGGTACCCTGTCCTCCTACAGGATTTAACTGTAATCTAAATTTACAAAGTATCTCCTTTAATCACAACACATCTGTTTTAAACCACGCTATTTTAATATTTTTATAATCTCCCGTTTTTGTTATAACAGTTTAAAGTTCTGGTTTTACTGCCAGCTTCCTGGCTTTCCTGTTGTTCTCTCTGCCTGCCGAGAAAGTTAGCTGAGGCACCTTCATAAAGGTCAAGGGCACTGGAAGGATGGAGGGAAATGAACAGCTTGTGCAGAGCAGAGCACAGGTTTGTGGTTGCCGGGGTCTAGTGCAACTAACAGGATCAATTATTAAACTTTGAACCCCATGGGTTATGATCTAAAGAAGAATACACCCTGTCACTGATATTCACAGATGTTCAGATGCTGAAACTGTAAGGCTAATTCCCTCACTTGAAGGAAATCAAAATACCCTGATGTCACCTGGTGCACATTAAAGCCAGCTTTGATTTCAAAGTCAGAAATCCATTGGAAATACGGGGTTACATTTCTTAGGTCACACTTTCCCTCCAAATGTGACTCTCCTTCTTTCCTTTCAGATTTTCATTAATATTATCAATCCTAAAAAATATTGTTTTCTTCTTTTTTAACTCCTCCTGCCATCTGAACCAGACTGTTTCACCCTAATTTTGTGGAGAACCTGATTAGGAAACATACTTCAGTTGTATAGTAGCAAAACAGACCTGTTAAAGCCAATCACACTGTAACCCTACCTGACCATCACATGGTTAGTTTCCTATATTACGGGCGAACTGCTTGAGCCCTGCCACACCTTCTGCTCTTTCCACATGGTTACTGCTATGGATGTGGCTTTGGCATATGAAAAGTGAAGACAGCAAGTTACTCACAAACATAAAAAACACAGGAATTGCCAAACTGAAACAGACCCGGGGTTCAACTAGTTTGGCATTCGGTCTTCAAGAGTCACCACTACTAGACACTTCAGGGGAAAAGTGATCATTGCCAGAATAGCCTGCATGTGTGGCCTTAAACGTGAAAATGATTTTTCCAAGCTGACACCTGAGTTCAGGCCCCAAGGTCTATCTGCTGCAGGTGAAAGCATACTAACAAAAACACACAAAGTAGAGCACAAGCTGCTTTCCTTACTCCGCTCTAGGCACTAGTCACTTTATTGCCTGTACCAAGCAAAAACACAGACCTGTGAATACTTTGGCAGGTCAATAAAAGGACCACTGGTTTTCACTATTTTGTTTTAAAATGCACATACTCTGTACATTTTTTACATCTGCATCTGTACACCAGCTCGGGATACTAAATAGTGGTTTATATTTATTAAAGGGATTGGGATTTGTGTTCTCTCTTCTAGTCAAAGTTTAGGCAGTAAGTATTGCTGTACGCTGGCCACTGTTTTACAACTCATATTCTCTAGTTTAAATGCAAGATAAAAAAATCACTGGACATTGCACTTCTTTTAAAAAAGAAAGTTCTCTCCTATTTACTTAGCACACTCCCTTTACTCCTTGAGCTCAGTTTTGCAAAGCAGCGGCAGCAAACATAGCAGCCAATAGGGGCAGAGTAAATAGGAACAGAGCAAAAAGCTAAGGGCTCTTTGAAGGGTAGTACAGATGCATCCTGTCTCAGGAGCACTGGGAGGGAGCGTGCTACAGGCAGGTCCAATACCTCTCTCAGCTCCCACAGAGGGCTGCTGCTCCACCACCAGTTCAGAGAATGCAACACGTGCTCCCTTCCAAGCCCAGCCTGCCAGGTGAGGGATGACGAAGCCATGGCTCTGGCCCCATGCTGTGGTGCACACCTTGCGCTCATGGGTGCCAGTGTCCAAGGGTTCTTTGCGCTTCCCTCCTTGCTGCAAACCTGCACATGTGCCAGGCACAATTTGTTCTAAATTGTACATTTTATTTACATTTGAGAAGATTATTATATATTGATATCCCATGTGAAATGCTAAAAACAAATTCAGAACAAAATTCTTCTCTCACACACACTCATGTAAGAACAGAGGAATGCCACTGACTTCCATGAAGCCAAATGAAATCAATGAAATTATTCCAGTTACATGTCAGTGTAACTGAGAACAAAGTTTGGTTTACAGTCCTCAGAACAATGTATTTCAGAGTAGGCAGAATTAGGAAAATCCAGTTGCTCAATACTGTAGGCGAAATCTGCAGTTATTTCATTAAGTTAATTTTTCTATAGTTTAGTGTTCGTATCTTACAAATTCCAACTCACAAATTAGGACTGTCAAATTACTTAAAAAAATAATCACAAGATTAAAAAATAGTTGCAATTAATCACAGTTTTAATCACACTGTTAAAGAATAGAATGCAAATATAAATTTATTACACATTTTCAAATATATTTATTTCAATTACAATACAGAATACAAAGTGCACAGTGCTCATTTTTTTATTAAAAATATCTGCACTGTAAAAAAGAAACAAAAACTAGTATTTTTAAATTCACCTTCTACAAACATTGTGGTGCAATCTCTAAGCACAGAAGTGCAAGTTACAAATGTAGAATTATTATTATTTACAGAACCAGACTCCAAAAATGAAACAATATAAAACTTCAGCGCGTACATGGGGAGGCATGAAGGGGCATACAAATGTTTAGCATATCTGGAACATCAATAGCTTGCAATGGTGGCTACGGCAGTGCTACGTGAATGCCTGTTCTCTCTCTGAAGTGACATTGTAAATAGGAAGCGGGGAGCATTATGTTCTATGAACATAAACAGACTCATTTGCTTTGGTGATTGGCTGAACAAGATAGAGGACTGAGTAGACTTGCAGGTGAATTGAAAATTACTATTTCTTTTGTTTTGTCTTTTTTAGAGTGCAATTCACTGCAACTATATTTTTAAAATCTAGTTAATTTGTTTTGCGTTAATCACACGCTTTAACTGTATTTGACAGCCCTACAGAAAATCTGTTCATTTATTCTGGGTTCTTCTTATTTTGTGATTTAGGATTATTTGTAGTCTCTTCATTCCAGTTTACAAAGGGAATTTTCCTGAAATAGCACTGGGAGCACTGCTTCACATTCATTCAAGCATCGTTTTAGAAACCTTGCTCTAAAAAGTATTAGCTCACGCTGAGTGATCAGTGCTCAGGGCAGTAATTTCCTTTGGTCATTAAAAGGAAAAAGAACAGAGTATGTTAGTTTTAAATTGAACAGGCTGAATTGTAAACTAAAGCAGCAGTTGTAGTCAGTCTCTATCATACAGAAGAATTTAAAAAGCCATGCGTACCCATTCTGTGACGGAAATAGTAAGCACCCAAAGAATTAAATTCAGAAACTCTTGGCAAGATTCCAGAAAATATTGCACACTTTTTAGTGTTGTTGCTATAACATGATTTGTACAATCTCCTCTCCCCTTCCCCTCCTCTCCGCACCCCTCCAGTAGACTATCTGCTTTTTGTATGACTCACACTCTTAGCTCAATTTTACATATGGATTTCCTTTGTCTGGGGCATTTGCCCTTTGCCCCATTGCTATATTTTAGGTTTTGCTTTTCCCTTCTGCAAAACCTGCAGACTGGTTGGTGCTTTTCAGGCTGTGGCACTAGACAGCTTTTTTTACTTTTTGCTTTCACAGCAAGAACATTCTTCCACGCATCAATAAAAAAACAGGATAGTATAATTTGAACTCTAGTATCTGAGCTGCAAGTTTTATGTCATGTATTGCATTTGCGAGTTAGACCTGTTGTGTGTAGATAAAGTGACAGACACCAGTAGGTGATACATTGCCGTATGACAGTCATGTGATAAAGCATGAACCCTCAAGCACCTGCTCCAACGGTGGATATAGTCTGAGGGTTTTCCCTGATTGATGTTGGTGTAACTGCTTCACTGCCTGTGTGGGTGAAGGATGTGGGCTAGCCTTCTGCAATGCACTGTTCTAAACTTCCACCTGACATTACATAAGGAGAAGAGAGACGGAGACTCACACATGCCCACCCACACAGACAAACAGACAGATACAAAAATACATGACCTTAAAAGTCAGCAAACAAGCAAAAAGGAGGAAGGATCTCTCTCACTAGTGAAGCATTTAAAATCATAAATGGAAACACCATTGGCAGAAAAATAACCAAGAGCTAACTCTATTCCTGGAGGAACACCACTGATGTAAATGGATTTACATAGCGGATGAGGCTCGCCCATTACCTTTACAATATTTGATAGCATCTTCTACAGGTAGTGATTTACTCAAAATGTTATTAATTTCACCAGGTTATTTAATTTGAGTCCCATCTATCATACAAAACCAGAATACAACATTCCTGAACAACAACAAATGTGTTAAGTTTGGAGCGAAGCAAAGGGGGAGTATCTGGAAATTAGAGTTGAGCAAACTTCTGAGGGTTCCTAACGTCAGTTTAGCTAAACATCCAAAAGGAAGCTCTCAAGCTAGTTTTGATTTTAAAAGAAAAACTGGTTCACTCATCTCCCAAAAAGCAGCATACCACCCACCCAGCAGTCCAGTATTATACACACCCTCTCTCTTTTAGAGAGCAGCAACATCTTTAAGGTCTCCTGTTCGAGAGCTAATAAATATGTCACTGTGCTTACCTGAAGCATTTCCAGTAAATGAAATTTAAATAACTTGGGAATATTCTGGGTTTTGTTCATTTAAAAAAAAATGTTCAACTGAGTTCAGAAAGAAAGGAATTCCTAATGCTTAAAAAAACAACAAAAAAACCCCAAGCCTTCTTTCACCTCCAGAAATACCTTCTGTCCTTGCCACACTGTGTTATTGCATCTGCTCCAAACCCACTTTTGTGATGGCAAATGACTAAGTATATTTGTTTAAAAGAAAATGATTGCACTGCCCCAAAATAATATTTACATGTTAGTAAGCCACATAACTCCCAAGTCTATCCATGTTGAATTTAGCTACATAGTTATGGATTTTAGTTCCTTTAAAGGAACTTACAGTACTGGAAGAAATTAAGTAAATTGGGCAGCTTGTTGCTGAGGTTAAGGTTGTGAACAAAGGCTATTAGGAGTAGTAGGAACAACCCTTACTGGATAGGTGTCTACCAGAAACTTTGGAATTCACAAGCAGATAAAAATGTGCTGACACTTTCTACATGTGTAAGTGTGAAGAGGGGCCTGAAGGAGAGACACATAAGTGGAACCAAGGTCAGCCCAACCCTATAGGTGAACTAGGCGGTTGCAGTTAATTAGTTAAGGAACACCTGGGCCTTAGAAAGGGTTGTGAAATCTCAGACATGAAGCCCCAGAACACAGTGAGGAAGCTTCTAAGGAGATGGACTTTGCAGAAGAACTGGTTAGAGAGCTCTCCAGAAAAGAAGACCAGTGAAATGTGCTGCTGGAGGGAGAAGGTCCCAAAAGGTCCCTAACTCTATCCCTAGGAAAGCCCAAATCAATGAAAGGATCTCAAGAGGTCCAGGTCACTGAGGAATGACACCCCACTCCAGAGAAGACCCTCTGCAGAATCCCTGAGTCCAGAGAGAGAACACTTCCCCAAGTGATAGCTGGAGGCCAGACTCCACAAGGGTGTCCCAAGTCAAGAAGGTCTTACTGGGCCTAGATGGAGGAGATGGCTGAACTCAGATGAGGCAGACAGACTAATGTTAAAGGATACTAAGGGCAAAGACTTGCTTGCTTGTCTCTTCAGCCTTTGATCAAATAAATCAGAAAACTGAAGTGCCATTGTTCACTATATACAAGCCTCAGTGAACTTATTCATAACCCATGAGAAGAAACTGAGGCAGAAGCATATCTGCTGCTCTTCAGCGGGCTGTTAACAGGCATGCAGGGTGATGCCAATGTTGATGAAAGAGGGCTCTCTGGGGCCAAATGCCCATGCTATAATAAATCCTATTCCTTCCATGTCAGAGGAAGAAGGCAACACTACCTGAAAAGGATGCTCACCCCACCCCAGTCGCTAGGAACAATTTTTACCCAAGCTCCCCACATCTTAACCACAATTCTGAGTATGAACTATACAACCTGCTCTCAAATAATAATAAATAATCTGTGTGTAATACACTGCCCACTGTGTATTAAAGCGCTATGGAATCCCTGTGCATGGAAGATGCTATATAATAGGATTCTTGTAATTTTCTCTTAATTTGGGGAAATTTCTTGGAACTATAGCTAGAGATATAGCTTAAGATTTGAAAAAGTGACCAATAATTGCAGTGATACGTTTCAGATGTTAGTCTGTATATAGCAAAAACAATGAAAGTCCAGGGGCACCTTAAAGTCTAACAAATTTCTTTGGGCATAAGCTTTCATAGGCTGTTACAAAATATAATTGTCCCTCTTCACACATTCTCACCTTCTAATCAACTGTCGTCAATAGGCCTCATCTACCCTAACTGAATTGACTTTGTTATCACTTGCCCTCTCCACGGTAATGTTTTTCACCCTTGTAAGTGTATAGATACCTCCTAACTGTAGTTTTCACTTCATGCATCTGACGAAGTGGGTTGTAGCCCATGAAAGCTTATGCCCGAAGAAATTTGTTAAGCCCTGTACACACTAGAGAGTTATTGCAGAATAAGCCATCTAATTGAGGAAAAACAAGCCCACCATACACACCTGAATGTGCCTTGTTGCATTACAAATGCCCTGTTATATCAGAACAATAATACCACCTGTGCAAGAGTCATCATCGCAGAACAGCTCTTGCGCTATGAAGTGTGTCTGAACACTGTGGAACTTTTCTTCCGCAATAAGCAGTCTCTGGAAATGTCTCAGAATTCCAAGTCTGACCACTCTGGTTTTCCACTTGGACTCTGCTGCTCTGACGCGACTAGCCCCATCCCTCCTGTGAGTCTCGGGAACTTTTGAACTTTTTCCTGTTTTACTGGGGCAATGTTGAAAAAGGGCACAAGTTGCTAGTAGCTACAGTGAATGCTGACAAGGAAACACAGCGTCCCAGGGGAATTTGTAAATTTACCCACACTGCTCCTCTCTTTCTACCCAGGGTTCCTAGCGCTGGAAGCTGATGAGTGGCATTGTGGGATAGGTGCCCACAATTCAATGCTCTTTTTTGCAGAAATGCAAAGAACAGTGTGGACACTCCTTTGTGTTATAACAAGCCCAGTGTGAATGTGCAATTCTGCTATAAATACAACACATTTATTACAGCGCAAAGACTTACTGAGGAACAATCTTCTTGTGTAGACATGGCCTTAGTCTTTAAGGTGCCACAGGACTTCCGTCGTTTTTTCAGTAATTTTAGATATCCCACAAGAGACCGTTCAAAGGACCTGATTACCAGAGGATAGTTACTCAGCATTTTTTGAAACGCAAGTTGGCGTCTCAAGTTGGGCACCCAACAATTTGTGGCATGCAAAGTCTTCTTTTAATCTTGGCCACAGGAAGTATTTTGCTATTTAGAGACTTAAAATCCTGAACCACATTTACCCACACTAATATACCTGGAAAAAATCAAATGATTTAACTTTCCCTTGCATCAGCAGTCTTCCAATAAATATTTGGCAAGTGTTACGAAGCGGGTTAATTGCAGGTTATTGTAGATGCAATTGTGAAGCTAAAATGTAGTGCTTTCCATCTATTTTTCTTCACACGGACTTCAGTTAGGCATAAAACATAGTGACCTTTAGATGTGGATATTACATTACATCCAAACCCTTAAGTCTTGTTTTGGAAAGTATGACAGAACTTCAAAGAGAAACAGTAAATGTTGGCTCATTTTTTAATGATCAACTTTTAATTGTTGAATGTTAGTGGGAAACCGCTATACTTAATTCCTGGTGAAATACCGGTCCTCAAGTTGGAACATGACCATGCTCTTAACTGTATCTGTATCCCCCTAGCCTCTGGACCACTGTCAGCAAAAATAGCTTACTGGAACATCAGTTAAAAACAACTGCCCCAATATTTCCAACCATTCAGGTCTTCCTGATTAATCCAATAACTACTTCTAGCAATGTACAGATTTGAGCAACAGAAATTCAGTGTGGTGTTGACTCTCATCTTGATTTTAAAGAGACACTCCTAATTATCTGGGGATTGGTCCTGCCTCCTGCAACATCAGAGTGCAAAAATATCCAAATTTAAAATCTGTGCCAGGTAAATCACATTTATTTGCATCACAGCACTGTAAATGTATCATCAGACCAGACAGGAATGAGTGATGTTCACTCACTTGAAATTAAAATTCTGAAATGTTTTCTGTCATGGGTTGGCAGCCGCAATGGTAACTAATAGTAACCTACTGCCGCTGTTACTAGCCTTTGGCAGAGTGCATTAATATCGCTGTGGTATGTCGAACGCCTCAACACAACCATGAAGCTGGGCTAGGATCAGCCCCACGTGCAATAATATGCTCAAATCTGCTGAGCACATTAGCCTTCTTGGTAACAAGAAAAATCTCATACTCACAACTGGCCCAACACCTAGTCTGCTAAATATGTAAGCATATTTGGGCTTTGATACCTGCCCCATGTGAAACAACCAAATAGCAGCAGAATATGCAGGTAAAAAGGAACCCATGTACAACAGTTCTATAAATTGCAATGCCTGTGTGGAATCTCATAATAAAAAGGCCTGAAAACATCCTGGAATGACATGAGGTCATTCCGCAGTCCTGTTAATCTTCCCCATCCCTGTTCCGGATTGAGTTAGCACAGCCAGAGCTCTAAAGGTGTGTCTCCACTGCAATTTGACACCTGCAGCTGGCCCACTCCAGCTGACTTGGGCTATGGGACTGTTTCATTGCAGTGAAGATGTTTTGACTCAGGCTGCAACCCCAGCTCTAGGATCATCCCACCTCGCAGAGTTCTAGTGCTCAGACATCTGCCTGCAATTAACCCTTAGTCTGAGCCCCTCCAGCCTGAGTCAGCTGGCATGGGCTAGCTGCAGGTTTTTAATTGCAGTGTAGACATACCTTAATGGAGTACAACCAGCTACAGCTATTAAAATCTCAAACTAAAATATACAATGAAGCTGGATATAAACTTTCCTTGGCAGAAAATTCTGAGAGTGGATAGGCAGGCGTAGGTAGCACTTCGATTGCTTCCTTCAGGAAAAATCTTCGTTTGGAATCCTGGGGCCAGACTTTGCTTTTCCCTCTTGGCAGGACCGGATTAACTGGCCCGGGGGCCCTGGGCTGGCCCCCTTCCTGGGCTGGCCCCCCTCTGCAGACTGGCCAGAGCAGGGCTGGGGTGGGGGTGCCCTTGGGCCCCAGGATCCCCAGCAACCAGGGGAGAGGGGGGAAGATCCAGCTAAGGACTCCTTGTTTATTTTACTGAACTAGACTAACATGGCTACCCCTTTGGAACTAATGTACCTGATACGTCTCTCACCTTTCCAGTCCCTCCCTTAACAAACCACAAGCTAACTCTTTCCTTCTAAGAAAAAGTCTTTCCAACTAGTAAGCCATGCCTACTAGCTAATTACCAGTCTCTTATTTACTAGGTTTTCCCCTTCTTTACAGTCATCTTGATATTTATGCTATTTGGTAACCCTAAATCCCTGCAAGGCACGTTGGATGCAAGTTCAGTCAATATGCCAATCTCTCTGTGGAGAGAGACCAAGATTACTTGCTTTCTTATTTTACTTCCACACTGACATGAATGCTCCCCCACATCTCTCTCTTTTCCCCATTGATCCCAGTTTATTTTTTTTGTTTAAAGGAAGAAGGAAAGCACCCTCATGCCCATAATCAGGTTCCTTTGGGTTACTCATGTTCCTTGACAGTCATGTTTGCCTCAACAGCTTTTGGGGGTGGGGGGGAGGGGGGAAGCAACACTAACCAGAAATTTGTGACTTCCCAGCCACGTTGTTTTGGAAGGAAATTGTGCTTTGCTCTTTTGGGAAGAGGAAATTGCTTTTGTAAGTCTAGACCGAGCCCTTCCTCTTCCATGTCTACTTCAATTCATTTAAGACAGAAAACAAAACGGAAGGTGGAGAACTGAAAGGACCATTGGGCAGAGTTTCCAACCTTGTATGTAATTAAAATTGCATCATATGGGGGTTTAAAGTGTGCTCTGGCAGCCACAACAGAGATGAAGCATCAACAAGGGAAAGGGGAGGAGAAAGAGAGAATGAAAACACTAGGAAATTAGAGTGGAATCTAGGCCAGAGATTGTGATAGCACCTGCTATAACCAACCAGAAAAGGATAGAAGTAAAAAGACAGAACAAGTGGCAAGCAGGCAGTCCAGTTGTAAGATCTGTCACTGGGTTGCCTTTAAATCACTACAAGGAAAGCTGTACCAGAAGTAAACATCAAGAACTGTGCGGACCATAGAGAAAAAGTAAACTAAGTATCAGCAAATTCAGTGCATCTGAAGGCAATATTACTGATGATCATCCAAGAGCTGATGACGTGGTAAAGAATAAAGACATGATGATACCAAACAGCTGTCAGCTAGGATCAGACCAGCAGGAAACTTGAAACTATTAATCAGATTAAATTAGATGAATTTTAAAGGCAGTCCTGAGGGACCAGATGAGTTAAGAAGCAGGAGAGGCCACAGATAACATCTCCAGGAGCAATAAGGCTCAGGAAGAATTGAAACAATGTCCTGAAAGGAAAAGAGAAACCTGGAATGGCTTGAGACGATAGGATAACTGGTGACTAAAATGCAGCTCCAGCTGAAAGTGTGTTCCAATGCAAGGAACAGCAGCAAGATCAAAAGAGTGAGGGCACAAACATCCCTGGGAACCAAGAAAGTAATCTCGAGTGGCCAAGGGGAGGACAGACAGAGAACTGATGTGGCTCAAAGAGGTTAAAGAGAGGTTTGGTTTAGTGTCAGAAGCATCTGAGTCAAAGCAGACAGGGAAGACTATTGATAGGGGCTTTGGACCTAATTGAGTGACAATGAGCATTTTAACTAATTTGTAATGAGTCACTGATCCTCACAAACTCTTGTTTTATTTTTATTTTTATGTTTAAGGGGAAAATGTTTTCTGTGTTTGCTTTTATTTTAAATTTTGTTGGGCTCTTTGGCGGGGAGGGGGAAAATACACAACTTGATTCTTGTGAAGATCTTTATCGTTTCCCTATTTAATATCTTGAGCTCCCTTTAGAGACAGATGTATTATAGCTGGCAATGATCTTTTTCATATGGATAAACAAATGCAGGCCTAGAAAGCAGCAGTGCTGTGAGATGAAAACATTCGATTACTCAGGATCAAAGTTCAACCAGGGCCCAAGTCTAGGAGAGTTTTTTTTCTTTTGGGGAAGCAAACTAATATACTTTGAAGTATCAAAGTGTCTGACGAAATGGGATTTTCTCCCACGAAAGCTCATGAGATAGATAAATTTGTTAGTCTTTAAAAGTGCCACAGGACTTCCTGTTTGTTTTACTGTACTAGACTAACACGGCTACCCCTTCGGAACTAATATACCTGATACATCTCTCACCTTTCCAGTCCCTCCCTTAATAAAAAATAAAAACAAACTAGTAGTAGTTTTGCAATCCTTTTAGACTTCTGTTTTTAGATAGCATATTTCTCGGTACTATGTGCACGCGTGTGTGTGAGAGAGAGAGAGAGAGAGAGAGAATCTGGCAGAGTATCATTTGAGAATGTATACGGAAGACCAATGCAAACACCAGCTAATATTGCACATTTCTCATCCTGAGTTTGCACTGGGCTACGACCCAGCATTATTTGTTTCTTTAAGTTCTGAATTAAAAATATGAAAAGGGAAAAATCTTTTTTTCTTTACCGAATACCAAAAAATGATATTTTCCCTCCTGAAGCATATTTCTCTGGACTAGAGGTGGGATGGATGATAATGCCTCTGACTCATCATCTCCTTTCCTGAATCAGAACACCATGTAGATGACGTAGTATTTTCAGCACCGACACTTTAAGTGGCCTGGCTCTCTTCCTTTCTAAATCACAGAGTCAGGTTTGGGAAGCCCGTTTTGTAAACAAGGTTAGCAAATTGCCATAAAATTGGTCAATTCCAGTAATCAGCATCAAAGTAATGACTCTCACATTCCCCTTCAACAGACCAGAAATAGTTGATCAGCTAAGTCCTTCCTAAGACGCGTTTGACTGAGCACAAGTAAATGCAGTTAGGTCACAGTTAATTTTTTCTTAAAGCTGGAAATTATACTTGCATATATAAAATCATTTCAACGAGACATACCCCTCTAGCTTTAACATTCGGAGACACATCGAAGCCTATTACAGGTCTTTAGGAATATATTTGCAAAGTAAACAAGGCATGCGCTAACTTTCTTGTTAGTCACACTGACAAAATAATGAATTCTATTTATCATGTGCCACCTGTCAATTATAGCCTTCATGTTGTTTACAGTATGCCTGTGATTTACTGCAGGAAAAATATTGATTTCCCTAATGACCACGGAAAATTCTGCTGCATTTCATGTAACTTTACCATGGGGACTGGTAAACCAAAACACATAAAACTAGCCTTCTTGCTTATCTTAGCCATCTGCAAGATTTCATACAGCTGAAAACTATTTGATGTCATGTCAAATGGTTCTGTGTGCTTCCCTGAAGCAGTAAGTTATTTAAATATATACACTGTTCTACCCTAATACATAACACCTAATTAAGCAATTTGGGAACTCCAACTGGCAGGCACAACACTGACATACTGTACTTACAGAGCAGAGTACAGAAAAGATCTAAAAAATGAAGATGCAGCATGCTGCGCATAGTATTTCTAAGTTCCCTATCACAGTAGTATCTAATGCTGCTGCTGCAGACACTGATGATGGTATCATAATGCCAGCTTGCAGATAGAGGCCTTTTATCATGTTTGATAGCAGAATGAAGACATTACCCACAAAAAATTAAAGCAAAAGTCATTTAATGCCCCAAAAAACACCACTTTCTTCTCTGTGGCAGTTTTTCTTTTCCCCACTCCCTTAAGTCTCAGGCAACAGACTGAGGCAGTAAACACCTCAGTTTCATCCCAATCAGAACCACTTTTCTCAGCCCTTTGAAGGACACTTATCCAAGAAGGGAAGCTGACGAAAAATGACTGCTAATTGTAACTGCCAACTTGCTTTATCAAAATGAGTCTATTTCATCAGGGGCTTTAAATATAGGGGATGGGGGACAGCAGGTTTTTCTGCCCTCGGTTCACTCAGCACAAGATAATAGAAGGCACTGAAGATGAATCATCTCTATGGGTGATGGAGCTGCTAAAACTAAATGAGTACTGGATGTAAAGCACAAGAGATTTAAAAAGAAAAGCCTGTATAAATCACAAAGGGATCCTGGTGACATCGTAAACCACGAAAACAGAGTTTGAATCCTTTCTAATCAGAAACTAAATACATTTCCCTAGCTTATACTGTTTCATATTAGCTTTTACAAAAATAGTGAAGTTAAAATGCTTTCCTCTTTATAGAAGAAACAAGAGTGCTGTGGCACCTTAAAGACTAACAAATATTGGGGGGAATAAGCTTTCATGACGAAGTGAGTTGCAGCCCACAAAAGCTTATGCCTGAAGAAATTTGTTAGTCTTTAAGGTGCCACCGGACTCTCATTGTTTTTGCTGTACACAGACTAACACGGCTACCCCTCTGGAAACTCTCTTTATAGCATACACCATATACCAAAAGCTGAAAATACACACGACAGTAGATCAAGATGTCTCTGTTGATTCTGTACATGGGAATAAGTAATTATTTAAATATGTGATTGGTTTCTTTATATATTATGAATACCTTATTTTCCCCCAGATACAGTTTTGACTGCCTACACTATATCAGGGGTCCAAAAATAGTTTTGCATTATTGACTGGATAAAACAAGCAACAGATCACTGTGCATATGCTACTTAGAAATGGGATCAAACAACTTAAGTCCCTCCTGCCGACACACACACACACTAACAACATTCAGGAGTTATGTATGGTCTATACATGAGCATGGAATACAAACTTGCATACATACTGCAAGCTTTTACAGCTCACACACATTCTGATGTCACTCACAATAAAACATTTAGAGAGAGAGTAGCAGAGTTTTGATTCCGATCCCATGTTCTTTAAACTGCGCTTATGTGCAGATGTAGGTGTCTGAGCTGGACCATTAAGGTTTGGCCAGTGACAAAGTTCAGATCTGGATCTAAAGTTTCACAAAGTTCAGGCGTTTTCTAATGCAGATTTTTGATTCACTCTCATCTCTAACATAACTAAATAAGAAAATATGAGTCAGAATAAAACACTCAGTTCTTCCTTATTTCTTTACAATCATTAATTAATAACTAAGGCACTACTTGAATTGCATGATGATCTTAAAATAATTGCTGCTAAGGTGCAGACAAGACATGGAAAGCTCACAGGATAGTACCAAAGGGGTAGCCGTGTCAGTCTAGATCAGCAAAACAAACAAGGAGTCCTGTGACACTTTTAAAGACTAACAAATGTATTTATTTATTTATTTATTTATTGTAAATTAGAATTTATAGTCTTTAAAAGTGCCACAAGACTCCTTGTTCATTTCAAAGGAAAGTAATAATGGGCCTTTATTAATAAGGGTAATTTGGAAAAGCCCGATTCTTGTTTCTTTCATGTTTTGAGAAAAAAATGCTGGAATGATTTAACCATTCAAGTATTATGTTATTCCTGCTTATTTTTTACAACCATTTTGATACAACTATATTACACTCAAAAATGTGACCCGTACAATATAAAATTCAGAAGATTAAAAGTCAATACAATTACTGTAGAAATCAAGTCCAGTCACTTTAGCCTTTTACATTTTACAAGCACTGAATATTAGTGTGTTACTAATTGCCTACTCAAAATGGATGCAAAGTTATAGACTGTGCAAAGTAAGCTAATTACAGTCAAAATTGCAGTGGATGTTGAATATTGCGGAATCTGTAATTTCTACAATATTGCGAATGAAATAAGGCCTTTTTAATAACTATTTATATAAAATAATGTTTAGAACCTGAAGTCCACTGGAGTTTGCACCGACTTCCCTGGAAGTAAGAGAAGACCAAGAGTCTACCATACCAGAAGATAGATGCATGAGCTATGATCATTTGATATATTGTTGTAGAAAATGATGTCATGGAACTCAGCTTGGAAAGCGGCACTGCTCTGTATTCCAGGATAACCAAGGCTATGTCTACACTGAGAAAGTTACGTTGACCTTATTTAGTTGGCTTAGAGAGTCTGCACCAGACTCTTAAGTAGACTTAAGACAGACTTTATCAAGTCGACTTAGAGAGTCTACACGAGACTCAAGTCGATTTGGGGGGGGTAGAGGGAAGGGTTGGAGGGGTGCTTTGTGGGAAGTGTGGCAGCAGAGAAGATCTCCCCTCCCCGGCCACTCCCTCAAAAAAGGAAGTTAGCTCAGCCCCTTCTCATTGTGCCTGGCAACATGGAGCCTGAGCAGGTCATGGAACAGCCTTTTCTACTGCGTTTTGCCAGGCAGCTGCGCAGCACCTGCCAGCTAGTGGTAAGGCTTCTTCGGCTGTGGAGCAGGCCTGTCTGGCAACCCGCCAGTGCGAAGGAAGACGACAGCCTGTCCCCCACCTTGCTGCCCCAGCAAGCTGCCGCGCTCACAGCACTGCGCTCCGTGCCTCGTCGCTTCTGGGCATGTGAGGCCAGCAGTGACTGGTGGGAGTGGATCGTCCTCACCACCTAGGACGACGACCTGTGGCTGCAGAGCTTTAGGATGAGCTAGCGGACCTTCCTCCAGCTGGTCCACGAGCTCACCCTGGCTCTGCAGCACATGGACACCCCAACTCCGACCCACCTGGCCCATAGACAAGCGAGTGGCCGTCGCCATGAGGAAGCTGGCAACCCTGGACTCCGACTGCTCTGTGGCCCCGCAATTTGGCATCGGGAAAGCCACTGGGGGGACCGCTGTCATGCAGGTCTGCAGGGTAACCAGGGAGGGAGGGGGCACTCACCAGCAGGTGCAGCAGGTGTCTGGCGCGATGTCCCCTCGCCTGCCTCTTCTTTGGCAGGGAGAACCTGCTCCTCTCCCCCTCCTCTTGGGAGGCTGGGTTTGCCGTCAGGGCAGGGATGAGCTCCGGGGCTGGTGAAGTGCCCCCCTGCTCCTGCTGGGTGCTTGCCTCCCCCTGCTCCAGCACCACAGACTCGTCCCCCAAGCCCTCCTCCTGGTTGCGTCGAGGGAGGGGGGCTCGGCAGAGTCGATGGTGTGGGCTGGCAGGCTGCCGCTCTCCTGCCCCAGACAGGCATCCAGCTGCTGGTAATACCAGCAGCTGGTGGGGGCTGCCCCGTCCGGAGAGTCTCCTCCCGGGCCTTCTGGTAGCCCTGGCAGAGGTCCTTGATCTTGACTCGGACCTGCTGGGTGTCCCGGGTGTGGCCCGTGGCAGTTAGCACCTGGGAGATGGAGGCATACACCTTCCGGTTGCAATGGTTGTTTTGTAATTGAGAGCTGACTGCCTCATCCCCCCATATGGCCAGCAGGTCCAGGATTTCCTAGTGGCTCCAGTATGGGTCCCACCTGTGGCACTGGCTCTGCTTTGCCATGCTCCCAAGTAGCAGGTCTGGCCAGCTCTGTGCCAGGAACTCTGGGAGGGAGGTCAAGGAGGAAGGTCTGGAGGCCATGGAGGTTGACTTAGGGCTACTCTATGTCTACACTGGCTTAAGTCGACTTAATAAGGTCGACATAAGCATTAAGTCGACCTAAAAGTAGGTGTTATTACATTGACTTAACTTTTCCATATGTCGACTTAAGGAACTGCTTAAGTCGACTTAAGGAACGCCCAGTGTGGAAGCAGAGTAGTTTAAGTCGACTTAAGCCTCCTTAAGTCAACTGAATTTGTAAGTGTAGGCGCACCCTAAGTTCTTTGAAAGCATTGAAAAACCCTTAGTCCTTTAATGCCCTGATTCAGCAAAGCACTTACATTCATGCTTAACTTCAAGCACACTGCTAATCCCTTCCCTATCATGAAAAAAACCTGAGCAAGTGCTTACCTTTAAGCACATGCTTAAGAGTTTTGCTGAATCAGAGTTTTAAAGAGATAGATAGAGTCCTTTAAAAGACTAAATATCCAGAAGGCTGCCAAACTGTTTGCTGACAGCAAAGATCTTAAGTCCCTGAATTCATTATAGGCCATACTTGCTGGTGACCAGCTCTTACAACCTACAGCAGCCAGTAGCTATATTTTTGGTATTATAGTGTACACTATATTATTCACAGTACGCTATCGTATTCATTGGGGGAGAAAAAATCCTGCAATTCAGGTTGATATCTTTTCTGAATGTACACACACACACAGACACACGCTCACACTCACGCACAGAAACAGCGACAGACACACACACAGCTATTAAACAAAATAAATTTTAAAATACCTTCATTTTAGAGTCATCTATAAACTAAAACTAAAATGATTTACTTAAGTGATAAGGTTTATGGTGGAAGAATATATGAGCCAATAAATGTCTTACAGCTCGTTAAACAGGGAAGCAAAGCTGAGGCCTTTGATAACTATAAAAGGAGTTTCTAGTGAGGATGTTCTAACACCCTCTTAATTCTAATGTTCTCATAATACAACAAGATTAGAAAAAATATAGACATCTTCACTGTTTCCTTCTTGCTGTTTCACCTTTTGGAGTAGCATGGATTCAGTTTGAAGCCCTCATTGGCCTATGATTTTCTGCTAATGCTGATATAGAAGATTTATGGCTTTCATAAGTAACTGAACAAGGCTAAGTTTTAAAAGTGAAGATTTGTTTGAAGTCAAGTGAGTAAATAAATGAGCAAAGGAGTGTCTTGAGGGGAAAACCTTGTGAGTGGCTGGAGACCAAATTTTCCAAAATAGACCCTAATTATCTCCTGCAACCTATGTCCTTTGAAAAGAAATGTGGGCAGCCTGGACTACACATTGGTGTGGCTAAAATGTGCACAGGAAGCTTTTCCCCCCTAAAGCTTCTTATGCCCTTCCACATGCACTGTTGGCTTCTTTAGAGGTCAGTTTGGTTTCTCTTTGCAACTAGATGATCTACTGGCCACTTCTGGGCTTAAACTCTTTGAAACATGAATAGTTCAATTTATAAGTTTTATGTTTTCTTAATTATAGAGTTGATAATTCTAATGCTGATTAGAAGAAATTTTAATTTTGCTTCTGAAACACCCATGTAGGACACCATAGCTGACATGAAACATCTAAACATTAACATGACAGAGTTTGTATTTTGTCCTTTTGGAAAAAGCTTTAGTTTTTAAGTGAGTAGCAGATATTTAGCATCCTGGGGACACTCAACATCACATTGTATCACTATTTCATTGTAGCTAAAATTTATTATTGAAAGCACTTGTCAGCGTAACTTTACTCCAAATTTTAAATCATGTTTCCTTTTCCACTGACATGTTTAGCACCTTATTTCATTGTAGAAAAATCAGGGTGCTCTGTGGATCTTTGACCATTGTGCAGTGTCCCATAAATTACATTTAAGGATGTAGAGAGTTTCTGCATTTTTGTTAACACAATATTTAGACTTCTACTTTCAGAATCAAACAAATATTGGGAGATTGAATTTAAACCAAATCTGAATGCCTGTTTTCTCACTCCATAACCAGTCTCCCAGATTTTCAATTTACCAATACCATGGGAATAATAATGACTCTTCTGCCATAAATCTCAGCTACTCCCTTGCATTCCTGTAAACCAATTCTTAAGTAAAAAGCTGCATCCTGCATAGCTAATCCACTTTAAACCTACATCTTCAACCAAAAAAATATAGTCTCCACAATACTCCTACACAATGCCTGCAATTATTTAACCACATTTTTATTCTTTTTAAGTTGCTGTGGGAAAGCCTATGTTTTCACAGACACATTTTCAGCTAATACTAAGTAAATTATTGCTTTTAAAAAAACTGCAAAGTACAAAATATCTACCGCTTGGGAGCACTGAAAACAGACCAGTCAATCTGAAAGTAGTTCATTATGGAGTGATCCTGGTTCCTCCAGAGTTTATGTTGAAACTAGCTTTCCATTACAGTTTTCAACACTCCATACAGTCTCCTAAAAAACTGTTCATGCCACATCTCCTCATCAACCACAATTTTTCCTAGCATATTTGGAGGTGGCTTACTCGTCTCTTCCTCTCCATCTTCCAGAATGGTCTCTTGCTTCCTCCACCCCCACTCCACCTCATCAGAAAGGTGTGTCCATAATGGATTACTTTTGTTCCTTTCTTGATTACAAGGAACCGGCCACACACAGGCCCTGGCTGCTTCCTTCATTTTTACAGAGGCTCTGGGGACTTATGTTCTGACTATGAACACATGTCCATCTAAGACTAGTGCACAGGAATATGTTCCCACAGATCACAAACTAGCGATTATAATGATACTAGCAATGGGAACAGGCCGTAGCATTTTTGAATGGGCCTGCAAAACATTTTCCCCTCCTTCCCCACTAATTATTTTCTTATAGTGTTGCCAATTCTCAATTTTAATGCAAATCTCATTATGTTTGGTGTTCAGCTTAAAGCCCCAGCTCCTGAAGGCCAATGCTTATGTGAGAATTTCATGATTTTTAAGGCCAGTCTTGTGATTGTTCGATCATTTGAAATTGGTAATATTGTTGCTATTTGTATTATGTTAATTTATTCCTATTTATAATGATGACGCTACTATGCAGAGAGACGACCTGAGTATATAACAGATAACTGGTAAGAAGGTTGTTTGAGATACACCTCATATTTAACACACACTTTTTACAAAAAGTGAGTATGAGGAGATACCTTTATAGGTACCCTGTCTCCTACTGCAGAGAAGGAGCTCAGCTGCTTGCTTCTACCTTAGTGAGCAGTTTACACTGGTCTCTGTTGGTTGACATTTTCAAGTCCACTGTACCTTTCCAAGGAAACAGGCTAGTTTTTTTTTTGTTACTGAAAATGAAAGGAGAGTCTCCTTCACATATTCAAGGGCTGCACAGCCCCATATAGCAAGTTCTCTTTGCAGTAACATTTTAAAGATACAGCAAAAGGATTTTATTTTAAAAGATTGCATTTAAAAGAGTCAAATGTGGGACTGTAAACATCCAGATAGTGACTAATTAATCTTCATAAGCCTATTTCTTTTTTTTTTTTTTTTTTTGGCCCTGAACAGAAAAGTAAATTGGTATCACAGAATGAAAAATACCATGCAACAAACAAATTAAGACATTCCCCCTCAAGGAATAGTGCAGGAAATCTTTTCCATTAATTTAAGAGCGAATAATCAAAGACAAAATGACACACTCATTTCTAATGTGTCACCACATCAAGGCACAACAGTTACATATGTACGTGGCAATGGACTTATATCACTGAACGTATGTTTTGAATATGCGGTAGTGGGGCCCACACAGAAGTGTAACTCAGCAACTTCATGATAATGATCTCACCCTGCTGAATGAAATCACGTGGCTATGCTGTAGTTGTGGTCAGCCCTGGCACATGTACATCGGTAAGAGGTCCTGTAATATTCTCATCTCATGTGAGTTAGTTACTTTTACTCCCTCATATGAGGGCAGGCAATGGAAATACAAGGAATAAAAGAGGAATAAAAAACTGCCATTGTTTGAGACATTTTAGGCCTTATCCTATAAACACTTACTGTTCCCATCTGAGTAGGCTCACTGAGGGTCATTGAGATGCATACAGCTTCCTTAGACCATTAGGCAGTCCAGTTTTGTGTATAACCACGAATGCCTTATGAGCTGCTTCAAAATGGGCATGTTATGCGGGCTAACATCTGCCAAATGCTTCCTACAAGTCAAACAATATGATGAGAAGCACCAACAGAAGTATACGTTTTCCCACATCCTACCGGTATCTGTCGATGAAGTGGCCCCTACAAGGATAGTGGTGGGGCAAAAGGTGTGGGTGATGTGAGGAAAAGTCCAGCATGGGGCAATAACAGTCTGCCATCAGATCGATTTATCCAGTTCAATTGAGCGGTCAGTAAAGACATGCTCAATTGATCTGGAAGTCAATCTAACAAAACCACCTCTTCAGGTGGCATAGCACTGTGTTGACTGGAACACATTTCAGCGCATAAAAGGGAAGCTTCTACTCTGCATAGCTTGTGTAATTCCCATCGACTGCCCTGAATTTTGCCACCAGTGTAGACCTGGCCTCCATATCTTCCGTGGATTGAGAGTTTTAGTCTCTGCCACCTTTCACGTGCATAAAATTCCCCTTAAAGCAAATTTTAAAATAAACAATATTTAACTAAAATAACCTTTCAGGGGCCAGGTCTAATTTTATTATTGCATATTTCCTAAATGAATGCCGAATATTTCAGAGTATTTATAGAAAACTAAATTAATCTTAAGTGTATTGTGCATTGAGATTATATATCCTACCATATAGAACGTATTCTCTAAACACTGTCTTGTTCAGTAGCAGTCATGGGAAAAGATTGCCCAAAACTTAAAACTAATTGACATGGTGGCATATTGCCCACAGACCCAATAAATGGAAGGAAGGAGGGATAGGGAGAGAGGCAGGCCAACATCTGACATACTATTTACCAGTAGCTACATACTGTTGCCCGGCTTCTTTGGTTTTCAGGCCACACACACTGTTTGTTACCCTGTATCAGCCAGTTAGAGCAAGAGCAAGACAAATAAATATTTTTTTTTAAATGCATGAATTTGGCATATTACTCTTGCTTTCTCTCTTTGAATTCTAGTCCTCCAGCCATCCCTTACCTTTGCCCACAAAAAACAAAATTAGCAACTTTCACAATAAAGAAATGGGCCTTCTTAACAGACACTCTAAATGTTATTTCTTTCTTCTGCATTTGGAAGGTAATACACAAAGGCTGCAGGGCACTCCCCACTGTGCTCAGTCCGCAGCGCACACCGTGCAATGAATGCCTTTTTTGTGTGTGCATGGGTGTGCAAGCTGGAGGAGAAAGAACGAGGGTTCTCTCACTGTAAACCGTTCACAAGGAATGAATAGCTTGTGTGTGCACCATGAAGGCATACAGCCTACACAGCGTGACTAAAAATGAATGTTTTAGGATGTCTAAAGGCCACACGGTTACAAAGTCACCTAAGAGCCACCTGCAGGTCTAGAAAACAAGGGACTTGATGTAAGAAGTTGCTGCCCACGAAAGGAAAAAGATGCATTTCAGGAAGGGGAGAAAAAAAATCTCCTCTCTGACCTGGTCTCCTCTTGCCCTCCTATTCTCCTTTATAAACTAACACACAAAGGGAATCCATCTAAACTAGATGATAGCAAGGAAGAGGAGAATGAGAATAGGACAACACCATACACAGTGAAGGTAATCATAAATTTTAAAATTCCTGATTAAAACAGCAAAAGAAAGCAATGTACAGGTTTGTTCCTTTATTACAGACCCCCACTCTGTATACACCCAATGTTTCCAGGTTTTTTACACCCTCTTAGTTCTGGCTTGGTACACACAAAATTCTATGAAGTGGGCTTACTGAAAAAGAAAACATCCAAAGAGCTACGATCTACTGTCCACTTCCTCTCTCATTCTGGGACACAGCAAGTGGCTTTGATACCCACTGCTGAACAACAGCAACAACATTTCCTTAGATGAAATGCTTGAACCACATTGTTTTCCATTCACAGTTTACACCATTCCAACCCAGCTCCACAACCCAAATCTTGTGCCACTCAATGAGTACGTCCCTCTCCTATAACCCACTGTCCACTTCTCCCTACCACCAGTTCAGGCATGCTTGTAAAATACAAAAGGGCAGCAGGGGGCAAATGCCAGCATATGACCTCTGTCTATCTTAGCCAGGCATGATGTGTGAATCAGGTTTGTTGCATGTGGGTTTCCATGGTAATGGAACTACATGGCAAGCAGAGGAGTACACCGTTTTTTAGCAGAGGTACAAGAAACAATAGAGCTATACTTAAGATGACATATAAATAGTTCCTATTACCACAGATCTCTATAGATATAACGGAAGAGCTCTTTTCCACATTGTTCTCCTCCCTACCCTTTTTTCATTTCTTTTCTTTTTTTTTTTAAATAACCTGTCCTTTTTTGAGAAATGAAAGAGGCATTTACTAAGAGAATCTGTGATGGAAGGAAACAGGTAATAAGAAGAATGCTTATCTACAGGAGAGAGAGAAAGCAATCCATTATTATAGTCAAGCAGTACACCTAGTGACCTCCTTTAACTTCTGTTGAGGCCATTTTTCTTAAGTTTTACTGTGAACTATAAAGCAGTGAACTGTAGCTCCTGACCTGTTTCTAAAACCCAGTGAAAAAGCACTCAGCTATGCACATTACAGGCATGTTTTTATGGACCATTTTTTTAAAATTCCAAACTTTAAAAGCTAAACACGAGCATCCTGAAGGATTTTAAATAAGAATGAAATTTAGAAAAAAAAGGCAATTGATTTAGTTTGTGTTTGTTTTTTATTTTTTCCACATCTAACTTTTTAAAATAGCCTGAAAAGCCAGCATTTCAGGATACCCTTTCATTCAATCATTTTCCTGGCCATAGCTTCAAATACAGTCACCAGCCTCCATGATGCAGATCCACTGCCTCAGATGAATAGTTCTGTTCCTTGTTCTTCACATTTCTAGTAGACATAAGCAGTGCTGACCAGAAGATGAAGAGTAAATAGAGATAGGCAAGAGATGCATGATTTCTCTGTAAGTTGTGGAGATGGGTGAAAGTATGGCTTTTCAAGATTCCCATGTGCACATTTTAGAGCAACATTTCTTTTTTCAAGTTTTTGGGTAGCTCACTGCAAAACACTCCTAACATTTCTTCCTCAAATAGAAATTTCAGGCTGTACAGAGTCCTGTAAATTAAACTGGCAAAAAAAATGTATAATTCATGGAAAAGCCTGACTAATTTTGCCTTGAGCTATTAATATGTGGAGAGGAGCCTTTAGCAATATATACTGCTGATGAGCATCTGGAACAGAGCAACTTGCTCAACTGTGCAACCAACAAACATTTAGCGGAGTATAACTGCTCTGGAAAGCAGAATCTTCTCCCGGTAAGCTTCATGCAAATACCAACATGATCTGAGGACCCATAATTTACATGATGGCAACAAAATATCTCAAATGACACTACATAATCGCTTTTAGCAATGTCATGATATGCCATCTCTCCCAACTTCACTGAAACATCCATAAATAAAATTGATAAACAGTTTAATAAATACCTTTTTGAGACAGCATACATAATATCAAGAAAAAAAAATCATACTAAGCGTCTGACGAAGTGGGATCTTCTCCCACGAAAGCTCATGCGATAAATAAATCTGTTAGTCTTTAAAAGTGCCACAGGACTCTGTTGTCTTTCTACAATAGACTAACACGGCTACCCCTTTGGAATTATACTAAAATATTATTTGCTACTCCTTCTTAAAGACGTGATGAAGAAAAGATGTTTGTTTATTCCTGGTGATTAGTGCATGCTGGGAATTTACAACTAATTCAGCTTCCCAAGCTATCACTAGGGAACAGAGAGAAAAGACATGATGAGTAGAGATGAAAGAAAAAAGATGTCTGAATAAACTATATAAAAACTAGCAATTAAATTAAAACTTGAAATTTGATGCTGGTGTGAGAGCATGCACACATGTACCCAGGCACACACATGGTGTCTCCCAAAAGCGCTTCCTCATCTTTCCATATAATACATAAAAGAACTTACCAAAGCCCCTAAGGTACATTCCCATTTTGGGACGGTGGAGGGGGGGAAGAAGGGAAGAGGGGGAGAGGGAATAAACCACACACACAAATAGCACACTCCTCTATAAAATAAACCCTGTGCACTCAGTCTGGTTTACGTATTTTGCTAATCCTGTACAATATTCAAAGGAATATAAAAGCACATTTTAAAAAAATCACTCCAAAAGAAGGTAAACATGCATGGGTTTAGAAAGTGACTTTTCACATGTAAAAGAAAGAGGTACTCTGTCACAATGGAATCCAACCCAATCCAATTCAACCTATGTCATTGAAATTGGCTTGGCTCCAGGAGGTCATGCTAATTTTCCACAGGTAAATTGCAAGCCACATTGCCTCTATAATAAGGGCTTGTCTACACTGAAAATGCTGCATCGATCCCTACAGATCAATGCAGCGGGATCGACTGAGCAGTCAGTGTAGACCCGCTCATTTAATCCCGGAAGCGCTCTCCCATCATCGCAGGAACTCCACCCCTCCAAGAGGAGTAATGCGGTGTCGAAGGGAGAGCACTTCAAGTCAACACAGCCAAGTTAAGACACCACAGTAAGTGAGAGTAACTAAGTTGATGGGAGATACGCGTTCTGCGGCACACAGATTGCACATCTCGCATCGACTTAGCCCCGCAGTGTAGACCAGGCCTAAACCTGGCTTACACCAGCACACCAGTGGAAGAAAGGAAAACAGAATCAGAAGACAGTATCTTACCATGTTTTTGAATGCAAAATCATCTGAACAAGCCCTTCCTTTGGGTGGAGGCACTTATTTGGATATAGAGCAATTAAATAGGGCACATCCCAGAAGCAATTTGACTGTGGAAATCATGATATTACCAAACTGTTTGGATATTCCATATATATAATCAGAAACGTTTTGTGGCGTCAGAAAAATGGGCATCTTAAAAGGGTACTCTCTTACCTGTCACAGGAAAAGGGACTGCTTTCGAAAAACTTTGCAGTGTCTCTCAGTATGATGAATCACAGGATATATTATAACCTTACATGATGCGACACAAAATAAATTCTTTATTCAATAGATTCAGTCAATGGAAAGATCATTAATGTAATACCAGACATTTACATTCTGTATAATATGCTGTCTCCACTCTCCATTTCATTCAGAGCCTCTGCAACTTTCAAACTGCACTCTAAATAAACAACACCAGAGGGAGAGGGGGTCACGGCCTCTATGGTTGCTGCACCTAGTGCTTCCTGATCATTGGACAAGTCAAACAGATAAATCAGGCAGTTTTGCTGCTGCTATTGCTAGGGATGAGTTATGTGCAGGTGCAACAGGAATAACATTGATTCTATGCTGTGGCTTGAAGAATTCTGCAAGGGAAGGAAGAGAAAAACTGCTGATCTCTCCTCTTTTTCTAGATCCCCCCAACCCTCAAAATGATGTTAGAGTTTCATTCTTCTGTATGGAGAAGTGCCATGTAAACTGCAGCAACAGTTGTAACATCACACTGATTGCAGAAGGAGATAGGAAAGAGAAAAATAATGAACAAAAAAAGTGGATAGAAGATAATAGGGGATATAAACCCTAGTAAAAATAGACACAGAAGTAAAGTAGTAAATATGTTAACACTGGTCCCATTATTGACTGGTTGTGGCTGAGTCCATTCAGCATGTATCTTTTTCCAAGTGGCATTTCAATACGCTCCGTGCACAAAAAAAAATTACTGGCTGTTATCACTTTCATCAGTTAAGAAGCACCCAATAGCAATTTCTTAAAACATACATGGAGGAACAGGAAAAAAGGGGGTTGGGGGGACTGTCTAATCAATGCTTACTCATGCAGCATGTGAATCCTGCTTTGTGAAAAGTAGACTCCCAGAGATTAACAAGGGTGAAGACTGCACTTGAGTTAATTGGCTCAGTAGACAAAAGAAACTTAAAGAGCCACTCGATTGAAATGTTGTAAACAGTCCCTGCTGCCATTTAATACTCACTATTGCCAAGTCGAGGTATTCAATCACCATGTGATTTAACAATAAAATATATCATTATTAATATTTGCTATTTTATTTGATTTCTTTTCTGAGCTCTGAGGATACATTTGAGTCATGTTTTCAAACCTCTCTCTGCAAACATGAGAGCTAGAAGCTTCCCTTTTTTAAAAATGAAAGGTGAGAGTCACATGTAATCACATGATTCCAGGAGCTACAGCTTTAAGAAAAGCATGAAATATTGCAAGACTTGAGATAAAATAGCAAGAGTTAGCAACACTGAAGATTTTCCCCAAAAGTCTATTCATATTGCAAAATACTGAATTTATACCCACTCAAGATTTATATCTTTCAAATAAAGGGAGGATTGGGAAGAGGGCCTAAAGTCAGCATCTTCTTAAACATGTGTGACATCTTGACACATGCATTGCACAATGGGGAAAATATTTTTTTAGTGCTATCCTTGCATATACATAGGGTTCCCACTGTAGACAACAGGAACCACCTGGACACACAAAGACAGAATATAGCATTTAGCATAGATACAGCTAAAAGCCTCTGTAAACATTACACTATTCACATTGACTTCCAATATAAAGGAAAGTTCAAAACAGAGAAGTAAATGTTAAAATTAAAGACTGTGATTTTGACACACGAGCCACGAGTAACAAGCTACTAGTCACCCAGCCTCTTCCAAGACTCTCCTAATTCTCTGCCACTACTACAGCTTGCCACAATTGTAATCAAGATTACTTCCATCTTGATTAGTTCAACAACAACAAAAAATTAAATTCTACTAATAATTCCAGTAACTTCACCCTCACTGTCTTCTCCCCACTCCCCAGATAAAAAGAGAGAAGAAGAAAAAGAAACCCAGGTCAACAAGTAAAACTTGGAATTTGGGGGCGTTGGTTAAAGAGATTGAAAGCTATGTTCATTTTCCACTTTTCCAGCCTGTGGTTCTATACTGGTACACTCAATAGCTGCATAATTCTTAGAGAAAGAAGAAGGCATTCCCAGGTTTCTCAATTCCATGTGCACCCTGTGAAAGAGCTTGTTTCTCCCTTGAAAATCCATCAAGCACTAGTGTACTCTCAACGCACCCTGCTAAGGCAGACTCAACAGTAAAATAAGCCCAGAAGCACACCTTATGATTCAAGTTCTTCCTACATTTTAATTACAGTGTACACAAAATGAAAGGCGAGTTAATAAGCTCAGTTCATAAGATTTTAAATTGCATTTTTAGACTGACAAGCAGATCAGAAAAATATACTACAAATAGAAGGAATCTATTGTGAGGGAAAAGAGAAAAGAGAGAGTACGGCACTGCAGAGTGATGGAGAAATTTTGTAAGGGTGTTTTTCACTAAGCTGGTCCCTCTGTATCAGAACTACAAACTCTAAAGGTCTTATCCCATGTGCTATTTCAAGACCACTAACCAAATGCATGTGATTCAGTAGAAACAGGAAGCAGAACAAAACTATTTTTTTTAAAAAAGGCAAAGCTGGAGCAGGAGACAATAGATGCCACCTCCAGACACTGAGAAATTGCATTATGCTGAGGGATCTGTGGCCACCCATGTTTAATGTAGATAAGTAAGAACACGCACAGCTCTGACCAATAAGAGGTCTGCTACTGCAGCTGCATCGCTAGAGCACTGGGTGGCCCTTCATTTCAGCAGCTCTAAACAGTTTTAAATTGAAAACATGATTGCAGAGATCTAGGGTAACACTATGAACGGAATAGAAAGATTAAAAAAGAGGGGGCATCATTCCCTGCCAGGCTCTCTGAAGCATCCACCTAGTGTTAGGGAATCCTGTGCAAAGCTTCAAGTTAATTTTATTAGAGTACCTTATGTCACTGCACTACACACTTACGATGATCAACAATAAAGAAAATTGTGCCCTATAGGTCCCTGTAACAGCATGAAAATTACCTTGCTACTTTGCCTCCTTTGCGTGGACTGTTTTTACAGTGTAATTAGTGCTACCTGATTAAATGTGTTATCAAATTCAGTATGAAATGAATGACAGAAATGTCATAGCTTTACAGAGCCGTGACTGCAAGAAGGATTTCATCCATCTTCCTGGCTCCATCTTTAAACACCATGGCCATAGTTATATCTCATATTTCATCAGTCACCTGGAGGCTGGAGCACATCTATGTATTCAAATTTACTTCTGAATAGGAAAAATATTAGTGCATGACTCAGTCTGTGATCAAGAAGGGACTTTTTTTAAAGGGGATGAAAGTAATTTATAAAAGTTATTTCCAGAATAATATCATTGGCAAGATAGAACCCTTCTGTTGAAAAGAAATCCTCAAGGTTCTAATTTATTAATGAATAGCTCCCGTCTTTATAATTTCGCAGTACTTATTCCATTACTGTCAGACACTTCCTATTGTCACTGCTTGAATTTTTAAACACTTCCGCATGACTCGTGCTAATCTCTTCATCTTGTGGAAGGATGGTAACAAAAGGAGAGAGATGCACAGGTGTGTACGAGTGATTATATCTAAACATGTACTATAAACCCCACTGGATAATATAATCCCCCCATCACCATTTCTATCCCCCCAGTTTTGAAAAAAGAAAATAGATACTCAAACACAGTATAGAAAACTATATCTCTCTGTATTTTGGAAAGCATTTAGACTTCTACCCAACCCCTGAGAGGAAAGAAAGAGAGAGAAAACAGTTCTTTCTCTGAGAATAAAAAGAGTAAGATATAGGGCTCTCCCCTGAAATAGAAAACTTTGCAGCAAATAGGAAATTTGATGTCTTGACTTACATTCAAAAACTCTCGTATAACTGATATGACAAGCTATTGTGAACATCAGCTTTGAAGGATGCAATGTCTAAAAACAAGCCTGATTTACACAAGAATCTACATACAGGGCCCTGGACAACCTTTTATTTGTCTACTTGAAAACATTTCAACAGCTCTGTTAAAACTTTCATTTTCTGCAACTAATTTCCAACAGATAATTACAGAGGACTTATGCTTTTGAATGTGAGATTTAAAATGGCTTGGTTTTTTTTTTAAATTCATAATTTATTTATTTCAGCAGTTCCCAGAAAGAACTTTATATTGTGTCATGTATGTTACACTGGAATGAAAGTTTAGTACTAAATAATCACAACTGGAATGTTCTATCCATCTGCTATAGAACAAAAAAGATGTCTTCGCAGCATTTCTGTGGAAACACATGGGTGCACACTCCATGCATCACTAATCTAAGAGTCTAACTGCTCGCAAATTCAGTTTGACTTTGGTTGTTCTGGCTCAGTGCATTGAATTCAGGGCTGGAAGCCACACAAATGTGTGTGGTGATCTGATTTGCTAAAAGTGAAAAAGGATATGCCAGGACCCCCTGAATAGACAGAAACTGCAATCTTGGGGCTGGACCATCTCAACCAACATTTTCAGCCTTGTAGGATTTGCTAAAACATTTATGATTGGAAACTCTCCACTGTAAGCTGTTATGGCCTATCTGGTCAATGCAAGCTCTGTATATTGTACATTGAACCCACAAACTGGTTTCATATAATCATCAGCTTTGGGTGCTTTTTCTTTGTTCTTAAAACATAAAACGATGCTTACACAGACGCACATATGTATGAGCACATGCCAACACTTCCCCTCCCCCCTAACCACCATCGACTGCTCTAATGATGAATTCATATTTGGGAATACGCTTCTGTAATGTGTTTTGCTCACAGGAGCATAAAAATACATCTTAAGCAGCTAAATCATAGATTTAGTTCAGGTAAAATTAATATTTAACACCTTGCATGTCAAAATATTCATTAATTATCACAATCATAACACATTTGCAAGGCAATTAAGTATTATTCTCATTTTATAGATAATAAAACTGAAGCAGAGAAGTCAAGTGACTTGACCAAGACTAGAGAGGGAGCCAATATTAGATCTGGGATTAGATATCTAGAGTTTATGGCTCTTCGTTCTGAGCTCGAAACATGAGATTAACGTCTCTCTCCCACAGGGCTCACGTGTAGCACAGAAGCGGAATTTCTAGATTGCATGAGTTGACCTGAGCTCATGGGGATGGGGTTAAAAGGCTGTTTAACCGAAGTGTAAATGTTCAAGCTTCGGCTGCTCTGGGATCCTCCCACCACAGAGGCTCCTAGAGCTTGGGCCCAGCCTTCAGCCTGAATGCTACACTGCAGTTAAGCAGCCCCACAAACACGACTCCCACCAGCTTGAGTCAGCTGGCAGAGGCTAGCTGCAGGTTTTTAATTGCAGCATAGAAATACCCAAGGACTTGAATAGAATTCCTTAATGTGTGTAAATGATGACAGAACTTAGCCTATAGTAACAAGAGCAGAATCACTGTTCCATAGATAACCATGTCTTCCCCCTCTTTACCAAAGACTGAGCAATGCCTTTTAATACAACACACCACCACAAAGAAAGAGGAAATACTGACAAGGAAAGTATTTTAAGACAAAAATCTTCTGAAACCACACAGGGGAAGGTTAGACACAGGCACGTTGGACAGACTGTTCTTGACCAAGAACCAAGATGCTCAAAGACAAAGATAGTCTGAGGGCTTCATGAAGAGAGGCTAAAACAACTGTTCAGTTACTTGGCTCAGCGATTAATTATAGTTAACATTACCATCTTACTTCAAAATGAAATTCTGAAAAAGGGAGACTCAATTTAAATGTATGCCCCAAATTTAAAAAAATACTGGAAAAGAACGAAAAAAAGTGCCACTCTGGCTTAACAACAACATAAAATAAGTAGTTAAAAAGTGAAGTTAAATCCTAGTGAGGAAAATAGAAAGTAGCATAAACTCTGGCAGGTGAAGTGTTAAAAAATATAATTAGGAAGGCCAAAAAAGAATTTGAAGAACATCTATCCAAAGACTCAAAGAAGTAACAGCAATTTTTTTTTTAAGTACATCAGAAGCAAGAAGCTGACTAAACCAACCAGGGGGGCCACTTCATAATTGAGATACTAAATCAGTACTCAAGGAAGATAAGGCCAATGTGGAGAGAAACTAAGTGAATTCTTTGCCTCAGTCTTCATGGTAAAGGATGTGAGGGAGATTCCCAAACCAGAGCCATTCTATTTAGGTGACACATTCCAGAGTGGTAGCCATGTTAGTCTGTGTACAGCAAAAACAAGAGTCCTGTGCAGGGCTTTTTTTGTGCCGGTACACACCAGTACAGTGTACCAGCACCTATTTTTCCCTGGCTGGCCACACACCGCTCCTGCCGGCATATCAGCACCTTTTTAAAAAAAAAAAAAAAAAAAAAAAGCACTGGTCCTGTGGCATCTGAAAGACTAACAAACTTCTCTGGGCATAAGTTTTTGTGGGCTCCAATCCACTTTGTCAGATTCATGAAGTGGAAACAACAGTTGAGAGCAATGTTCCCTCTAAGGTTTGGCGGCTTGTGTGCAAAATTTTCAAGCCGTGTGCAAAACTTTTTCTGAATAAAATTTTTGTGTAAACTCACACGACAGAAATTATAGGCATTAATTGAAGTTAAAGTAATTGTAAATAGAATTAATTAATTGTGTTTAATTGAATTAGAATGAATTTTGAATTGAAATTTAATTTTTAGAAAGGTTTTTATTTAAAATTAATTTTTTAAAAGTTTTTTTTAAAAAGGAAGGAAAAAGGAAGGAAGGAAAAGAGAAAAAGAGAGAAGGAAGGAAGAGAGAGAAAAAAAGGAAGGAAGAGAAAAAGAAAGAGAGAAGGAAAGAAGAGGAAAGAAGGAAGAGAAAGAAGAAAGAGGAAGGAAAGAAGAGAAAAAGAAAAAAGGAAAGAAAAAGGAAGACAAAAGGAAAAAAGAGAAAGGAAGAGAAAGAGAGGAAGAAAGAAAAAAGAAGGCAGGCAAAGGAGAGAAAGAAGGAAAGAAAAAAGAAGGAAGGCAAAGGAGAGAAAGAAGGAAAGAAAAAGGAAGGGAGAAAGGAAGAGAAAGGGAGAGAAAGAAGGAAGGAAGAGAAAGGGAGAGAAAGGAGGAAGGAAGAGAAAGAAAGAGAAAGAAAGAAAAAAGAAGGAAGAGAAAGAAGAGAAGGAAGAGAAAGGAAGGAAGCAAAGAAAGAGAGAAAGAAGGAAAGAAAGAGAGAAAGTAAAAAGAGAAGGAAGCAAAGAAAGAAAGAAGGAAAGAAGAGGAAACAGGAAGAGGAAGGAAGGAAG
>ML685766.1:39045758-39126081 GCA_007922175.1 Pelusios castaneus
TGCTGGGAGGCCGAGACCGTGGATTAGCCCGGCCCCGGCCCCGGGCCAGGAAGTCGAGGCGGTCGGCGGGTGGGAGCCCGAGAGCCTGCCACGGCCGCAGCCACCCCGCTGCCCCGGCCGTGTGGGGCAGGCAGGCAGGCCCGCGCTCCTGACCCTAGCCTGAGCCTGCCTGTCCCACCCTGGGGGTGGGGAGGGCCAGCCCAGAGGCCGGGCGTAGGCTGGGTGTGCCGCGGCAGAGCCGCTGCCCCGGGGGTTGGAGGGAGCAGCTGGGGCTTCCGGGCTGCGTGGGGGCCCCTCACTGCTGCGCGGGGGGTGCGACGGCCGCTGCGCGGCCGCGCACCCGCTCAGCTTAGAGGGAACACTGGTTGAGAGGTATATATACACATGCCAGGGTGAAGGAGGGCATGTGCAACAAAGTCAATTCAGTTAGGGTCAATGAGGTCCATTCACACCAGTTGATTAGAAGGTGATAATGAACGAACAGAGACAATTACTTTTTGTAATGTGCTAACCATTCCAAGTCCCTATTCAGACCCAGTCTGATTGTGTCAAGTTTGCAAATCAGTTCCAGGTCTGCAGTTGTGTATATACGTGTGTTTATACATACCTCTCGACTGTAGTTTCTACTTCACGCATCGGACGAAATGGATTGGAGCCCACGAAAGCTTATGCCTGAAGAAATCTGTTAGTCTTTAAGGTGCCACGGGACTCTGTTTTTTCTGTTGTGGTGACTGATCTGAGGAGCTATCCTAGATTGAGGTGTCATTAGAGAAGGTTTTGAAACTGATTGATTGAAATTCATAAATTAAACAGTAATAAGTCACCAGGATTAATGGTATCCACCCAAGAGTTCTAAAGGAACTCAAATGTGAAATTGCGGAACTAATAGCGGTACGTAATCTATTACTGAAGGATAGCTAATGTGACACCAATTTTTTTTTTAAAAGACTCCAGAGGCAATCTCAGCAATTACAGGTCATTAAGCCTAACTTCAGTACCAGGCAAATTGACTGAAACTACAGTCAAAAACAGAATTACCAGACACATAGATGAACACGATCTGTTGGGGAAGAGTCAACATGGCTTTTGTAAAAGGAAATCATGCCTCACCAATCTACTAGAATTATTGGAGGGGTCAACAAGAAGGTGGACAAGGGTGATCCAGTGGATACAGTATACTTATATTTTCAGAAAGCCTTTGGCAAGGTCACTCACCAAGGGCTCTTAAGTAAGATGTCATGGGATAAGAGGGAAGGTCTTCTCAGTAACTGGTTAAAAGATAAGAAACAAAGGGTAGGAATAAATGGTCAGTTTTCAGAATAAAGAGAGGTAAAGAGTGGTGTTCCCTGGGGTCTGTACTGGAATCACTACTGTTCAATATATTTACAAATGATCTGGAAAAAGGAGTAAATAGCCAGGTGGCAAAATCTGCAGATGATACAAAACTACTCAAGATAGTTAAGTCCAAAGCAGACTGCGAAGAGTTACAAAAGGCTCTCAAAAAGCTGGATGGCTGGGCAGCAAAATGGCAGATGAAATTCAATGCTGATAAATACAAAGAAATGCATACTAGAAAACATAATCCCAACTATATATATATAAAATGATGGGGTCTGAATTAACTGTTACCACTCAAGAAAGATCTTGAAATCATTGTGGATAATTCTCTGAAAACATTCACTCAGTGTGCAGTGGCAGTCAAAAAAGGTAACAGAATACTGGGACTCAGGAAAGGGATAGATAAGAAAGAAAACATCAAATTGCTTCTATGTAAATCCATGGTACACCCACATCTTGAATAGTGTGTGAAGATCTGGTTACCCTGTCTCAAAAAAAGATGTACTCATAGTAGGAAAAGTACAGAAAGGGGCAACAAAAATTATTAGGGGTATGGAACAACTTCCATGTGCAGAGAGATTAATAAGCCTGGGACTTTTCAGCTTGGAAAAGAGAGGACTAAGGAGGGATATGATAGAGGTCTATAAAATCATGATTGGCTTGGAGAAAATAAATAAGGAAGTCCTACTTACTCATTCTCATAACACAAAAACAAGGAGTCACCAAATTAAATTAACAGGGGCAAGTGTAAAACAAACAAAAGGAAGTATTTTTTTCACACAACACACAGCGTGGATCTCTTTGTCACAGGACATTGTGAAGGTCAAGACTATAATGAGGTTCAAAAAAGAACTATATAAATTAATGGAGAATAGGTCCATCAATGGATATTTGCCAGGATGGGCAGAGATGCAATACCATGCTCTGAAGTGTCCCTAGCAGTGCTTTTCTGTTTTTTTTTTTTGTTTTTTTTTTAAATGTGCCAGTACTCCGTACCAGTGCATACCATCACAAAAAAAGCACTGGTCCCTAGTCTCTCTTTCCCAGGAGGTGGTGTTGGGATGTATCATTTGATGATCATCTGTTCTATTCATTCCCTTTGAAATACCTGGCATTGGCCACTGTCAGAAGACAGGATACTGAGCTAGATGGACCATTGGTCTGACCCTGTATGGCCGTTCTTATGTAATTCCTTAAATGATAGAAATCTAGCGCACACAAAAATATAGGCTTTTTTGAATGTTAAGCTTTTGTTTACCTGATACTTCAACGTCAACCATAATATCTATTTATTTCTATGCTCCCCCTCAGCTGGATAAATAATTTTTTCCTCCAAAAAGAGGGAAGATATAATCACACCTTTAAGATCACTCCACATTGGATCAAACACCCTTCTTTGAATAGCTAAACTTCAATGCCTGGCACACTGAAAGGGATTACTACGTATGGAGTCTAGGGAATAGAAGAAAATTTGATTTTTACAGCCTTGTTGGTTTTCTAGAGCTCCCTAAATCCTTTGGTACTGCAGCTGTGCTATAGGCAGAAGGTGTTATTCTGATCTCAGGAAAAGCTTAACATCCTAACTAGATCCTGTTACATATTGAGAGAAGGAATGTAGCCCAGCAGCTAACGTTCCTTTCCTCTGCTTAAAATGCCATGCAATGCACACTGGCCACCAACCTGGCCACCGAAGATAGAGACAGATATTATAATGGCATTTTAAATAGCTGACATTTTAAAATACACATTAGATGGGGCCGCACCAGAATATCCCACCAAACCAACAGAGAGGGCTTTTTGGTTAGCATATGTTGAGGCTCAATTCAAACAGCAATTTCAACATGCTGTATGCATGCTGTGGATAATTTTCACCTGTGGTAGGGCCGATTTGCACCATGCTACCAGTGCAATACGGTTCTAAAGCTGGCACAGCAATCCCACAAAGGATCACCCCAGTGTAACAGGCTCCTGCAGTAATTCTGTACTGTCTCCCGTGCCATTCCCCATCTCTGCATCAAGTGCAAGGAGGTGGCAGGGCACAGGACATATGGCCAGGGCGTCCCTGAACCCCAGTAATTTTAGCTGCAGTGTCATTGGCAGCCAGTATAATTTAGAGAAGCTTGACCAGCCCAGTAGGCAGTCATTCCATAAATCAGGACTTAAAGCCACCACCTCTCCCAGTCACTCATACCCCCAAACACCGGGATCTCCACAAATCTCACTCTGCACTCCTAGAGCCCATGAGAAATCTTGGGCATCATTTTTATCCGCAAGGAACAGAACAAAGCATCCCTGAAGTCAGAGATTGTGTGTCTATTTGAACCAATCACATACATTGCCAGTCCCTAGATATACGAAGGTCAAAGCAGTTCATTGCATAGGACACCAGAAAGCAAAATAAGTGTGTGGCCAACACTACATTGTACAGGAGATGTTTGAGGCAATCTAATCACAGGCTAACAATAGTCAAATAAAGTTTCAGACCCAAGACTTTCTCATTCCTGTCTCCTTCTAGGCATCTGGATGCCTATCTTCCATCAAAGCCCCAAAGTGATTCATGAACCAGGGAAGATAGGTATTTGGCTACCTAAATTGTTTGCAAGGCCTCATCCTGTAGGCAGCCACAGAACATACCTACTGGATTGGGTTCCAGGCAAAATCCAGCACTGCTCACCAAGAGTTTTTCACTCTATTGAGAGCTTTCTTACACAGAAGACTCTGACTTCCACAATTTTAAAGTAGTTCCAGTTTTGCTCTTGATTCCCCCTCTCCCCGCCATTTTCATAATCGTTGTTCTGCTTTAAAGTAACCTGGGGCAGGATCCTTGGCTGTTGGTCAAATCGCACTTTTCCATCACAAAGGAGAGCCAGTCTAGAGCACCTGCATTATAATAGCTCTGTTTTAAACAGAATGAATGAAAAGAGTCAGTAGCAATCATCCTTCCTAATAAGTCAAAGACATACCAAGAGAGCTCACTGATGTATGAAAGTGCTGACAGACTTGCATGGGACTCCTACATCAAAGGGAATAGTTACTACAGAGGGCTGCCAGTGTGATGGCGTAAGAGCAATCCTGTGGTGAAAACAGTTCAGAAGGACTCTGGAGGATTCATTTTTATATTGCTTTTACAGCATCCAAATTTTCACCAAACCATATTAACGTGTCCAGATTAACACCTACCAAATTTTATTGCCACACAGAATAAAGTAGATCTTCTAAATATTATGGACAAGTCTAAGGACACAGCTTTTAAACTAGAACTGTCCAACCTTTCCAGCACTGAAGAATGCAACTGGCAACTTGACAGAAGCCCTAGAGCCATAGCTACTTTGCATATATATTGACATGAACTGTTATAATAAAAAATAAACTCAAACCATCATAATAGCTGATTGTTCCTGTAACCTCAATTCACCAGCAATAAAAACCTGTAGGCAAACAGCCCTCTTTTCACCCTGAAGTTACAGGCAGGGAGTACATATAGGCCACATGTTGAAGACTGTACATGCCTCTTGAGGTACATACTAGCCACCCTTAGGGACAGTTTTCGAATCATTTGCCTTCTGATCTGATGTGTGTGTGCACATTCAGCATAGGGTAGGGTAAAAAAAAACTACAATCCCCATACCGATCTCTATAAAAGAGATTTATGCCCTAATTCCCCCAGGCTATGCTTTGAAAATTCAACCACTTGTTTCTTTATCTAAATAACGACATTTATAAAAAAAATAAATACACACAGACAAAAGTTGCAATTAAATCCTGGCAATTGCTTCAGACAAGAAAGTCACCTTGGCATTTGTACTATTCTAGGGTTACCATATGTCCGTTTTTTGCCAGACAAGTCCTCATTTTTCTATATAAAAACTCTGTTCAGCTGCCCTTTTCTTTTTTTATTTTTTTTTTTGCTGTCCAGGGAAAGGGGAGGGAGGAGAGGGCCTGGGGAGAACAGCCACACTGCTGGGGAGAGCACAGGCAGTGTGGCTCTTCTGCCCAGCCCTCTCCTCCCTCCACTTTCCCAGCCATGCGGCTCTTCTCCCCAGCCCCCTCTTCCCTCCCCTCTCCCAGCGCTGCTGCTGAGCCGCAAAGCGTGTTCAGGGGCTGCATTCAGCCGCTTTCAGGTGAGGAGGGGGCTAGTGAAGGGGTTGCAGGACCAGGGCAGGGATTGGGGAGCCTCCACAGCAGGGCTGGGGAAGGGAAGTCCCCGAAGTAGGGGATGGGGGAGGCAGGGGATCCTGCAGGGAGGCGGACTGGGGAAGGGGCCCATGGCAGGCGCATGCTGCTCAGGCAGGGCACCTACCGGCGGCACTACTGGGGTGATGAGCCAGGGCTGGATTTGGGGGGAGGGGCTGTGGGGTCCCCTTTTAGGCCAGGGCTGGGGCTGTAGCCCCTAAAGCCCCTGCCTTAATTTGGCCCTGGACTCCACCCCTAGCAACAACCCCCCAAACCTCCCTGGCTTCCCACTCATGGCACAGAGCCCCTGGGGAGGTCGAGATTGGATATTAGGAAAAACTTTCTCACTAGGAGGGTGGTGAAGCATTGGAATGGGTTACCTAGGGAGGTGGTGGAATCTTCATCTTTGGAGATATTTAAGGTTCGGTTAGACAAAACCCTGGCTGGGGTGATTTAGTGGGAGTGGTCCTGCTTTTAGCAGGGGGTTGGACTAGATGATCTCATGAGGTCCCTTCCAACCCTAAGATTCTATGATTATCCCCTTCACCTCACCCATAGCCCCCCAAACTCCCACTCATTGCCCAGAGCCCCTCTCTACCACCCAAAGTCCCCCACACCTTCCTGATCCTGCCCTCACTGGCCAGAGTCCCCATAATCCCCACCTATACCCCCAAACCTCTTGAGCCCCTGTCATCCCCACCCATTGCCCCCAAACCTCCCTGACCACCCCACCCCCCCACTCACTGCCCAGAGCCCCTCATCATGCCCTCTCCAGAGAGTGTCCTCTTTTTTGAAAGTTCAAATATGGTAACTCTATACAATTCCTTAGGTATTCTTTAGGCCAGGGGCTGACAACCTGCGGGAGCAGTATGCAGACGTCCTGGCTGGAGCCACACCACCTCTGTCTCTAAGCACCATGTGCCCTGTCCTTCTCCTTTCCCACGTGCGCCCATCTGAGAATCTGATGATGATGACACAGGCCCATGGACACACACCCACACGGACATTGACACACAAACACACTGAGTCAATAACTGCAGCACTGGGAGAGGGGCGGGGGGAAGAGAGATTTGGCACACACCTTCATGAAGGTTGCCAACCCCTGCTTTAGGCCAAGTAAAGCGAAGAACAGAAAATACAACCAATACCAAGGTGTAGGTGTCCAGGGCAAAACTGGACAGTCTATTAAATGTGATCATAGTGAAGGCAGACCTGCCCAATCTAAATGAATTTTTAAATTCAGAAATTAATTCTTAAGACTTTTTGCAGTAGTGCTAATGTAGACAATAACAAAAAATATTCCAGCTTGGTTCTTTAAAACACAGTTTTCTTTCTTTTAATCTATATTTTACTCCTATAAGTAACCACAGAAGCAATTGTACAAATGCACATGAGAGCATGGAGACATCTAATTACCTACTGTAGTCTCAGATCAGGTAGGTTAATGTTGGCGTGCCTTCACTTGTGTCTACAAATAGATGCTTCCACCATTATCTGTGAGCAGAAAAAGAAAAACCAGGTTCAGGCAAGTTTAAAAAGTCACATGTGAAAATCTCAAAGCACAAAACAAATGATTTTTTAAAATTTTGCATAAAATAGAAAACCTATTGTAAATTGCATATTTATAAAAAGAAAATTGGCCCCATGCATGCTGAAATTCAACTCAACAATGTACCTTTATCAAACTAAAAATATTATCTGGAATACAACTCAAAATTGAGTATGAAATGTAGAATTTATTAAACTGTAAAGTATGAAATGTTAGTATAACAGTAACAGTAAAGGTAAGGCAATCCAAATTCCAATGCTGGCACTGCTCCATGTCTAGCTACTTTTACCTTATTTTAACATTCATGTACTGCCATGTTTATGTTCATCCTAAGGTTCAAAACCATTTTGCTAGGCTCTAAAAGAACATTGCTATATTTGCATCTTTGTAGCTTATCACTGCTTCAAAGTGCAATGATTTTGTATAATTAATAACACATTTCATTGACTTCATTGAGAACTGACAGCACCTCAGAAAAGGAGTCGATCACCACCACATACAGACAACTACAGACTTTGAAAATATGCCATCCTTACTAGGTGACACTGAGTCAAACACCCACCAGAAATCCTGGAGCGTTCTCTGGCTATGTCTACACTGGCAAGTTAGTTAGAATTAAGGAAGCTTAATTCGAACTAACTAAAGCCATGGCTACACTAGGCTTTAATTAGTTGGAATTAAGGGCTTCCTTAATTCGAACTAATAACTTCAAATAGAGTCTTAGAAGTAAGGGTTAATTCGAGCTAGTTAGTTCGAATTAACCAATGTGGCCATGTTAGTTTGAACTAATTTCTTAGTTTGAACTAACCGGCCCATTGAATCAATGGAAATCGCTAATTTGAACTAAGCAAGTGCCATTCATGTTAATTAAGTTAATTCAAACTAACTAAAATTAGTTCGAATTAGTTAGTTCGAACTATCTAATTCAAACTAATTTTAGTAAGTGTAGACATAGCCTCTGAGTCTAGATATAAGGAGAGGACAAACCCATGAAAGCTGGGATTATCCCACGAATGTTGTGAAGGATGGCATCTAGGCACGGGCAAGCCTCAGGAAGTTTGAGATTTTTGTATTCCCCAAACCAGTGGCTGCCAGCCTGTATTTCAGGGGCCAAAAGTGGCCTTTGGAGGCTTTCAAAGTGGCCCTTGACTTCCCTCCCTTTCTGCTGGCTGCAGAATGGAGACACAGCTTAAGGACCCAGGCAAACTGTGTTTCTGCAGGGCTAAAAGACCAATACAGGCTCTTTACTGCAGACAAAGGGATAGGAGATTAGCACTCTCATACCCCTGGCTTTAGCAGGGAGGACTGCAAAGCGCTTTTCCTAGGACCGGTCCAGAGGTCCATAGTGCTAGGATCCTTGCTGGTGTCAGAGGGAGGGGAACATTGATCTTCCATCCCCCCGGCTGCAGAAGGGAGCCACTGTCTTGGGATCCAGATAGAGTACAGAGAGCTGCATGATGGTCCTTCTATATTATGTCTTTGGTAAGTTACATGTGTGTTCTATAGCATTCAGAGTCAAAATTTAAAGGCAACTTTGTCTGATGAGGTTGAAATTACGCAAAACAAATGTTACATCCCTTGTGGCAACTCTAATTAGAGTTTACATGAAATTATCAGGACTTGTCAGTAAGAAAAAAAGCAGCCTATTTCCTGTGTGTAGAAGGTTGCCCTGCAACTGATTGTGCTTTTAAGCAATTATGGAGATGTTATTTAAAACTGTAGTGTAAAGACACTTCATAGAAAGCTAGCTGTTCCCGATTATGTGTGCCATTTTGTTTAATCATAAGATATTAAATCTCTTTCCTCCCTGGCTTATTTTACAGGAAAACTGTTACATCGTTTTAAAACTGTTTGCAATTATAAAATTACATCTTAGATGAAACGTATTTCATTTAAGTTGTAATTTTATATTTTAATTTTTGGTCCGCTGCCAACATTATCCCATTTCTGGGATCTGAAAGCTTGACCTCAAGTGGTTTTCCATATAAAATTCTGTAATTGGTATTACATTTATGTTTTCAATAAATAACTGGCATTAAACAATCACAGATCCGAGAACAAACCTGAAACCTAAATATTTATCATGGAAGACTGATTAGCTGCATAAATGGTAAACCACACTGATGAATAATAATTTCAAGATTCCAGTAACTTACACGAGAAATTGAATTTTTTAAAATTCATCTATCCAAATTCAGTCACCTAAATCTATATCAAGGCAGCCAAATGCTTCTAGTTAGACACGCAATAATGGAATGAGGTGCTTAACTTTAAGCAAATATTCTAAGCTATTGTTCAGTGTGTTGGTACATACTGACAGGGCCCTGTCGCTGGGATGGCCCTGTGCTGGGCTGACAGGGCCCTATGCTGGGATGCAGTAGAGTTGGGCAGGCCTGCGTCCCCCTCCCCACTCCCTGTCACACCACCTTGGGTTTACAGGCGAGCAGTGGTTCCAGACATTTACCTTACTGGTGCTGTTGCCAACCAACCCCTGATACTTGTGTGTACTGCTCAGCGCCCTGGTGGGCTGAGTCTCCAGGCGCTAAAGATGCCACCTTGCCTGAGGGGGCGGGAGGGGCTAAAGATGCCATACCAACCCCGCTCCACCTAACAGCCGGGAAGGAGGGGGCTAAAGACGTCTTATCAGCCCTGCCCCACTTCGGGGCCAGGAGGGGGGACTAAAAACTCCATACCTGCCTCACCCCACCTAGGGGCCAGGGCTACAGATGCTGGGACTTGACTGCCCTGATTGGGGCCAAGGCCCCCTGTTCTGCTAATTTCCCCACAGGACAGTGTTGTGCAAAGCCCGGGACAGCAAAGAGATGTGGCCTCCCTCCAAACATGACACCAAGGAAAGGCCATCCTACGGGTAACCACTTACATCATACTATAGCTGGTTACTATCACTCCATGCAATCAGATGCAATAGAAAGAGACAGGCATCCCAGCACATGTACACATAAAATGTGTCTGTTTAACCGTACTGGGCTGGAAGCCAGCTGCAGGGTGAATTCTGCAAACGGTGACAGAACTTGCGGGAAAAAATCCTGGCTGAGTTTTGGAGTAACCAAGCTACACTTCGTAACTGCTCTGCCCCCCCCCCTTTTTTTTTTTTTAAGATTTTAAAAAGCAAACTAAAACCAACTATGGGAATAACTCGGAATTCCTTAGAAATGAAAACTCTTACTGAAAGTCCACTGGCCTGGCCCTTTGTGTCTTCTGAAGATTGCAGAGCTCCTGTCCTTACCCTCTTGTACAGCCAGGATTTAACTTTGCACTACCCAAGGCTTTCAACCAACATTGGCTCAATTGCACTCACCCACCTATAAAAATTCCCGTAAACAAAACAAGAACTCTAAGAAACTTAGATATCTAATTTCAGACTCCCCACATCAAAGCTTCACCTTTACCATCATAAATATTAAATCACTTTTACGTGGGAGGGGGGCACTGGGGGGAGGCGGGCTTGTAACCAAAGGATTTTAATTAGAAAAGGGCATGTACCTCCACTAGCTGCATGAAGAAAATCAGCACAGACTCTTTAACTCAGTATTATGGGACTTTGACCAACAATGGGTCTTACCCAAATCACACAGCCTTTTCCAACTCCTGGAGTGTAGGGTAGTATCTCTTTAAATAATTTGTCATCACTTCTAGCAATGCTCACTGTGCTCTGTGCTTGGGAAACCTGTCAGAGCTGCAGTACGGATGCAGTTAGGCTTTTGCATGTTTGTACATATTTACTAAAGACACAGTCAACTGTGTCCATGTGGCATCTTTATCATTTTTATTGTCGTGTAAAAAGCAAAATGCAACACTCCTTTTATTAATAAGGTTTACCAAATGACAAGTGTTTTTCTGTATTTTCACATTGCTAGAGAAAACATCAAAAAGTGGACTGCCTTTCAGGAGGACTTAACTGTGCCCGATAATTACTTTTAACCACTGCTGTGATGTCATTTTCAAAAGCCCTTCTTCCAGGGATAACAAGATGATATTGTTCGAGGTATCAGGCAGAAATTGGCAAAGAGATTGGGGAAATCAGAACACTTAACATACCTTTTTGTCTCCAAACCCCCTAGTGTTCAAATGAACTCAAGTTTTCCCCCAAAATAGATTGCTACATTTCTAACTCATACCACTGCAAACAAATCCTTTATCAAAAAAAGATAAATCAGTCCATGAGCACAAGCCAAGTTGAGAAAGGGGGGAAAAAAGCATCTTAATCCCATCTCGTGTTCATGCTCCTGAATTAATGCCAGGATTATGGTATGTTTCAAGCAGTTCCTGAGATTTAAAAAAAGTAGTTCTTGTGAAAATGTGCTGAAAACAACGGTTATATTTTACAGTTTTCTCGTGTTACTACTCATTTACATACTTGTCTCATCGTTATGTCAATTCAATACATGGGAACTCCAGTAAGTTTAGCTGATGATTTTGGTTCTTGCAGAGAAGGCAGGCAGTATTTTCCTAGAAAACATTTACTCTCTGATACTGACTTTAATTCTGTGACTTGCAAACTGTCGCTTTCAGTCTATTCACCACACAAAAATAATTGCACTCAAAGAATTAGACAGCAAAATGTAGGATGTGTGAAAGACAAAAAATTAAAGTGGACAGAAAGAAGATGGTTGGAAAAGATGCAAGGAACACACACAACTTAAAAAATATATATATTGAGGCCAACCAGAGGGAAATTAAGCAACCAGAGGCATGCCCCAAGGTTCTTACTCAGGCAAACTCTCAAGATTTCATTGATCCATTAGTTACAGTCACTGTGCAAATAGCCTTCCCAACTTCTGTTATTTTAATTCTTTTAGACTTAGAAGCTCATTAGCTTAAGGATCACTAAAAACTACTAGCAAATCACCTAAGAACTCCCAGTAAATATGCCCAGGTGCACTTTGAGATAGGTTTATGTACTATAATGTGGGCACAGAATAGTCATCACACTCTATGTATATTTTTACACGTTCCCATAGTCTTATGATGCATGAAAGTTTCATTTCAAAGCTAACATTTTATCCTTAGTTTTCCGTTCATGTCAACGTTCCGGACACTTGAAAAACCACAATAATTTGCTCCTTTTTAAATTCCCATCACAGGAACCAAACTTCAGGCTGAGTTAAGTGAGACTCACCTGAGTCTGTAAGATCTTTCTTGAAATCGCTGAATATTGCCAGGACTAATGCAAAGCCTTCCCCATATGGAGGTTGAATAAACTACCCAGGGAATACCAGCCAAGCCTGGGAACAGAAATCAGGTCTTTTGCATGACTGAACCAAGTATTACTGACAGATCATTCCGCTGACTCTTGTTCTCCCTCACAAAACAATTGGCGATATTCATTTCAATGGGAGTTGTTTAGTATATTACATATTGAAAGGTATTCCTGGTATGGGCAGTACTGTTTGATAAAAAGATCCCTGTTTATAGAAGGAGATACAAATGTCCAGTTGCGTATCTTTCACAGATTCAAAAGCAAGCAACATGTGAGCAAGGCAATTTCTGCTCTTCTTGTGTTATTTATAAAGTATTCCACCCACAGAAATGAAGAAAAATGTGTTTAGTTGAAATGCAGGAAACTTTGTCGCTTGCATTTTTTTTTAAATGATCATTTCTTTAGGACAGCCCAAAAGTATCATCAAGAGGAAACCCACAGCTTCAGCTGGTCTTCTAGACATGGAACTGAAGCAGGCACATGCTGTTGAGGAATATTTCAGTAGAAAGAAGTTATGCTAATCATAAAGCTAAAAAATATGTACTGCACTGCTGGAATTAGGGGGTCAGAGAACAGCTGTAATTGATTTCTGTGGAGAGAAAAAGCACTCGGTAGACTGTGAAAATTCCTTGAATATATTTTACATCAGACAGCTAGGCAAAGAACTGAACACTTGTTGCAACTGTTAATTTTAAATGTGGTCATAAACGTACTTAAAGGTTGCCCACATAGCATCTTTGGACTTCAGTTGTAATCGTAGTAGCTATTCAGATGTTTTCAGTCTCTCTTTGGAAGGCATTTGAGATTAGGTTTTGATTGTTGTCATTACTTTATGCTAGGTATCATGCAAAAGCCAACATGTTGTCAGTATTTTCTGTGTAGTGTTGTGGTTTTGATTATATTCAGATTGGTTTAGTCAAGTGCTTCATCAGCCAGATATATTAAATCTCTCCTTTCTAGAAATTATTTTGGACTATTCTTCTTCCACCCCCCACCACCCCCAGAAAATGGACCTTTCTCTAGCATGATATACATATTTAAATCCCTAGTTTCAAAGCATTACTTGTTAGCCACATAATTGTCCACATCAATCACTGTGAATAATGTTGGGCTCAATTCCCTACAACTTTAAAAATTTAGGGCACATGTGACCTTTCTATAGTAACTGACACTAAAAAGAGATTTCTGAGTTGGAGAATCTAATCCCGTTTTAAATAGTTACATCAGAGACCGATTTGATTCTTACCACTGGGACGCTAGATAAATTCTAAATCTTGTCATCAATTATGGAAGATTCCTAAAACAACCTAATTTTGTAAAATCAAAGCTATCTTCCAGCCTGTGGACTTTTCCCATTGCATTCTGGGTTAATCCACATATATGACTCTTTCTGTCAGAATGACAAAAGAGTTGATTTCTTTTCACAGTATATTCTTATCGAAGCTCTACTCTTAGCCAGTCTTTGACTCATAGGGTGTTAGAGAAAAGTTCCATTAATTGATTTGTAAATAATTACAGCTAAGCCTTCACTTCTGACTAGTGATCGATAAAAGGCATATACTTTTTCACTGGTGAATACCTTTAAATCAGCTTTAGAATGTTTAGTTTCCAACTCTAAGGCACAGATCTCATTAAACTCTTTTTTGAGTGGCACCTGCTAGTGTTGACAGAGTTAAGGGTCTGGGTCACCCACGAGGATAGATTTACAGCAAGAAAAATTTGCTCTTTATAAGAGTCCAGAGGCAAATATTTATTTTTAATGCACATTTATTGTTCAAACCTTTGCTATTTTAAAGTTACCAGTGTAAATAGAAAAGGTTGCACCCACTACCAGTGATCTGTGTACTGAACTTTTAAAATACCTGTTTCTATTTTACATACTGTACAGATTATAAATACAAATAGAGACAGTCATTTGGGGAAGAAAACAAAGAAAAAAATGTAAATGCAAGTTTGAAAAGCAGCTACAATGCATATGCAACCATTTCATAGGCATTTTACTACATATTCCACATTATGAAGTTATAATAGTCAGATACGTACTACTGTTCCTATGCACTCACAGCACACAAACCATTAACTCCTGAGAGAGCTACTATGGTGTATTTTGAGAACACATTATAAAGAACCAGGATAATGTAAGGAGAGTTGTATTTAATTTCCACGTACGTAGTGCTGAACAAAAGAGGTACAGAGTGGTATCTAAGAGGTGCCTCTTCAACATTACAAAACAATTGACCATAAAGCATTCTTTATTAGGGTTTCTAGAGATAGCCCACTGTTTCATTTTAACAATCAGATCAGTCCTCTGTCTACTTCAACAGCAAATCAGAGCACTCCTAACAAGCACGGATCATTACCTAAACACTGATTCTATATGCCGAACATAAGCTACCACTGGCACTATTCTATGAATGACTAATTCATTTAATGCCACCTACGTGTGCCACCTGTCTCTCTGCAAGGAGGACTGGTAGTGCCGCACACTATTGGGTCATTCCCCCCATGTGGAAAAGGAACCAACATTCACCATTAATGGTGTCTTTCCCCATGAAGGTTCTTGACACTTTCCCCACACACACAAAGGGACCAAAAAGACTGCTTCAAACCTTCTCGCCCAAAACAAACAAGTGATGTCCTTATCTCCCAACCAAATATACTTCCAATAGCAATATGTTTAGCCATTTTATGTCCCCAATTGCTTACAAAGGAAAAATATATGATAACCAGAGTGATACTTGGGTCATTCCCACATACAGAGGAACCTTTCACAAAGGTCCAGCAAAGGCAAGAAATGTGAGGCTGGTGGGAGAGGCAGGGACTGTTCCTAGTTTTCAAGACTCCCAACCCATATATATATATATATATATATATATATATCCAATGGGAAAAGACTGCTAGCTCTGCAGAGACAGGTACTGCCTACACAAATGGCTTCCACTGTTCTTTTGCTGATTTCCTTTCCTCTGCTTCACTAGCTGGGCCCCCTCTAGCTGTTCAGCCGTAGTTCAGAGAGCATTCAGAAAGGAGGTTTAACATTTCTCTAACTCATTGCATTGGGTTAGCAAAGGACAAAACCACAGTGTGTGGGCCATTCCCTCTCTCCTAGTTCCTCCTTCTACAAAGGGTTCTCCAAGGGAAATGCTGCCATGAGGCAACAGCATTCTTGCTCTGCATGGTGAAGAGAAGATCCACCCACAAAAGTTATCCTTTGACCGAATGCCATCAAGCAGGAAGCCTTATTGATGCCCTTAAGGACTTGATAGTGGACGGACTCATAAGTAAATTAGACAAAATATTTGCAAGCACAGGAAAAAAAAAAAGCAACCCATTTCAGTTAATATAAAAAAAACCCCTATATTCTTAGAAACTGTCTTTAAACCACTGAGGCAAAGAAGTCTTTAGAAAGTTGAGCATAACATTAAAATACTTTTTTAAAATGTGCTCACTGGACGTGGGCCTCAGCAATAGCTTCCCTAAACTGTGGCACCATTCTTGTTCCAGATGGCATACAAAATAACTTATAAATGACAAAGTTCAGCAGGTTTATAGCAGCTGTTCAATTCCAGTATATAGGCCACCCACTTCAGCAGATCTGAGAGCTTTCAATCAACTCCTGCCTCTTCAAATAGCACCAGACACACCTGTTCTGTATTTTCTCATAAAGTCACCAGCCAAATATGGAGACGTAGCCATTTGAGCAGCCCTGCAATGCACCCACAGCATGCTGCCTTTAATAATAATAATAATAATAATTAATAATCTGAGCTAGGTGAGCGACAAGCAGTAAAGAGAATTTAGGGCCTTAGAAACATCTTTTGTAAAAAACACAAGTCAGAGTGCTCGTGTGTTAGTCTGCCAAGGCAAGAGGGAATTAACCTCCCTCAAACCAAGATTATGAGATATTTCAAAGGCTTCTATCACCATCATATATAAATGTCGGATAATTGTTAAAGGCAAATTAAGCATGTCCAAAAGCACCACTTGCTTTCCACCATCCCCATTCCCATTTCTACTTCCTCAGTCTGTTATTCCAGTTTTCCTCTTTCCCTCATCACCAGAGATTGGTACTCCGGTGAGGGGTGATGCTCCTGCCAGGCCTTCTCAATAGGTCTTGTATTTAGACCTGAATACAGACAAACTCTGAATCAATGTTATCTGTCATGATCAACTGTTCTATATTTGGAGTCCTGCCACTGAAAATGGCTGCCCACCTGAGCTCTTGATGAGTCTTACAGGCCTTACTATTTGCAGCACACCTAGGCTATGTCTACACTTGTAATTTGAAGTCGACTTAGTGAGTCTACACTTAAAATTAAAGTCGATTTTGGGGGGAACTTACAAAGTTGACCTAGAGCGTCCACACTGGACGCCTAGGTCAACTTCTCGGGGCTAGAGGGACCTAGGATAGGTCCATGGGGGCAGGGGGGGCACCCCTTTCCCAGTGCCAGGGGGCTCAGCCTTTGCCCCATTGTACATAGGTACAATGGGGCAAAGGGGGACAGGGACCCTGGCAGGGTGTAGGGGCAGCGTGGGCAGGGCTCTGCCCTGCCCTTTGGGGGGGCATGCCAGGCTCCCCCTGTGCCTCCCCCCCCCCGGCAGGGAGGGCATTGGTGTAGTCCTGGGGTAGCCCTAAGTCGACTTAGGGCTACTCCACGTCTACACTGGCTTAAGTCGACTCTAGGGAATCGACTTAAGCCTTAGGTCGACTTATTTTGAGGTTTTATAAAGCCGACTTAATTTTCATTAAGTCGACTTTATTTTCCTTAAGTCGACTTAGGGAAACTGTAGTGTAGACGCAGGGTAAATTAAGTCGACTTAAGCAAGCTTAAGTCGACTTAATTTACAAGTGTAGACGCAGCCCTATAGACTAGATGCCTTGTTAGGTGATGGAGAGATAGGCAGACTCTGAGATAGCCAGTCCTTATCTGTTAACAGTCGTGTATATTAGAACGGACTGAATTCAGTCCAGATATGACCACATAGCCAGTGGAGTTTGCAAAGCACTCACATGTGGTGAATTCATCTCAGCTGTTTCTGCTAAGCAGATAACCTGTAGTGGCTTCACATGGTGTTCACCTATTCTGCAAAGTACCAGTGAACTAGCTGGGAAATGACAACTCCAGGAAGTGTTAACTAGCTTGAAAGTGACATCTCACAGTGGCATGGTGCTTGCCAGAAAAGACGAGGAAGCAGTCTCTTGGCTAGGCTGTAATGGGGGAAAGTGTTCCTCGCCACTTGTTGAAAACTGTATTTCCTAGAGCCATGCAGGAATCCAGCTCAACCTCAAGGCTTCAAGGAGCAGCAGCAAGAAGTATCCGCTCCCTCAGACACATGCTATTGTGTGTATGTGAGAGGGAAGATAGGCAGAGGTGGAGGTTGCATGTATTAGTTCCCTGATGAGTTTTTAAAAAAATCACTATTTTGATGTGATTTACATTATGCAACTGTATAAATGTTAGTTAAAAACCAATTCTTGGCTTGGAATAACTTCATGTTCTGTTCAAAATTGACTAGAAGCATCAGCATAATAGTGAAAGGGAGAGGAAAAAGATTACTCTAGCTTTTGACACAAAGCCAACTTTTTAAGTGCAGCTGACAATTACAGGTACATTGTCCTATAGTTAAGGGACATGATTATAATGGACAATCAGCAATAACAGACAAGAAAAGATTTTTCCACACTACACAAATTAAAATCAATTAATTCTTGTCTGGATATAGAAGACACTTTCAGGGCATTACTGGGACTCTGAACAGGGCTGGAGAAAGGGAGTTAGCAAGTGCAGAGATGAACTGGAATAGGAACAGAAGTTTAATTTTCTACAAAGTTATTCTAGAAGCCACACAGTTTCTTTAGCTAAAAAATTCTCAAAAATATAAAACATCAATCTTTTCAGGAGATTTTCACAATAACAAGTGCCTATTTTCTTACTGTCTAGGAACCTCAATGAAAAACCCATTCTTTCAGAATCTGGCGGTAAATTTGCCGACAGCAAAATGAATTGGAATAATATGCTCAAATTAAAACAGAGTAGGTGCTGCTACACAAGCTTTTTAGTCTACCTAACTGTATGCATGCTTCATCACATTCTCTTTAATCTCAACAGAGTCCTGTGGCACTTTTAAAGACTAACAGATTTATTTATCGCATGAGCTTTCGTGGGAGAAAATCCCACTTCGTCAGACGCTTTGTATGTAATGTATGTATGCAATGTATATATTGCCTATCTCATTTGACACTCCTCTCCTTTCCTCCTTCAGCCCTTGCCAAATATTAAAGACGGGATCTTCCAGTGCAGTGTAGCCTTGTGTGCTATGTTGCTGGTAGATTCTGCCCCCAGAACCTAAATATATAGCCCTGGAATCTCCCAGGACATGGGGGAATCCTGCAATAGTGTAGAATTAGCTTAGAGACTTCTATGACACTCCGACTTTCCCTTATGTTTACCCACAAAGGAAAGGAGGCATAGAGAATACTTGCATGCCATACCAGTACCTGACTGCTGTTTTGGTCCCTTGGGGCTTATCTGCAGTCAATATCAATTAAAGAATATCAAAAGCTGCTCTAACATACATTGGAGGCCTAACTCTGCACACTATAGACTCGTGATGGGGAAAGAGTAAAAGGAAGTTTTATGCAAGAAAACATATACTAAGCCCTGAAGGGAAATCCTAATCAGACATTGAGGGCAAAGGAATGTCTGTCTGACACTTCAGGATTTTCATTCTTGCTTCTATTTGACAGACATAACATTATGTTCATTTTGTCAGATGTAAAATGTGTTTTTACACATCTACCTGGAAGTGTACATTCCTTTCTAGTCCTCATTTAATTAAACTATAGCACATAGTAGCATCTGGGGATATATAAAATAAAAAACTGCCTAGGCATGGAGCTTTCTTATTATAAATATCTACCAAACACGCATGCTTTCTATGAAAAATAAATATGACAGTGTTGCTGCACACCACATCTACTGGGATCAAAGAAATCCACCAATTCTGATGCACTGCCAGCTGGACTGTGTTAAACACAACACGCATAGAAACATTAACAGTAATGTTTAGTAAGCAGTATCACATGTCACAGCACCAAACTCAGGCCTGGTCTTACATTACAAAAATGACCAGCGACTGACCAAGTTTTAACCTTTACTTCTGAAAGTATACTGAATTATTTTTCTTTCCTTACAGTAAACTAAACTGGAGTCAACATCAGCTCAGTTCTTCCTTTGTAAAAGTAACCTTCGAGTGGGATAAAATGCATTTAATTGCCCTTCTCCAGTGCCAAATGGAAATAAACCCCAACTCCTGCAACAGGCTCCACAGTGAGGAGAAAACATCTTGCTGTCCACTCCTGATTCAGCTTCTCCCAATCACACACTGAGCACATGGGCTCTTCACACACTGCTCATGCAACTGCTCTGGCTGCTGATCTAATGTGGAGTCTCTCTGACCACACCAGCAGGAAACCTTGGGGAGCATGCTCACAGCTACCACACTCTATTCCAGAAATGTCTGGCCCAGAGCAGCTAAATCTACTCAGCAATAGTAATCCAGACCCAAGAGATCCCTTAAAGAGACACACTCACTTAGGCACATGGGTTACATCAGCAGCAAATCCTCCCCCAGGAATAGCTATGTTAGCCTGTATATAGCAAAACCAACAAAAGTCTTGTGGCACCTTAATGACAAACAAATTTCGTCAAGTATAAGCTTTCATGGGCTGCAACTCACTTCGTCAGATGCATCGTTGGTTTTGTTTTTTGTTTGTTTTTAAACATAGCCCACTGGCTAGTGCCCGGTCCTGCCTGTTGCCTGCTCTTTCCTCCTCAACCCTGTGCAGGTGCCCTCTGTAGCAGGGGGCATGGCTTACTTGCTAGTGGATCCTCTGTATCGTGAAGTCTTTAAACCATGATTTGAGGACTTTAATAATTCAGTCATAGGTTAGAGGTTTATTACAGGAATGGGTGGGTGACGTTTTCTGCCCTACATTGTGCAGAGGTCAGAGTAGTTGATCATATTGTAGGCTCTGAGGTCAGAAGGGACCAAGTCTAACAGCTGCCCAAGGGAGCACTAAACGATATAAGACTAGCATCTTATGGTGGTGCTCACCTCCCCAAAAGGAGCAGAACGGAATGGACTAATGTCTCTAGTACCTCCCGCTATGGTAGGGAACCTCTGCACCGTCCCTATTATGGACTGTATTTTAATGGCACTCTTTAGCCCTTCATAAGCAAAAAGCAACAATGTTGACTAGTGGAGATATGCATGCCTTGAATGAAATATATGGCATAAAGCCAAAAGGACACTGCTCTCAATCACCAAAGTAGTATAGTTTTGTGCATTTTCCCTCTCCTCAGATGCATGACTTTTAGTAAGCCAACACCCTATTTCCGCAGAAACAGGATTAGAAAGGCAGTGGGCAATCAGCACTTGCAGAACTCCACTTATGACAATGAGCCAGGATATGTGTAGGACAGCTTGAACAAGCAGTCTGAGATCTACACATTATTTAAATTTAGACTCTGTAGTTCCATTTAAAAACAATGAAGATTTCTTTGAGACGTGGCCACTACTAGTTGCACTCTCCCCTTTACTGAAGTATCAGGGCCAGATCCTCAGTGCAGAGAAGCTACCATGATACCAATGGAACTTGGACATAAAACTGGGCTAAGCCTGTCCAGTGAAATCATCCCAGCATAAAAGCCATTCTTATGTCATTCTTCCCCTCTGCTGTCAGCACTGCAAAAATGACACCCCTGAGCTGTGCCAAATCTCAGCTGCATTTTCAGCCCCCTGTAGCCATTTACTGATAGCATAAGACAGACAAGACTAGCTCTTGGTCTGTTCTACCTCAGTGCAATAGAACCAGCCATCCTTTTGCCTTCTCCCACATAGCCTCATGTTGTGTGTGCAATTCAACCATAGCCAAGGATTTGGCCATAGGGTTCCAAGACAGCCATTAGCTACTGACTCCATGACTGTGCAGTTACACTGGATATCCACTGACAGGAACGTTCAGTGGCTAAATGGTTGCCTCTGTGTAGAAAGGGTGAATTTCTAAACAGTGCTTTATGGACTAAGTATTATTCCACCTAAATTCTAATCCTGACAAAAGTGTCAATGTTAAAACGATCAGGCAAATAACAAGAACAAAAACAACAAGAACATTATGAAATTTTATGCTCTGGAAAAATCTCATCCTCTTTTATACATATATATAAGAATCCAAGATGGTTATCATGAGAAAAATTCTGAAAGAGGTTGTTTAAATATCAACACTATTATTTTTAAATGATATTTTGTCAATTGTAATCATCAGTTATAAAGAATTTAAGCCAGTTTAGACAAACCCCTGAGTTAAAGATAAATCTCATGTGTTTATGGAGACACCGCCATGAAGACATGAACACTTGTTTCTTTTTAAAGAGAGGACATCAGAATATGAAACATAATTGGGATATTTTATTTACAATACTGGACACACAGAGCCTGTAGCTCCCTTTATATCTAGATTATAGACTGAACACAACCGGCACTGCTGCAAAATCACCACACCACCACTATGTCCTCGCCCAAATTAAACAGTTACTGAATGAATTGAGGGCTATAGTGCCCGCAGCCTGGGTCTATGTTATGTAGTGCTTCTGTCCTTCTATATAAGGGATTTGAGGAGTTGAGCTAGGCAACAGGAGATTCAGGGTTGGTGGATTTATTACTGTGTGGCTTCCCCAGCCATTTACCATTCATACTTGGACTGCACCATACAACACAGACACTACAGCCTCCATGGCTATGTCTATACTTACCAATTAACTTAATTCGAACTAGCAAATTTTAGTTCGAACTAAGCAAGTGCCATGAATGGCACTTGCTTAGTTCGAATTAGTGAATTGCATTGAGTTCAATGGGCCGGTTAGTTCAAACTAAGCACTTAGTTCGAACTAACATGGCCACATTGGGTTAATTCGAACTAACTAGTTCGAAATAACCCTTACTTTGAAAAGTATTAGCAAATTTATTAGTTCGAATTAAGGAAGCCTTTAATTCGAACTAATGAAAGACCAGTGTGGCCAAGGTTTAAATTAGTTTGAATTAAGCTTCCTTAATTCGAACTAACCTGCCAGTGTACACATAGCCCATGAGACCAAAGCCGTGGTTATAAAATGACTCTGCTTCACTTTGCAGTCTTGAGGGACTGCTTTCTCCCCAGGCCAAGTCTGTCTGTGGAATAAGATTTGGCACTCAGTATTTCTCTTAAGATGTGTCTGCCTACACAGAAGATGCAGATGTTCTACCAGAAATGTTGCTGTCTACTTACTTTCAAACTCCATCAAACCTTGTGTCACTTACTATATCTTTCCCAAACCTGTGCATAATTCCAAAACATTTTTTTAGTTTTTTGCCTTAAACACTACTATTACTCTAATTTTTCAAGCACAGTAGCAACAACTAAGTCATTCAAATAACTGAGAAAATGTACTATAGAATGTTGAACTTCCAGTACATTCAAAATTTTCAGCCTTAACTTGGCTAAGAGAATAGCGCAAATGCAAAAGCCCATCTTGCATTTTTATCATATTTGCTTTTTGTTTTCTTTTCCTTGCCATTTTTTTAAAATTGCAGCTAACACATGCCATTAAATACCTTCGAATCTGTGGTGGAGGAAAGTTTGAAAAAGATGACTTGCAGAGTATTCCACGCAATTTCAGCATTACAAACAGAACTTCAGAATTGGCAGGCTAGCCCCGTAGATTGTTTGATTACATGAAATGAAGTAATATACCTCATTCCCTTTCCAAAAAGTGAAGTTAAAGCTTCGGCAAACACAAAATTGAAATGTTTTGTTAATTCTTCCATGCACAATGCCCATCCCTTTTCAACAAGATAAAATGCACATTGATACAAACTAACCCTTTCAGAATCCAATCAATTAGTTAATATCAGTGTCACCAGGTAAAGCCGTTCTGCAGAAACTTCAAATCAGTACATATGTGGGTGACAGACATCAGGAAGTTTTCATCTTCTTTAGAAACAATTTCCACACAGACACAAACATACCAATACTTTCCTCCTCCTTTCATCCACCAAATGCACACACATACCTACACTCCAAGTGCATGTGGGAGGACAGAAAACTAAAATCACAAAGTTAATTAATATAGCAATAATTTCTCATGAACTTCAAACAAAAATAAAACACATCTTTTTTAAATCCACAAGCTTAGAGTTTTAAAAACCAGCTATAAAAAAAAATCACGCTGGGCTTTGACTACTAAAACTGTTCCACTGATGTCATTAAAAGAACTTAATCAGATTTGTAATTATTCCCTTATGAGTTTTGCTGTCTATCTGAGAATGAAGAGTATTCATTTCTGTCCTCTGATTGACTCATTCTGGGGGTGTAGGAGGAGAAGCCAGAGGGTTGGAGACAGAAAAAAATTATTTTTACTGTCCATCTGGTAGGATGGAAAGAAATGACTTATTTTGGCAAAAAATGCCAGAGTGGTTCAAGACAGCAAAAACTTAGTTCTATCATCAGTGTGGCAGAATGGAAAAAAAATAAGTGTCAGTAATGAATAATGTTCCTGCCAGTCAATATCCGCTGTATCTTCCATTTGGATTATACAGCAGCTTCCTCAGAATAAATCTGGTCTCTGCAGTATTTACTCACTATCCACTGCGTAGCACAGTAACAGTTCATTAACATGCAAATGCTTGACAGTTATTTAGTTTAAGTACATCTGCATATTTATAAACAGCCATTCCAAACCACATCCTCATTTAAGAAAAATGTTTAATGACACTGAATCAAAATATTAACTCTTCTAACTCATACCAGTTGAACAACGTGCTGCAGTTTGGTTTATTATTTGTATATGACTTTTTAAAATAGATTAGTAGGAAAGTATTCTGATCATTCAACAGGTCATGTTTTGTAAATTCTTCATATCTCTTTTGAGATGATCATTATGTCTTTATTCAGCTCTTTGGCTGAGAAAAAGCCCAAGTAGGAAGGATGAAACCATGATTTGGACATCAACAAATATACGTACATTACAATGGAAACAAACATATTGAAATTAAAATTAAGCATAAAATTCTAAAATAAAATATCCATTAAATATTTCTTCATTTTAAAAGTATGCAGTAAAAGCTTTAAAAAGTGACAGAGAAGCAAAACCCATGCCCAAAAGGGGCTCAAAAATCAATGCACTTCATATATATATATTGTTGCAAACAACACTAATTCTGTGATGCCCTGTGGATATTTCTACTTAGCTCTAGAAATCAAACATATCAAAACAGTTTGTTAATCTTACTTTTTATTTTTAGCATAACATGCAATAGTTAAATCATTTCTTTAGAATTTTTTTGTATGGCTCTTGCTTAAAGGTTGGCTAGGAATCTGAATTCCTCAGTTCATCGACCTAAAAATCATACCTCAAATACTTAGAGAAAGAGATTGAAATCAGAAACACATTTTTAAAAAATTGAAAAAAGTTGTTGAAAGCCACAGATTCAAATTAATGTTAGTAAAACATTAAGCAATTTACTTAATGCTTCACTTGTTTCTTTAAATGCTGGAAGGCCAACATTCAGGAGCAAATTAATGTCAAATTAATTCAGGAAAGAGGGGAAGAACTCAGTCAAATAAAGGGACAGCTAAGAAGAGCAGCCGTGCAGTAGTGATAGTTTTTTTTTTTAAAAAGAAAGCTTTTCTGATCTGTACTCTTTTTCATAAGCAGGGCAGTAAAGGAGTCACACATTTTTCCTTACCTTGCCAACAAAAAATGTGCTAACTTACTAGAGGTCACCTCATTTTTAGTATCAGTCACCATGCCATCTGGAAAGCTAATGGCCATTGGCTATACTGATGTGTCTGTGCCGCTGTAAACTCTCTAGTTTAGCTGCTTTAAGCCAATGAGAGGGACCTCTCCTGTCAATCTAATTAATCCACTCCCAAGGAGCAGCACGAGAAGTTGTCCACACAGGCGTAGGGGTCGATGTAAATTATGTTGCTAAAGGGACTGGCTTATTGAGACCTGAGCAACGTAAGTGGTAGAGTAGACACAGCCCAGTCTCACATCCGAATGTATGTAAATATCATCTTGCCGAGAAACAACTGATACATGCACACACAGGTTATCATATTATTTCTTTGTGTGTGTATGTATCACTACATGTATATTTTTTATATGCACATAACCGAAAGGGCTTGGTCAATACAGTTTTTGGCCTCCACTGTTGCCCCTTTTCAATGATGGATTTCTTTCAAGAAAAGGTATATTCAATATCCCATTTGTCCGCACTGAAGCTTAGATTCTGTTGCACTAATGTCTCCAGCAAAAGACTGTGGGAAGCTAGGAATAATGTTGTGGTCAGGCAACACATCCACTAATGTCACAACCCTCCCACCCCCCAAAAGAGCTCTTCTGGTAGTATGGATTAAGCACAGAAAGTGAAGTTGCCCCTTCCTCCTCCTTCCAACTTTCCCATCTCCCATAGAGCACAAGCCCTCAAAAGCAACCTCTGCCATCTGGCATGCTGAGTCCTTTGCTCATCCTAATGGGATCTCTGACCTTAACAAAAGTGCTGAGAATTGAACTCTTCATACGGTTTTCATCTTGCTGTGAGATTTCCTTGAAAGTCTGTGAAGACCTGTGTTCAGCAAAGTATTCTATCCTCATGCACACAAGAATGTCAGTCCTTATGCTACAGGCCTCCTCAGTTGATTCTATCAATTTATGTACTAATCTAACACAATACCTACATCTAACCAACCATGCAGTATCAAGAGGCTACAGGGCACAGTTTACAGACATGAATTGTAAAACTTAATTTCATATAAATTCAGTGGAATGAATTGACTCTTGTATTACTGACAAACAGGGCCGTCCTTTGGGGAGGGGGGGCGAACGGGGCAATCGCCCCGGGCCCCACGGTTACGTGGGCCCCGCGCTGTCCCGCTCCCAGTGCCATGCCGCCCCCCTCGGCCGCGCTTCCCGAAGGCAGCGGGGCAGGCCAGGAGCTCTTCCCCTGGCCCCTTGTCCGGCCCTGTTCCCTGGCCCCAGTGCGGAGCAGGCAGGCCCAGGGGTGGGGCAGGTGTGGGGTCCTGGCTGCGGCTGGGGTGGCGGAAGCCTCGCTCGGGGCTGGCTCCCTGCCGGTAGGCAGCCGTGGCTCACCGCTGCCCCCTGGGGCCACAGCCTCGGCTCCCCGCCGCCTGGGGCCGGGGCTGGGGCCTCAGCTCCCCGCTGCCCCCCAGGGCCGGAGTCTTGGCTCCCCCGTGCCGCAGAGTTAGCTCCCCGTGGCCGCGGCTCCCCGGGGCCGCCACCGTGGCTCACCGCCGCCTGGCGGGCAGCCTCAGTTTCCGGGGCTGGCTCCCCGGGGGGGCGACCGGAGTCCCTGGGCCGCAGAGCGGATCGCCCGCTGCACCCCCATCCAGCATGGGGGGGTGAGGCCCCACCTAGGGCAATTAGTCCTGGGCCCCTCTCCCTCCAAGGGACGGCCCTGCTGACAAAACATGAGCTTCATTCACGTAACTTAGAGGATACGTGGCTAAAACCTGAAACGGTTCTTTGCACTGTTCTTACCTAGAAACATTCATGCTGGATGTTACATGTTTCAGCTCTACCTGGATCCTATTTACCATTTCACAGATGAAAAAAAATTAAAATATTTGAAAAAAAATGCAAGAAGAACTTCAAGTAGTGATATGTAAACACTCCATAAGATATAGAAGAACTGCTGCTAACAACTTCACTTTGGCCCTTTTTTTATTCTATATCAGAGTTTTAAATGCATTTGTCCCACTCCTGACTTCTATTAAGAGCTGTAGAGGAAATGTAGAATAGGCTCCTAGAATAGAGTAGAAGTGCTGTGACCACGACTATCGAGGGACACTGGGATAAAAAAAAAATTAGATGTTTACAACGGTGTGTACCGAATGTAGGGTAACTAAAATTGCTAATTGGTTCACTTATAATCTGCCTTCTAGCACATCCCTCTATAAAAATTACTGAAAAGAATGTTTTGGTTTAAACACAAACCATGTTCACCACAGCAACAACTACAGGTTGTCGTGGTGGGATTTTTTTTTTCTTTTGTTTTGTTTTTGTTTTTAATACTTTTAAATAAATTTTGCGTGCATGGTTTCAGGCTGCTCTATGGATCTCCCTCATATATGCCGCCCTCACACTTCATCCTGCTGATGATTGTAAAACATGCTCTTCTATAGGAGATAACAGACTTACAGTAACCCAACATAGTAAAATTCCAAAGGGGTAGCCGTGTTAGTCTATTGTAGAAAGACAACAGAGTCTTGTGGCACTAATAAATCTGTTAGTCTTTAAAAGTGCCACAAGACTCTGTTGTCTTCCAACATAGTAACTCAGCCTTGCTACAATTTACTGTAGAATGGGTTCTTGCATAGCTGCTTTTCCAGAAAGCAATGCCTTCAAAATGCTTATCTTTTTACCTCATTTATTAGATGAGTGAATGTTGCCTGCATGCAGATTTAGTGTCATAATGAGAAATCACATGTGCACATGAACATAATGGATCAGTATGAATATCAATAGAGCAAGTATGGCAGATGTTGAACCACTCTGATCTAGGTTTGCAGGGGGAGGTTTATACCCACATCTTCATTTGTTGTTAAACGGATTTTTTCTTGCTCTACTATATTCCAGTAATGGATCAAAACACACCCAAATATAACTTTCAATAAGACAACCATATGCAGGGCCAGACATTTTGGAGAGTGAAAACGAGAGCGAATTCTTTGAAATACACCCTAAACTGAACTGAGTTGATTTACCAAAACCGTATGTCAGGTGGGAAGATGTTTAGATCCCCTCTCCCAGGCTCTTGCTGCAGAAGTGGAGTCCAGCGACCTGTTTCTTTCGATGTTAATTGATTGGTTTATGCTTTCAAGGCTCTCTTTTGCAAGGTAAAGAGATAGACTCTTCAGAAACAAAAAAGCCCCATGAAAGCTGAGCTTTGACTCCAAATGCCGACTCTTAATTTTACAAGGGGTTTGAGTGTATACCAGCTCATCAGTACTTTCGCTGGGGTGGGGTCTTCAGCAATATTTCACCCAAGATGCTAGAAGTATGACTATAAATTTTCCTTAAAAAGGAGAAACAATTTCCAGAAGTCAGACGAACTATTTTGAATTGAATTGGGGCAAGGAAAGAGAAAATGTTCTACCCCATTAGGTTATTAATTCAGATCCAAATCCTGAGGACAATGCATAGCCACAACATGGAGGGCAGAACACCCAGCAGACGGGTACCAGGCCAACCTACCCTGAGGAATGTTGGCTAAGTGTATAAAGGGAGGGAGGGAAAGACACCCAGATCTGTGCCTAGTTAACACATATAAATGGGCTCTTGTTCCCAAATAGCTGTATACATATCCCTCGTACTTTTGCTCCCTTCCATGGTGACCACAGAAAGAGCTCCTGGAATGCAGTAAATCCTGTGCAGCTCTAGTAAAGAGAGTGAAGCCTAGGGATGAATCTCTCTTCTTTGAAAAGACAAATTATAACTTCTGGAGGCAGGTTCTGCCTCCCAACCAATCACCTTTCTGCAGCTACCATCAACTCCAGCCTCAGTCAGTCTCTTCCTTTTTAACTTTCAGTCGCAGAAGAACCCATCCCTCATTGGGCTATCAGTAAAGAACTGTGTCCTTGCTCAGAGCCTCTACTAACCTCATTCCTTGCTCATCATGTTATCTGTACTTTGCTGCCTCAGATAGAATTTTACCCCCAGCCCTTTCAATATTATCATAAGCCTGAGTAAGTACAAAGCATAGATACACCATTATTAAAACCAGAGCCAGCACAGGAAGTGCTGCTGGGCCCAAGATCTGGCCTCTAGAGAACAAAAATCTTAGCCCAGACCATAATGGGGATTAAAATATTCCTAAGGATGCATTTACACCACCAGAAGTGTTTTCAGAAGGCCCTAAATTCCTTATAAGCAAGGCAAACTTCTCTGAAGCATAAACACCTTTATGTACTTCTAAACAAACAATGGCCTCTTAAAAAGTCAGCTCCCATACTCTTTCATGGACAACTCTGCTTTGGTTTCTATTAAAGAACGTAAGTGTAATATAATCATTGTACATTTACAAAAGCCAAGTAACTCAGAATTGAAGCATGAACTCTATTCTCAAATGCCAGGGAGATGATCCTGCGCAGTGATGACCGTGAATGTCTTCAACTCCTACCAGGTTCATCACTCAGCATCTGGCGGAATCAGACCAATGGTTTCAGAGAGAGCCTCATTTCCTTCTCTGCCCTCATCCTGTTATAACTGGCTTTTGTGGATGATGTGCTCTTATCAGATCAGCACAGAGTGGCAGATTGTCTTCAGCAATATGTGAAATATTCTTAAGAAAATGCAAAAGGATTCAGAATGAAAAGCTTTGCATATTTCCTTCCCCCAATGGAATACCTCACATGGGATACCCCATGACCTGAAACGGAATACTTTATTAATTTTCCAAATGTATCAGATTGTGAACACTGCTTATTATTTCAGTTAGCCAACACTTTCCATTATAAGATCCTGTTTTCAGTTGCTTATAACTTTGCCAATCTTCAGTTGTCTGGGCTGAAATTTTTCATAATGGGTATATGGTGGATAGGTGGGTGTGTGAGAGGGGGAGAGAGAGAGAAAGTATATTATAAAAACAAAGAACCCAACATGAATCAATTTTCAAGTAAAAATGGGAAAATTTGATTTTCTTTAAACTATGATCCCATTCCCGCAACTGGGTGAATCCACACAGAATTCCACCGAGGTCAGCAGGGGCTCCTCAGGAGCACATGGGTGCACCAGTTGCAGAAATAGAACCCAAAGATGGTTTTTGCAGTGAAAACCAAAAAAAAATCATATTTTCACTGGTTTTAAAGATGAAAATGGTTATTCAAACTGTGGCATCACAGGAATTAGGGTGGGTGGGGATGAATGGAAACAGTTGAAAATTAAACAAGTATTTTCATATAAAACTGTGAAACCAAAAATTGTGAACTTTGCATGGATCTAGTGCTCTTAAATTCCATACAAGATATTACAGCTAGACACACAGTAGCTAGTTAAGGATGAAGATTCAGATTTAATTCTGCACTTCCTTAATTTTGCAAATGATTTGTGTAAAATTTGAAGGTATATTTTTAAATGTATTCAAATAAGAAGTGAATCACGATGATAGCCACCCTTTCTAGATGCTATATTTACACTTCTGTTTTATTTTATTGATTAAAAACTTGAATTTTAGACTAAGTGTGATAGAAACTTATTTAGGAAAGGGAAACGGTTCACCTGTATCAAACCACATGAAACCAAATCCAACAGACACTCGTTGCTCTCTCAAACTGTAGTTCATTACTAACTGAAGCCCAGACACTTGTTGCTCTCTCAAACTGTAGTTAATTACTAGCTGAAGCCCAGAGTCTCAAGCAGGGCTAAGAAGCAATATTTTATAAATGACTTGGGATAGCTCAAATATCAAACAGGCTTTCATAAAATACATTTACAGAAAAGGACAAAGATCTGAAATCCTAAAGAGCTGTTTGTGATTTTGGATGGGAGTTGGTGGGATGTGGGCAGACAGATGAAAGAGCAAACATTTTCTTCCCTTTCCAAAGGGGTAACCGTGTTAGTCTATTGTAGAAAGACAACAGAGTCCTGTGGCACTTTTAAAGACTAAGATTTATTTATCACATGAGCTTTCATGGGAGAAAATCCCACTTCGTCAGACGCTTTGAAGATAGGAAATTTACAGAATGGGAGGAAATTAAATGCAGGGGAGTGTATGACATAGCATCAGGTCAGGCTGTAACAGCAAATCAAAATAGGTGTTAGGATTCCAACACTGGGGAACAGCACATAGAGGAGGGGGAGGTCAAATCACTTGTTGTAATGAGAGAAAAATCCATAGTCCCTGTTTAACCCCAAGACAACTGAGTCAAATTTGCATATAAGTTCGAGTTCTGCAGACTCTCTTTGAAGCTGTGATTTGTTATTCATCTGTTTCAACACAGCTATTAACAAGTCGTCAAGGGAGTGAGCAGGGAGATTGAAGTGTTCCCCTATTGGTTTTGTAGTGTTGCAATTTCTGATGTCAGATTTGTGTCCATTGATTCTTTGGCGCAGAGACTGTCCTGTCTGTCCAATATATAAGGCAGAGGGGCATTTCCAGCACATGATGGCATAAATCACATTGGTGGATGAGCAGGTGAATGAGCCCTTGATGGAGTAGGTGGCTTGATTAGGCCCATTTCCTCCCATTCTGTAAGTTTCCCATCTTCAAAGCGTCTGACGAAGTTGGATTTTCTCCCACGAAAGCTCATGCAATAAATAAATCTGTTAGTCTTTAAAAGTGCCACATTTTCTTCCCTTGGTTTTCTGTTAGCACTAGATTCTGAAATGAAGCCCAGCAGGGAGCAAACATCCAGCACAGATTTCAAGACATCACATATCTTTCCATTAAAATGTGTTATTTTATAGTGCTGATGCTGCATGTTTGATATTTATTAAGTCCAGAGCCAGCATAGGAAGTGCTATTTGATTTATTTTTTTTTAAAAAAAATGCAACAAGTATTAGTGGACAATCGGATGTCAATTGCAGGAAGCCAAGAAGTAAATTGAGGACTTGGAGATAATGACTGATGGCCCTCATGCTATTATCTATGAGAAGTCTAGGGGCTGCCAGGTTTGAAAAATTATAATGATGACCTTGAGAGTAACTCAGATGAAAGAATATCAGATTGAAAGAGTTTCCTTAGGGGATGGAAACAGGGTAGTCTAGATTTTTCTTTTCTAATGGATTGTGAAAATGTTTTGGATATATTCTAATTTCTATTTACAACAAGTAGCTACAGGTACCATTCCCTGAGAAAACCAAATTAGACAGCACCCTACCTGGTCTTTCTACAAGAAATGCAGAACCTCTTAAGGAACAAAAGTCTAAAGCTGACAGCAGCTTAGTTTAAGTTTCTAGCACTGCGAAACTAGCACTTAGTTTAAGTTTCTAGCACTTTTCCCTAAGTAACACCCTGTTTTAACAGCATGAATAAAATCTACAGGGATGGAGTATTGCATTTTTCTATTCTGCTAGACTGAACTTTTACTTCGGAAGTCACATGGATGTTTTTCTCTCTCACTCACAAACTAAGATTACGGTTTTGGATTACAACAAGAAGAAGATGATTTCCATGAGATGAAAGATATGACCATAGGGGACACTTACTTGGAAGTTGCTTTGCTTCCTAATGGTGAGATATGAAATACATCCTCTTGGGACCCCACCACCTATTTACTGACGATAAAGTTCCCATTGAAAGATTCACACTTCATATTGGAATTAATGTTTTTATTATTGCCAGCTCTGGTTTCTGCTTTTTCTGGTATTTAGAGTTGTAATTCAACATCCGCCCCCCCCCGCCCCCCCTCTCCAGTCTTGTGTTTGGTAAACCAGCAAAATCTGAGCCGAGCAATAACAGAGCAAGACTGGTATTCCAGATATCTGAGTCCTATTCCTGACTCTGCCATATGCATATCATATGAGCATCAATAAGCCAAACCCACTCTGTGCTTCTTTTATCTATCTACCTACCTGTGCATAAAAAGAGGAACAATAAATACTTACATCTCTCTCACGGGTTATGATTAATGAATTTGTTCTCATAAGCTTTGCGATTCTTGAATGAAAGTACAAAGCACTATAATATTATTCTTTGCCACCTTAGGCCTGATTTATGTCACAGAGGAAGGGAGAATCAACCTGTCTTGTTGTTTTTAAACTTACCATTTTTCACCATATGCCCTTTGAACCAGGTTCTTATCTGGTTGCAGTAAAGTGTTTCCAAGGCATTCACCAGCCTATAGTCCTCATGTGGCTGAAGTTACATCCATGATCCATTTAGAGGAGATGGCTCATCAACCAGTGCCCTTTGACAACAGAGAATAGGCTTCACTTGCCCTTCTCACAGCAAAATTGTTTATGTTCAGAGTGAGTCATTTATTGTAGGGTCTCATACTGACAAGCGACACATCCTCAGTTTGGTGACAGCCCACAACGAGACCATGGAGGTGCTGGAACAACTTCGTGCTTCAATCCAAGAGTTAGACTCTTGGCTTTGTATCTAGGGAAGTTCTAGGTTCATTATATCAATTAGTCTGTTCTGGTCTTGAAAACTATGAATTATGAACTGATACTGTCAACATTTATCCTAGTTTTCAGAGGGACCAAATGCCTAATTTTTAAAGTTTCTAGTTTAAGGTGAGCGTTCAAAACACCATCTCTTGATCCTGAAAATCTGGCTATTGGCTCAATTCCAATCTCCCTTTTTTGTGGAAGGCCACTGAGATTATGGCAAGGCAGTCTTGGAAATGTCAGTCTGATGTTACCATAGCTCAGTCCCTTTTCAAGGATACAGGATTTAAGCTATTCTTACAATCCACTCTAATCATTAATTGTTCTTCATGTTTGATATATTCCAAAGGGGTAGACGTGTTATGTTTGATATTAAGAAGGATGCAAAAACCTTATTGGTATGTGTGGATTCCGCCTTATCTGTGGAAGCTGGGAGAAAGCATTTTCTTTCATTAATATGTCCACTTATTTTTGTATGCAAGGTGATATCCGAACACTTTAAGATGTGTCTACCTCTAATTACTCAGCTGTTTTGCAGGTTTCTCACCTGAACATGTCCTACAATTTGGAAGCACTAAGATTTTGTTGATCTGTTCTAGGACAGAGAATCATCTGCATTTTAAAAATGATTTGTTTTGGATTTGGGCACTGGTGTGATATTTATCATGCTGATTAGCATTATCCCGTTATCTTGTGCTTCATCCACCTCTTGCATATACTTGTTGTCCTGGTTTATACTTACAGTCTTAAGTGTTGCCTCTGGCTTTACACTTAGATTGTAAATTCTTCAGAGGTAAGCTTTCGTGTGTGTTTGTACATGCCAGGCACAATGGGGTCCCAATTCATGGCTGAGGGGCATTAAATTCTACTCTAATACAAATATTAATGTTCTTAAATGAGGTTAATATACACATTGGTCCACTGCCATTCCTATTTATGCCTACATGTGCATGAAGTTTAGATTATACCTTAACAATGATAAGAAGGCAGAACAAACACACACAAATCAAAATACATAATCTCAGGGGAAGTGTGGAAAGGACATTTTCTTTAAGGGTAGCAATGGGAGTTTCACCTCTGGTCTCAATGTAAGCACGTGAAAGACCACCTACCAATGGGACTTAAGAGGCTCGTTATATCTGGGTATTTGTGTGACCCACTTCGGTCCACATTACTGCATGATCACTACATAGTAAGGGACTTGAGTACTTCTGTAAAGCTAGATCTTAATCACCCTTAGTCATTTTGCAGTATCACCTCTTGTTTGGAAATATATATGAATTCTCCACTCTTTGGACCATACAATAGATACCAGAGACCATGCACTCATGTTTTGGAACCATTACAGTTGTAACGAGGGAATGTGCATTCAGTCCTTGTTAAATCTCTGTATTCAAAACAACCTTCAGCAGCATTTTGATTTGGATAAGAGCAGATATGAGCAATAGGAGCTCTCTCTCTCTAAATTTTAAAACACCCTGGCATCCTGTGTGGTTTTATGCTTCTGGATGTATTACTTCATACAACAGATGAATGACAAATATTGTAGTCTCAAGCCTACCCTTCTCCAAACCAATAGAAAAGTCCCTGAACTTGAATGGGATGCAAGAGCAAGCCCTACATTTTAAAAAACAAAACACACAAACTCAGAAAACCTAGAAATACTTATTTTTGTTTTGTTTTCAGTTCAAATGTAAGTTTGAAAATAACTATAGCAAATATTTTTCAAAAATTAATAAAATTGGTAAAGAGTCTCAAACAGGAGAACATTTTTATAGCTAAATCATAAACTTCTGAAAACAAATGCTTTAGTGGAAACGCTGACAGACTTTTAATACAGAATTGTAAATAGATCTTTTTTCCTAGCAGTGAACTGAAATGCAAGAATTCTGGTATAATGGTCTTCAGTATTTTAGATTGATTGCATTATGTGAATTGATTTTTAAAGATTCTTCTCAGGGAGGGAGCATGGTGAAAAGTAGCAACTCCATCTGTGCAGTGGAATTGATTATATGTTCAGGATGGCTTATGCTACAGGACTATAAAAAACTGCTGGTTCCTTTGATTACAAGAAGAGTTATCAGTCAGGCTGAATTATTGACACATTTTTGTGTAACGTAACTTCAAATATCTTTCCAAGGCTTCTTTTTCATCCATAGAATCTAAGCATTCAGAGCCACTGTCTGTTAAAAGGTAACAAAGTTTACTTTAGGACTATCTGTTCCTATCCCAGGTAATATCAAAAACTTCCTTCTTTAAAGCTGCTGCAATAGGATAGATGTTTGACCTTCCTCTTCCCTTGTCTTCTCTTTAAACCAAAAAATATCAAGAGACCATATGCCATTCTAAAGCCATACAGTATAGCAGCACTGCCTTACTGGTCTGTCTTCAGGCTAGCCATTGACTCAGTTTCCCCTCACTCAGGATGGATCGCCCCATCTTCCGAAGTCTCTTTCCAGGCATAGTTTTATTCTTCAAACATACAATTTAGGCATGACATCAAAACAACAGCAGCTCCTCTACCCACCTTGGGCTGCAGCGTTTCTCTTTGCTCTCTCAGTGATGAAAGGAGAACACATCCTTCTCTTCAAACTCCATGCTTTAGATGGGCGGTGGTTAATAATTTTCACAGGTGGGCCAGGGTGGACAGCAGAGAGCCAGCCCCAGGGCGGGGGGTACGGCAGAGAGCCAGCTGGCGTTGAGTTGGTGTGCCAGCATGGCGGCAGAGATTCTACCCAGGAGTCACGGCAGGCCAGACAGATGTCAGACAGGCCAGATCCTGCCCGTGAGCCGTATTTTGCCCACCTCTGCTTTAGATCTCCTACAGGAGCCCATCTCCTTCCCATAGCTCAACTCCACTGAGATTCCCCGATCCATTCTCAGCTAGGTCTGATAATTGAGCAGGGCAAGCCATCCGGTTACATCCAAGAACTACATCCTAGGCTCAATGTCTGAAAAGTATTTTCCCATGTCTATGTGATGCCAGGTATTACTTACCGAAAGTCTTCATCGAGATGCGTGAAATAACAGAAAAATCATGAAAACAAGGTAAATGGCATTGCAACAGAAAACTTGGGCTGCCCAAATAATATAATGTCATTAGAAGGGCAGGCAGATTTTAACTATTAGATCTGGAAGGTCTATAACTGCTTCAGATTTTAATCCACGTTCTATAAACCACATTTTTTAATTATGATGATTTATGTTAAAAGGTTTGTCTGGTTTTTTAAGTTGCCTTTTTATCCTTTATTATTATGCTTTGGGTACACACGGTTTAAAAATACAGTTATACTGGTTCTGGCCCCTCTGGCTGGGTAAGTTGAAAAGTTCACAAAGCCTGCTTTTAGGGTTGAGCTGCAATAAAATGCTAATTACTAGGCTTTCAGGTCACTAAAAAATTCAAAACATACCTCAGTTCACTCACAGAGAAGCTCTTTTATTGTTTCAGTTCATATAATTTACATGGGCCAAATACTAGGTCCCCTTAAAAAATCACTCTGACTTTTGTTCCAGTGTTCCAGTGTAACGAGAATTTAACTACTGCACTACACAAACATGATAATTGCAAAGTCAAGCACTCCAAAGTTTGGAAATGCCAGAATTAAAGATGTCTGTTCAACCTCAATGCAGCCCTTTGTGCATATGCATTATAATAGTCTTTAATTACATGACTCCATATTCCTATGATTCCCATATTCCAAAGGGGTAGCCGTGTTAGTCTATTGTAGAAAGACAACAGAGTCCTGTGGCACTTTTAAAGACTAACACATTTATTTATGGCATGAGCTTTCATGGGAGAAAATCCCACTTCCTCAGACGCTTGAAGATGGGAAACTTACAGAATGGCAGGAAAATAAATTCAGGGAACTGCAAGCGTAAGTGATTCCTTAGTATTTTTCCCACAAGATGCCTGCCTCATTCAATGCACAGGTTAGACTTGCTCATTTAACAAGCAACTATTCAATGTTTATTTTCTCCACATTCGAGTCTTACTTACTGCACACTATTCAAACCCTGCTTTAATGACAAATTAATAATTGCCTCATGAGCTTTTCTATGCTGCTTATTACTAAAGTACTAAAGTATTAGAGTACTACATCGACATTAATTTATTTTCACAATACCCTTTCAGATAAGGTATTATCCCCTCATTTTATGTATGTGACACTGAGGCACAGACAAATTAAAGTCAAAAGTGTTCAATAATTCTGTGTGTCAAATTTGAGAAGGCCTAATTTTCCAGTATATTTAACATTCTATATTACTGTATATGTGTATTGGACAGATCCCATAATCTTCAGTTGTAAGTGCTCAACATTTTCTGCAAATCAGATCCCAGGATCCTAAATCAGAACTCCTTATTTGTTTTCCAAACAAGAAACACGCCGTTTGTTCGAAAGGTTTGGGTTAAGCGACTTGCCCAGTGTCATGCAGGAACTGTGTGCAAGAGGCAGAGATTCCAGTAGGGTGAATCTCTAATGTAGATAAGCTTCAAAAGATAGAAGCAGGAGAGAAAGAGAAAGAGGAAAAAATAAAAGGAAGTTGTCAGAAAGAAAAAGGGATTAAAGCACAATGTGGAAGAAATAGGATAAAAAAAATCAGAAACATAGAAAGGAAAGAAAAACTCACCCTAATAGTTCCATGCAATCCCAATTGCAGAAATACTGTATTTGACTTCTTCAACTTTATTAAGCACATGGAAATGTTGAGGGACTGGGGGTTGTTTTTGTTCAGCAGAGGTAGAGAGAATGAGCAATGATGGTGAGAGTAAAAAACTGGCTCGAGATCATTGCAAAATCTGACCTAAGTTGGGGCTAACATCAATCAAGTTTATCTTTTTGGACTGGTGCTATTTATAATTCACTCGAAAAACTTCTATTTAATATTAAAAATGTATCACTTTTGTCCAAAGGCATGTGCTTAGGCATTCTTATTCCTCCTTTCCTCTTGTGGCAACTTCTGCCACATCCCTGATTCAATCCAACCCAGTAATTGCTAGAAACTTTAAAAAAGGGACAAAATTTTATATAGACTGTCCTCCAACTATGTTGTAGTAAACAGAACAGCAGCCCACAGTTTTTAACCAATGCTTTTTTTGTTTAAAAAAAGTGCCGGTACTCATATCTTGATAGTAAATTTGAAAAATGCCTCTCCCGCCCCTCTTCTTTCCTGCCCCTCTTCTGCCAGCGGCAGGCTACTTTTCCTGCTCATCCACTCCCACACCCCCACCCCAGGTGCCAGAACTCCTGCGTACCCTCACCAAAAAAGCACTGGGCTTTACCTTCCTAGATTAGAAGCAATGGCAGTTCTAAATTATATTAAATCTTCTATAATGAAAGAACAAGTGTATTGGATAGCTACAGTAAAAGAATCCTTATAGAAATATTATCCAACAAATGATATGCTCTTTAAAGTCATAACAGTCTCAAGCACTGTGTATGGTGTACATAGCCTGATTTTAACTCCCATGAAGATAAGAAAGGTGGTGTTATAGATAAAGCACTGGGTGATTTTTCTTGCAGAGAGCTACTCCCAGCTCTGCAATAGACTTCTTAAGTGACTTTAAGCAAATTCAAATCCCTGTGCCTCAGTTCTCCTCTGGGCTTTGTACTCCATTGGCCTTATCACCAGTTCTTTCAGCCAGGGTGCAGGGCTCCCTCCTTCTTCTAAAGACTGCAGATGATTGTCTGTAGCAATGGTAGAGGGAAGCTTGGTACAGTACCTCCCTTTTTTCCCTGGGCTCCCAAGCTCTAGTAAGTGAAGCAACCACCTACTACTTTCTTCCATGCCCTTTCACCTTTCCCCACAGCTACTTCCCAACTGACTCACAGGCTGTTTTCCCAGTTCTGCCTGACATTTGTGAAATGCCTCCTCCCAGGTCTTGCCTCAGTCCTGATCATTCCAACAAGATTGTGTCAAGGGTATTCTTTACATAGTCTCCAGAAAACTGTCACATCACAAGAGGCAGTCATCTGACCTCTCTTCCTCATGTGTTCCATCTGAAGATTACAATAGTCCCAAATTCATGGCCTTAAAAGGCACATCTACACCACAATTACAGATTCACTCTAGTGGGCCTCAAGCTAGTGTGCTATAAAATAGCAATGTGGATGGTGTGGCTTGGGTTGGACCTTGGGCTCTAAACCCCACCCAACCCCCTAACCTTGAGAGCCCCAGACAACATACATATTCCTTTTTTTTTTAGCATGCTGGTTTAAGACCTGAAATGCCAGGTCATTGACCAAAGCTGAGTGGATCATTTTAAGACGCTGGATTTCAAACTTTTTTCCTTAGGACCCAGATGAAAAAAATCATTTATGCCTGTGACCCAACAATTACATCTTAGAGCAATGCATTCCAGTCTTTTGGTGAAAAACAAACAGAGTCCTGTGGCACTTTTAAAGACTAACAGATTTATTTATCACATGAGCTTTCCTGGGAGAAAATTCCACTTCGTCAGACGCTTTGAAGATGGGAAATTTACAGAATGAGAGGAAATTAATGCAGGGAAGTGTATGACAGGATCAGGTCAGGCTGTAACAGCAAATCAAAATAGATGTTAGGATTCAAACCCTGGGGAACAGCACATAGAGGAAGGTCAAGTCAAATCACCTGTTGTAATGATAGAAAAATCTATACGCAGACTAACACGGCTACCCCGCTGGAAAATTCATATAGCTCAAAATTCAGCACTATGGTTTTCACATATTTTGTAATTTTGACCTCTAAAGAGCTTTTAAAATAGTTTGCAGACAGGTCTCACAAAGCTATTTCTTCTTTTCATTCTGAAATAGGGCAAGTAAAGTGAAACTGACACAGCTGGCATCTGCAAGCAATCTAAATGGGGAAACCCAAATCTGAGGATTTACCATCTGGAAGAGCAGTGTAGTGACTAAGTAGCAAAATGCGGACGGAATATGGCAAATCTGAACAAAAATACTAGAATCCCGAAGGCTGGGGCCCTGCCAGGCTTTGAGAGAAGAGGGGAGAGGTGAATCAGCTCTTGATGGAGAATGCCAGCTGATAAAACAAAGATTGCCAAAACTAACAAACTGGAATAAATCATGACATGAACAAAAAGAATGATAGCAAATAACAGAATCGGTGTAGCCAAGTATGAACACTAAAGTTTTAGTAATTTTTTAAATATATTCATCCATAACATTTTTAACAAAGGCATTAAATGGCTATGTCATTTAACAACTATATACATTAATGCTAAATTCTGTATTTGCTGTTATTTTATACCTACTGCCTTTGAACAATCATGCATAAAAGAAGGGATAGTCAAGTATCAGGTAAGTTGTGATAATTCACTGCTTTGTAAGTATTGAAGCTATCTCATTGTTCTACTATGCACTGGTATTCAGTGTCAGAAAAATCAGCCACTTAATGTCCTGATAGGAGTGTTTATCTCATGCAAAACAAAACAAAACAAAAAAAAAAGGGAGGGGGGAGCAGGAGTCTTCTCTTCAATCCAAGCTCCAAATCCCTGTTATGTAGGTTATGTTTAATTGTATATCACCATATAATGAAGTATTGCAGATATTTAATGGGATAATTATAACAGGAAGCAATGGAAGACAGACAAGTTGTTCTTTATAATTACTGTAGTTCAGTGCACAATTGGAAAAAAATTCACCACATTTTGATCACTAAATTTATGCATGTATTTAAGAAAGATCATTTAACAAGATTTAGTGCTCATCAGTCTGAAAAACTCCTGATTGACAAATAGTTAATTTCAAATGTTGATGAACTTGAATAACTTTAAAGGCAACAAGCCTGAAACATCATGCTGTCCCATAATAAATATGAGCTCAGTCTGAAGATTTGCAGTTTACCAGAGATTTAGGGTTTGTCTACATTTACAGCTCTGAACACAATGAAAATGTGACCTAAACCGACAGGATTCCATCTCCTTAAATGCAATAGGTACATGGATTTGCCACACCTCTGAGCAAGGTAGTTTTATTGACCTTACTCCCCATATAGACAGTGCTATGTTGGCGGGAGAGCTTCTCCCACCAACAACCACTGCGTTTCGAGGAGGTGGATTATGCTGATAGGAGAATTTTCTACCATTGGCTTATAGCATCTTCATTAAGTCATACAGCGACACAGCCTACGCCCGTGCAGTGTTTTAAGTGAAGACTATTCCTCAGCCCTTAGAACCATCTGATTGCTAATGGCTCCCTCAGGATAGCTAAGAGCAAGACAGGCAGCAGAGCTGTGGAAGAACCTACCAAATCTGATATGCTCTTTTCCTAGAGAGAGATATTTCACCATTGCAAGGCCATCAGAGGAGTGGGAACAAAGGGGGGAAAAGAGGGAACAAAGAGGTGGGGAAAAAGCATCCCAGATGTATTTGTCTCCCACCCTCTATGCCTATACACAGCAAGTTGCAGGACTGGGGCCTTATTTTGTAAGCTTCCCAGAGCAGGGACCGTTTAGCCATTGTGTAAACAAAAGCTGAGACTCTCTTATAAATCTTTTCTCCCCCCAGGAATTGGATCTATTAAGTAAAACAAAACATCACACCAATTGGCAACACAGGGATACAAGTCATCAGTTCCAGAATAGAACCTCACTAGGTGCTTCCCCAACACAGATTAAAAAAATCATTTCATGTTACAACATGAAAAACAGAGGGTTACCCAGTGCCTGATAAGAACTTTTGAATAGAATCTTTGGCACACTTACAAACACCTTGAAACAAACTGCACTATTATCCATATTTGGGAGCAATAAAAAAAGTTGCAAAACTAATACCATATATATACACAAAGACTCTGCTCTTTTCAAAGGAAGCAAGTACAGATAAACTACTGGGATAACATATGGTTGGGATAGGAATGTGGTTTACATCTGTTAATGGTTAATTTGTTCAAACTTTACCCACAGTGGAGTTTTGAAGATGCAGAGATAAAAGTTAAATAAATGAATACATTTTGAAAAGCTGAATGAAGTACCAGACCTAAAATCACAACATTCAATTGGTGATTCTCTTTGACTTCACTAACGTTGTCACTAAGCAATGCTTTCCCTGGGGAGCACTGCAGTGTAATGGAGTAGGCCTTGGCATAGTAGTGAAGAGACCTTACCTCAATTAAGTCACTTAAACTCACTGGACCTCAGTTTTTCCATTTGTAAAATGGTATTTATTTAACTAATTAGTGTTTCTGAAGTTCAATACAACTGCAAAATTTTACTGAGGTGGGTCATTATCAGGAGGTGGTTTAGGCCTATTCTGAATCCCCTAGGTCCTATGGATTGTGGGTTCCTACTTCAGATCCTTTTCAAAATTAAAAAGTGTAAATTTTCTAGCTAAAATGGGTGTTTTCCTCAATTTTTTTACAAAGATTATTTCACATGACACTTCAAAAATGTCAACATTTCATAACAATACAAATTGCTGTAAACTGGAAAACTGGCAAATTTATCAAAAATACACTTTCATAATTAATATTTCTCCCAGCTACAATTAAGGAAGTAAAGCTATCCAAATCCATATTGAATAAAGACAAAGCAATACATGTTCACAGAATGGGATCTGAATTAACAGTTCCAATCAGAACCATAGCTGAATTTCCTGAGTTAACTGTATTAAAATCTCAAGCACAATGTAGCACTAATATAGTTCATTGCATTTTACTCATAGGTAGATCATAAGAGATATTGGATAACATTTATATAATTTCCAATAAACTCCTGCAATCTTTGAAAGATACTAATTTTGAAATAGCCCCCAATATATCAGAAGGCAATTCTTAAACCTGAGTTATAATTGCAAAGAACACAGACAGACTGCTGTTATAAGGACAAAAGGGAAAAGCAAAAATCTCCATTGCTACCATGGTAATATGAGTATTGATGATATAACACATGTTTTAATCAATGCCTTTTTTTCCCTTCTACTACACCATCACCAGACTTTCTTTCGAGATAAAGCTAGGAATAATTTTAGAGAGTTGGAAAACGTAAATTAGGATAATTTGATTCTATTCTATTTGGCTGACATTGCCTCACTGTGTTAACTCTGGCAAATAAATGCTATGCCTCATTTTACCTAGCTGTAAAATAGAGACACATTTACCTACTGTACAGGATAGGGCTGCAGTCAGGTAAGTTTAATTATTTAGCTTGTGCTGAAAAAAGCTTTGAAATCTTTGCCTAAAAATTATTTTATAAATATTATGATGATGATGATAATGCTCTTCAACATATTAGGAATTTAGTAACAATAATTCACATTAATAGCAAGACACTACTATCTCAAGGAGGAGGTTATTTTTCCCTACAACTATATGAATTCGTGCCCCCACCCCCACCTTCCCTCAGAAAGTTACAAAACTCCTTGTAAATAGTCACACATTTAAATGCTATCTAAATAAAAAGAGTGTCAAGTCAGGTCCTCTCTTTTGAAGGTGCCAGTTGATTTGGAAGGAAGGAAGGAAGAACAATAAAGCCAAGTAGGAGATGTAAATAAGATATAAATGAGAAGTGTGGCAACTAAAGTTATTTCTTGTTGCAGGTACCATTTACTTTTATTTATTTATTTTAAAGAGTGAAAAACAAAATCAAGTTCAGAATATTTATGTTGCAATCCAATCCTCATAATCTTTTGACATTTGATACTTGGGTGTTGAATATTGCCATAACCCTCCTGGACCCATCGGTGTCTGACAGCTTTATAGGATTACGAAGGAGGTTTTGCAATAATAGAATGGTAATTTAAAACCAGGCCTCCTTGTGTTGTGTTTATGAATGCAAGCAGATGTGTACTCATCATTCCCATATTTAAGTAACACTTCTTGAGCCCTTCAACTTAATTAGACGTTCCCAGAGAATTATACATTCAGTTGCTCAAGCCAAAGGTTTTCCATATTTATCTAAATCACATACTCAACACCCCACCCATTTATACAAGGGAAAGGAGTCACTTTGCCAACTTAATCATACCTTGCATCCCAGCCCAGTATGATGTGTTTTGTGTACCACCAACTTTTTATATGATATAAATGGGCACTCAACACTTCATTACAGATCTCCTGTCTCTACTGTACCTTTTACTTATGAAAGCTCCACAATATGGGGAGGAAAGCAGATTACAGGCAAGGCAGATCAATTATCAGAAAATATCTTACATTTCTCCGGGGACCATGGCAGCCAGATGATGCACTGCTGAATCACAGATATGTTAGGTGCATTTATCATATTACTGTATTAGCACTCACGTCGTAATTCTCCATGCCTTAATCCCACAGTCTCAATGTCAGCAAAATGTCGCATGACCTGAACCCACTTCTGCTGGGTCACCAGGATTCTCTGCACTAGCCTTTATCCTAGGTATTATTTCCCTTGATCATAGAATCATATGGATGGAAGGGACCTCACGAAGTCATCTAATCCAACCCCGTGCTAAAAAGCAGGACCACTCCCACTAAATCACCCTAGCCAGGGTTTTGTCTAACTGGGCCTTAAAAATCTCCAAAGATGGAGATTGTACCACCTCCGTAGATAGCCCATTCCAATGCTTCACCACCCCCCAGTGAGAAAGTTTTTCCTAATATCCAACCTCAACCTCCCCAGCTGTAATTTGAAACCATTGCTCCTTGTTCTGTCCTCTGTTACCATCGAGAACAGCCTACCTCCCTCCTCTTTGGAGCACCCTTTCAAGTAGTTGAAGGTTACTATTAAATCCCCCCTCAGTCTTCTCTTCTGTAGACTAAATAAGCCTAGTTCCTTCAGTCTCTCCTCATAAGTCATGTGCCCCAGCCCTCTAATCATTTTTGTTGCCCTCCGCTGGACTCTTTCTAATTTGTCCACATCCTTTCTGATCTGCATGTGTTGTACAGTTGTCAGTGACAATGATACAATAAACAAACATGCAGCCTTTGGAGAGGTGGGAAAAATGTGGCAATGAAACCATGCCAGTGCCAATAATGGTTACAAAACTTCTTATATACCAGCTTCCTAATGCTTCCACTCCATTACTACTACGATTTCAATTGATGAACAGCAAGCAAGATTTTGTTCCATTTGATATTATAAAATTGCTTATCAAATTATTCTGATTTAACAGAAGCTAAACTAATATATCCTTTGTGCAACCCACGAATCCCTCCTCCTACTCAGTACATTATAGCTATTGTATATATACCCAATAGAGTACTGTATAGACACATACAGTTCAATGGTTATTCAGTATCTCAGTAAGTAATCTTTAAGGATGAATAAGGAGAGCCCTTCAAAGTGAATAATCTTTCCCTTCAACGAAAATCAGCACTCTTCTTTGAGGAGAATGTTGTCTTTGATGGAGGGACCAGATATCAGAAAGTTTCTTGTTGATGCCCTCTGAAGCTTTCGTACCTATGCCAGGGCTACAAAGATTCACAAACTACTAGAGAGAAAGTACCACTGTCCTTCTGTTTCTCTCTCGGGGAAGTAGTAACATGACACAATAACAAAAAGGAAGAGCTCCCTGCTTTGTGGAAGGTGAATAACACATGCCAAAAATCTAAGAGGCAGAGCAGACAAAATCTGCTAATAAATTAAAGAATTCAATAATAATAAACCTGACATTGCTTTTCTGGTCATTTCTTACACAACATGGGTAACGTGCTATGGGTAACACTACTCCCACTCCATATAGTTGCATTGGAAATGAACTGCATCTACTCCACATAGAAGTCTTAAATAAATGCATATATTTATCAATTTCATTCTACATTCATAAATCTACCTTTACAATTTCTGGGAAACACTGATAAACACTGTTTGAAAGACTAGAAATGTACAAGGAAAGATAAAACAGAGTCCATTTACATGGAAACTAACTGTGTCAGCAGGTCATTCAAATGAACCCAATTTTTTCCCACAATTAAATCTACAGTGTTATCAAGAAAATCAGTTTATTTTAAGACTGTCAACTGAATATATAAATTTCCCTTTGTGCTTGAAATGGCTGTATCAGATAAGATAGCTTTTGTTTAAACTGCTATTTTCAGGCTTTGCTTTGGGGGTTTTGAATATACACAAGTGAAGTAACCTGAGATTTCCTACCCTGTTTTAAAATGTGTTTCTTCTGTCTGTTTGTATTTTGTAATTTCCTGTCAAATAACCTCACCATAATTAACTTTCCGCACTCCAACCTACTCTTTAAAAAAAAAAACTATTCCCACTTCCTAAGGATGGTAATAAAATGCTGATTACATTCGACTGTTATCTGCTTTTCTTCCCCTCCTTTCTTCCTACCCACTCCCTCAGTCAAAACTAGCACTCAGCTTTCAACTCTTCTGAAAGGAGCACACAACAGAAAGAGGAAGCAAATCAGACTGCAGGAATCCAGATTCATTAAGGTTTATTGGGTCAATCTGCAGCTGGATTGGAGCCAGACAATTAGATAGTGCTGCTCCTGAAGTCTGGATGTGTCAGGCTCTTTCCAATGCTAAGTGAGCTCCATCGGGCCCAGAGAACCCAACACAGTTCAGCCTGCTGCCCAGCTGTCTCAAGTGGTAGCAGTGGTGTGAGTGGGAGGAGGAGGAGAAAAACAAAGATAGAGCTTTATGTCCCCAAGAAGGTGCGGGTGGAGGGCACAGCAATGTGTTGCTTCTCCAGTTTAGTTTAAAAGTTATTGATTTGGCTGATTTTTTTCCCCCTCACTATCAAAATCACTAAAAAGAACAGGCAAAATGCGCTCTTTCCAGCAAATACATCTGTCTGTTTTTGCTCACTAAGTGTTATTTTCCACAAAGAAAATAGATATTATCTAATTGTTCCTATGTACTCCAAGAAAAGCATCACTTTGTGGTCAACATTACATATGAAGGAGATGGGTCTCCTATTTCTTTCCCCTCCCTAAATCTCTACCCCTCTTCGTCTTCCAGCTCTTGCCTCTGTCTGCTGTCCTCAGAAACCTCAGTGCCACCTGATACTCCAGCTACTGCCCATCTCTCTCCTCCCTTTTATCTGTAAACTCATTGTACGTGGAGTCTAAAGCCTACTTCATTCACTTCCTCTCCTCCAGCAAACATTGTCTTGGATCCCTTCCAATCTGGCTTCCCTTGTTTCCACTCTAATGAAACCACTCTCATGACCTCTTACTGGCCAAGACTCCGACACTCTACTCTGTCTTCATCACCTTTGGCCTCTCTGCTGCTTTTAATACTCTCTATCATCCTCTCTCTCCTTGTCCTGACTGGGCTCTCAAACCACATAGCTACTCCTCCCTCCTCTCTGCCCATCTTTGTCAGTGGAGTGCTTTCCCAAGCTATATCTACACTTAAAGCACAGCAGCTGCACCACTGTAGCTCTTCAGTGTAGACATTCACTGTAGCGATGGGAGGGGTTCTCCCATCACTGTAGTAAATGTTGGTATCTAAGTCATCAGAAGAATTCTTCCACAAATCTAGTGCTGTCTGCACAGGGGCTTAACTATGTCACTCAAGGGTGTGGATTTTTTTATATACCTGTGCAATATAGCTGGATTGATACAATTTTCTAATATCGACTAGTCCTCATTCCCTGTGGGAGTTTTCAAAGCCCCTTTCCTTGACACTCTGCTCTTCTCCTTTTATACCCTTTCTATGGATAGATCTTAGCTTCTCTGGTGAGTCTGGCAATTAGTGCAAACCATACTAGTGAGTTCACACTGAGATGTAACAAAACTCTTTCAGGGACTACCGAATATTCATTACATTGAGAACTTTCCATCCCTACTGAGCTGAATTGGTGACACAAAGGTATTGGGCAACTGTATGTCTCAGGACATAAGTGCTAATTTATAATTTTAGTTCTATATTTGGCACCGCTTTTGGAATACCATGTCCAGATCTGGAGCACACAATCTTTTGAGGATGTTGATACACTGGAAAGGATTCAGGGAAGAGCTACAAGAATGATTAAATTCCAAAGGGGTAGCCGTGTTAGTCTATTGTAGAAAGACAAAAGAGTCTTGTGGCACTTTTAAAGACTAACAGATTTAATCGCATGAGCTTTCGTGGGAGAAAATGAATGATTAAGGGATTTCAAAACATTTCTTAAACTGAAACTCAAAGAGTCCAGGCTATTTAGCATAACAAAGAGATAGTTTAGGGGTGACTTGATTACAGTCTATAAATATCTATACAGAGAACAAACATTTAATAATAGACTCTTCAATCTGGCAGAGAAAGGTTAACACAATCAATGGCAGGGAAGGTGAGACTTGACCAATTCAGACTGGAAATAAGTTGTAAAGTTTTGACAATGAGGGTAAACAAACCATTGGAACAATTTACCAAGGATTGTGGTAGAAATTTTTAAATCAAGACTGAATGTTTTTCTAAAAGATCTACTCTAGGAATTATTTTGGGGAAATTCTGTGATCTGTTTTATATAGGAGGTCAGACTAGATGACCAGAATCGTCCCTTTTTGCCTTGGAATCTCAGAGGGGGTCCTTGATACATTTATATAAATTCTAAAATGAACTATGTTAAAAGAATATTAGGGTTTCAACGTTAGGCGCTAGGAAGTTAGGAAATAACAGAATTAAAAAGTTATCCATGCAAAGGTAAGTCTGCCCCATTGTGTGTATGCATACTATTTTTCTCTACAGAGATCATCAGCAAGGTTTGAATCCCAGAACCTTCAGATTCATAGCAGAGGCTCTACCCCTTAATCTACAGGAATAACCGGTGTAACAGTAGGATGTTGTTTTTATGGAGACCAGCTACTGGAAGGGAAATGGCATACTGTCATCACTGGATTACACATATATTTTTGATATAGCAGGCCACTGTTGGAACTCAAGGTTTCTGGGTTCTATTCCTGGCTCCAGGAGGAGTACGTGGACAAGCAGTTTGAGTGGCAGTTATAAACAAGCACATCCATTCTGAAATGCAGTACAAGATCTGGGTTTGCACATTAGCATTCTGTACCCAACTCTGCCTGAAGTGACCTAGTATAACTTTTCATTTACTTTTTCTCTACAATGGAGACAATTATACTGGCCCTTAGGCTTACGAGGCATAGGTAAGTAATAAAGTTGGTGTGTGAACTGCTCAGAAATATTAATATCAGCAACAGAGATGAAACCAGAATTTCGGGTTGCCTTGCTCCCACTTCGGTACATCTCAGGCTAAGGCCCTTGTCCCCAGACTTTTTACTCCATCCCCCCCCCCCCCCCCACCCCCATCCCCATCCGTGCCTCCCTGGGAGCCAAGGCCAGAGCCGCTGAGTCTAGACTAGAGCTGGGATGAAAGCTGGTCTAGAGCTGGGAACGGGGCTGGAAGGAGAACTGCAGTCAGGGACTAAGGATTCAGGCCCTGTCATGCCATTCCTCCACACCCCACAGCCTGGAGACCTTTGGGCTAAAGATCTCTGGAGTACCACATTTTTGTCTGAGGTTATAGACAACGTCTCAGCAGAAATAAGTACTTTTATTTTTAATTGGGATTTGTTTGGCGGGGGGGCAGAGGGGTGAGGTTAAAACTACTATTGTAAAATCCATAATTATGATTCCACATGAACCCTTGGCTGAATATTGTTTTTCAAAAGTTTATTAGGTTTATATCTCCTAAATTTACTTCAATCAAGAAATGCACTTCCAGAATGGATGAACACTCCATATGGTTGCTTTAAACAAGATCACCTCGCTCTGTAAATAAGCAGCAGTTAAAGGAATTCACTGCAGAAATCAGTCACGTTAATCAGCTGGATACAACAGACTGATGTATGGCCATTAGAGTTGTCTAAACAGTTTTGTTAACCTTTAACAAAAATGTGAGGGAACACATTGTAGACTAGTTCACAGTTAAATGGATAGAAGGTACGTGTTTTTGCGAGTTAACATGCATATAGTTATCACGTTTCTTTTAATTTTGCTAAAACCAAACCAAAATAAAATGAATCACTACAGGGCAATTTATAGCCATGTGATTATTTTGCCCAAGTTCATCTTAGGCTATAGCCTGAGACAGACACTGAAAGAACATATATATTTACACAAGGGCAGATAGCCTGAGATGCACTGAAGCAGACGGACGTTATTAGTCAGCGTATAAAGCAAAAAGAATCCTCAAAATGTCTGATTAGAGAGATATTTCAGGGGATTTCCTCTCATGTTTTTGGTAGTAACACTGTGTTCTTTATGAGTCATCACAGAATTGTAGAACAGTGCTCACACCAGTAGGTGAAATGAGGCAACTGCCAGTTGACATGAGCTCCATTCGCTCTGCTTCTTCAGAAGTGCTCCCCCCTGAATCAGGAGGACCGGGAAATAGATGAGCAAGCAGACCTAATAGGGTGACAGCTGCTAGTGCCGTGTCCCGGGAGAGGAGAAAGAAAACTCTATTTAGACCCATTACCCACCAGCAAGAGGGAGAGGAAATGCTCTGTCTTATTCCCCTTCTTCCCCACTCTTCTCTGAGGAAAGAAAAGAGGGAAGCTACTGAAAAGTACTCAGTGCAGTGAAGAGCTCAGTGTTGCATTTCCCCATTCTAGCCAAATGAGGGTGCCACTAAAAAACAGCCAAATTTTGCTACCCTTACAATGAGTAGTTCTTTACTCTGTGAATAGTCCCATTGAAATGGATTCTACAATGAGACTGTAGTATATCAGTGGGACTACTTGTTGAGTAGGGGACTATTCAACGTGAGTAGCAGTTGCCTAGGCAGGCTCAGTATTGCCAATCCCAACCATTCAAAGTCATGAGTCAGACCCTAAAAAAATATGAGATTAAGTCAATTTTTTAGTTCTTTTATTTGCTTTCTGGCTCCTTAACCTTGAAGGTGCACTTAGTTTATGCTTTCAACTTTTCCCCACAAGTACTATGGCTAGAATCTTCTCAAGTGAAAGCTAGAAGATAATCACTTGCCTCCAGAAGCTGGGATTTTAAGAGAAACACCAAATTTCAGGAGAGTTGGCCGCAGCGAAGGCTCTGGGAACAGCATGCTTTTTGCCTGTCATAACACTAACTACTATTGAAATGAAAACTTCCATTTACAGAAATGTTTGTTTAAAACTTGGATTTGATTTTTCCTATTTGTTTTGTTACACACAATCAGAAAGAGTACAAATTCACAAGTCACCAGCTATTAAAGATGTTTAGGTGCTGAGTCTTAGTCACGTCTAGGTTTTAAAGACATTTTCAGAGGCAATGCACCAGGGCAAATCTAAGGGATTTAATTTTTACCTTCCATGGATATTCATCTCATCTCCACTTCATTTTTGTCTACAGACATAGGCCCAAATTCAACTTCTTCTCAACTCTTTTTGAAGTCACTGGGCCAAATTCCATAGTACTGCAAACACTAATATAAACTACAAACGGTATGCTAAATATTAAGTGACAATGGTGCAATTAGTGCGAGCAGAAAAGTATTCACCTGGAGTCAGCACTTCTCTCTGTGTGAGGTATAGTTGATGGTTTGTACAGATCGTGAATACTACATCAATGCTAATTATACTGTTTTACCACTTAAAATTATTTTCTGGTCAGTGGGGATTCAAGTCTGCCCCACAGGATATAAGTAACTTCCTGTGATTTAAAAGAGAATTACTCATATCCTGCAAGAAGACAATTGGCCTCCAAAATATAACTTGCACAACTGTTTACACTTACACTGAATTTGGTCCTTAGTGCCTGTGCCTATTATCAAGACATAAGCTGCTTCCAATGTTAACGCATGACTCTGAAAAGTTATCTAATATCAATTAAAATAGTTAGCCATTAAGCACCTGCCTAAACATCACAAGGAATGATGGACACTTGAGAATTGGTTCATTCTTGCCCTAGCCTTTTAAAGACCTGCAGTTTTCATGGTTATCTGTTGGTTTTTAATAAATAATATAATCGTGTTAAAGTAGCAAAACCTGAAGCCAACATAAAGCTCAATGCTAAGATTGCAGACATCTTGGCAGGGCCAGGTTTATATCTGTCTTCTCCTATTAAAGTATAAACCAGCTCTCAATTTGAAAGGTTGCAGGATCAGTCAGTGTGGGTGAGCTTAACATATTTGACACTCTCAGGCAGACACACTGAACTGGAGAAACGAGGCTTGGTTTAGTAACACTGCTGGTTAGGTATGGAGTACTATCAGTGGGTCACGTAAGCCAAAGACTAGGATGTTCTTCAAATAGCAAAATTTCTGTTAGCTCTAAAGTAATTTGTCCAGCACAGGACCAAATTAACACCCCTGTCAGAGGCCCATAAGATTTTGTGGGGGCCCCAAGCCAGTCACCAACCAGGACAGTAGCGACATGGGCACAAGGAAGCCATGCTTACATTGGTGCCCCCCCCCCCATCAGTAGCAGCAGACCATGGGCCGGGGGGGAGGAGTCTGTGGGCCCGTGTCCCATTCTCCCCCTGCTACAGGGGCAGCAGGACGGCCGTGACAGGTTCTCCGTGATTCCCTCCTTGTGCCCAGGGCAGCGGGGAGGGGTGGAGGATGCCCCGGCTGCCAATGAACTGTAACAGCCTGGGCAGTAAGTCTTGTCCGCTCTCTAGCCTCCCCTCCTAACATCCCCTCTTCCCTCACAGTGCCCCCCCCCCCCCACTCGCATCCTCCTCTACTCCAGCCTCTTTCCCCAACCCTTAACTCCCCTGTCCCCTGATCCCCCTCCAGCCACCCACTACTCCCACTCCTGTCTTGTCCCCTTTGCCCCCATCACCTCCTCCAGCCCCTCATATCCCTGTTCTCCCCTATGGCACAGTTCCCTTCCCACCATCTCTCTCCAGCCCCTTGTGGCTCTGGCTCCCAGGGGTTGAGGTTCCAGCCTCAGCCCAGCACAAGCTGCTTCCCCTGTGCTGCAAATGAAGGCAGCCAGCAGCAGATTCCCTAGACAGGGGCGGAGGAGGAATACCAGTCTACCAGTCAGCTCAGCTGGGAGCATCCTGGAGCCAAACTCTCCCCCTGCATTTGGTGGGGGCGGAGGGTGGGAGAGAGGAAGGGTGACCAGGAGGCAACACTACCTGAAACAGATGGCTGGGAAGGTCTCTCCTACTTTCCCTCCAAGTGGTGCCTCCCTGGGAGCAGGGGACAGTTGGCTGGGGCTAGATTTTTGCAGCCTCCTTCCCCCTTAGCCCCAGGCTGCAGCCCCTAAAGCCCCTGCATTAATCCAGCCCTGACCCAGAGAGATATTTTAGGATCTATTTTTAAGGACGAAAAGAAAAAACTGCACCTGTGCAAATCAAAGCTAAGGCTGCATATTCCATTGACTTGCAATAGTACATAAAAAATTCAACTATCATAATATCATGTACATCTTTCCAAGTTTGCTTACTGGGAAAGGTTCGTTCTTGATTCACAAATTTAACCTGAAATAGAACACTTTCCTCTTGCAAATATTAATCGGCAGCCTTGGAAACACAGAAATATAGAAATACAGGGCTGGAAGGTACCTCGAGAAGTCAAAGTCCAGCCCCCTGCCCTCTGGCTAGTAAACCTAGACCATCCATTCCTGAAAGGTCTTTGTCTAACTTGTTTTTTTAAAGATTTCAATGATAGAGATTCCATGGCTGCCCTTGGAAGCTTATTCCAGAGTTCAACAACCCTTATAGTTAGAAAGTTTTCCCAATATCTAGCCTATATCTCCAGTGCTACAGATTAAGCCCATTACTTCTTGTCCTACCTTTAGTAGACCATTGCCCTCTTTATGACAGCCCTTCACATACTGGAAGATGTATGTATAGTCTCTTTTGCTCAGGAGTAAACATGCCCAGCTTTTTTTTTTTTTTTTTTTTTAACTTTTCCTCATGGGTTATGTTTTCTAAACCTTTATCACTTTTGATCCTCTCCTCTGGACTCTTTCCAATTCATTCACATCTTTCCTAAACTGTGGCACCCATAACTGGGCACCAGTCTGCAGCTAGGGCCTGAGCAGTATTGAGTAGAGGAGGACAATTATCTCCCCTGTCAGCATTCCTGAAATATACTCCAGACTCTTACTAGCTTTCTTTTTTGCAGCTGCAGACACTGAAAACTCATATTCCATCTGTGATCCCTTATAATTCCCAGGTCCTTTTCAGCAGTACTGCTATCTAGACAGCCATTCTCTTCTCTGTAGTTGTGCATTTGGTTTTTTCAAGTACTTTGCACTTGTCTTTGTTGAATTTTATTTTGTTGACTTCAGACCCATTCTCCAATATATTAAGATCATTTTGAATTTTAAACCTGTCCTTCAAAGTGCTCGCAACCCCTCCCAGCTTGGTGTCATCTGAAAACTTTATAAGCATATTCTCTGCTCCATTGTCCAAGTCATTTGTGACAATATTGACTAGTATTGGACGTGGGTCTGACCCCTGCATGCACTATATAAACCCTCCAAATTTGACAGATCATTTTGAGTACAGTCTTTCAACCAGTTGTGCCTTATGGTAATTTCATCTAACCCATATTTCCATAGTTTGCTTATGAGACTGTCATGTAGAACTGTGTGGGGAAAAAGCTTAAGATATATCATGTCTTCTGCTTCCTTCACCCACTACGGCAGTAATCCTATCAAAGGAGGAAACTGAGCTGATTTGGCATCGTTTGTTCTTGAAAAATACATGCTGGCCGTTCCTCATAACTCTATGAACCTCCAGGTGCTTACAAACTGATTGTTTAATAAATTGCAACAGTTTCTTTCCAGGTATTGAAGTTAGGCTGGCTGGTCTATGCCCAATCCATAATGCCTTCAGATCTCAAATGTACCATGAAGACCAGTTGTCTGGACAGAAGTACATTTCAAATATGTTTTAGCCATATAGCTCTTATTGCATATACTTTTATCTACATGTTATAATTATTTAATTATATGAAAATTGATGCCATCGTAACCATGATGAAAATTAATCATGGTCACGCCGGAGAAGCCTTTAACTAACAGTAGGATGGTAAAGAGGGAGACTATATCTACCCTAGAAATTATTCTAATTCTCATACCATCAAACTTGTGCTCCCACTGTTTCTAGCATAGGTGGTAGAGCAATTTCAGAAAAGCTGTAGCATAGCTAAGGCCAGAAAAAGAGACGGACGGACAGAGCAACTTAATGAGAGTCTGACTCTGACAGCCCCAAGGGATACTCTGTAGGCAGTGTTGCGGCTTAGCGTGAGTAAAGGCGGCAGAGTCTGTGCTTTATCAATTAAAAGCGTGCTGTTCCACTCCAATGCTCACTCTTAAAAAGACTATTGCCACTAAAAATACTGTGGCAGGTAAAACAGCAGCTGGGAGGCTTTCCTGCCTCACCTCACACAGCTGTAAATAAGCAGCCTTAGTCCTCTGTGAGGTCTGACATTATCATTACACAGATCTCTACAAATAAAGAAATATGAACTGCTGGTACCTGGTTAGGACTGTCTCTTTGTGACTAAGAAACTGGATTTTAGGGCCTGCTTGGTTTATCCTGAAGGCTTCCCAGAGTGTTGTATAATAAGGATGATTGAAATGCAGACTATGTCAATAGACACTTCCTTTGAGAGAGGGAAACAGCAGGACAATACCCCACTCATCAAAAACTATCAGACATACCTATGGGGTAGGAAAAGCCAGCCAAGATCCCTTTTGGGGGACTTGGGAAACGGTCTTCAAAAAGAAAATATTTTTGCAGATTTAATATAAAAAGAAGAATGTGCTGGCAGCACCCAAGATGATGTCATGTCAGCTGCTCATTCCAGGTCAAATACAGTGTGACAGGAAGCATGAGACTCAATCCAAGCGTGACCCCCTGAACTTACTGCTGGTTTTTTCCCAGTGTGGAGTCCTGAGAGATACTCCGTGGAAAGAGCATATTTGGACATTGTGCCTTAGCAGCATAGCCTTTTCAAATGACATTACGACATTACATGTAGAAAAAAATTATATGCCAAAGTGCATTCATGACTGCTCCTATATTATAAAGTCCTAGCAATCCCAAAGACTGTATTAAAATTAATATCCCCCTTCAGTCTCTACATTGCCATATAAACAAACTAGGGCAGACTATCAAAAAGATATTTGAAAGGCCGGAAACTGTTGTCAGACAGACCTTATTAAGACAGACCAGTGAAGTACAGTACCATATCAGAAGATGAAACTGGCTGAAACCTGGCCAGCATTTTTAGAAGCAGTCAGGACGTCCAAATAACTGAATGTAGTGACTTCCAAGAAAAAGTGGTGACCCATTCAGAAAACTATTCATTGTCCAAGTTCCTATTGCTCTATTTCCAAAAAACATAAGTAGCATTACTAACAAAGTTTTACACACACACAATATTATGGTTTCCCCACTTAAGATCTCAGAAACATCATTTTGGAGGAAGAAACAAGGGGAAAAGGTCAGATCTCTCAATTTACTAGTGATGCTTCTTGTATCTGCGGGTGCTAGGCCTTTATCGAGGGAGGTGTGTGTGGGTGTGTGTGCGCGCGCGCGCGTGCATGCGTGCGTGCACATATCTATCACCTAAGTAGAAATTCTGCAGCTGTATTAAAAAGCAGGACCTGACAGAACTTTTATAATCCAAGAAAGGCCTTAATCACTCTGCTATATAGTACCAGTTATATTTTCATGTAATTTAATGAAAGTCAATTTTATCATAAAAAGTGCCATAAGTATAGGAGAGGCGTCCTAACAAAAATGATGAAAGACCAGATTTGGCCTTCTATAGCAAATTACATGGGATCTGTGCCACATGCCTTGCTTATGACTATTACTGCACTCCCGGCCCCTACCTAATCACTGGAAAGTTTGAACATGCCCTACAGTAATAATGAGCCAGTGCTAATTGCAAACATTAAGTGATTATAGTATACCATAAGGAAGAATAAGGGGAGAAGAGGTGTCCCTGCTCTACCCAAAATATGGAAAGCTTAGTTGAAGCAGGAACAAGGCTTGCACTCAGGTAGCATGAGAAAAATAGATCTTAATATATGGGGTTTTTTTAACAAGCAACACGGGTTCACTTTTATTCTAAAAAAAGCCAATTAACATTAGTTTCCCAGCACTGCCCTTGCCTCCTCACATAGGTAAGTTTTCAGTGTTTTCATAGATCATTATATTTTTCTCATTTGCAAGTATTAAATTATCATCTGCATAGAGATGATAGGGAGCATAACAGAAGAGTAATATTCACTGAGGATAAAACACAGTGGGTAGTGGATTCTAATAAAGAGCCTGTGAAGCCTCACTGACCCTTTTCTCAGGGTAAGCCAGCTCTTGCTTCTAAATTCGGGCTCGCCACACTGTGAGACTCTTTTTGGATGCTTTAAAAATAAACCGCAGCAAAATAATGGAACATGAATAGCAACCCAAAAAAAAGGGGGCGGGGGGAGGGGGGGAAGGGGGAGGTTGTTTGCAAACTGACTAGGGTTTCTATTCTTTTAATCAGGAGGTTTAGTAAGAGCCTAACCAGCCCCAATCAGGCCACTAAAAGATTGTAATAAAATTAAAGATTCTTAATTTAACATAAAGGCCTTTTTAAGAAGTAAATTTGGGTCTGGGGATGTTTTCATGCGCCCTTATCTTCAGCCAGTGGGCTTTTGCACCACCAGTCAGATGCTTTTGAACAGGACTGTAAGAAGTGGGTATGCAGGGGTCAGTACACACAAACTCAGGACAGGAGTTGGTGTGGGAAGGAATCTTCTAGTATAATATGCAAAAACTACACCCCATTACCTGGCTAGCCCTGAAGACCTGGGCTAGCTCCGTCTTTCTTCAATCATTATGTTTCATGTCCTGTGTCTGTGCGTCATGGGATTGACTGACTACCTGTTACACCCTGAGGACAGACGGCCCTCCCTGCCATACCATGGGTCCTCAAACAGTGCCAAGGTGGCTGCTGTTTCCCAACAGGGGAGTTATCTGGTATGGAATACTGTCTCTCCCAAATCTTTGAAGGGTCTTTGGAGTCAGTACTCCCTCTTGCTTCCCTGCTACATAGTGGAAAGGAGTGTTGTTATCAGAAACCTTCCAGACTGGACTCAGCACTACATATACCCCTATAATCCTTAACACAGCTGCTAAAGAATGATTAAGGCAAAGAGTCCTGGAGTTTTTATTCTTTACCATCTAGTTTCAAGGAATTATGGGGAGTCCGTCCCTGAGCTCACTAGAGCACCACTCTTGCTCTTTCTTCACTTTTGTCTTCCTGTTTACGAGGAAAGATCACCCCTTTCCAGAGTCAGGGAGGCAGTGGCCCAGAGCCATTGGTCCTCCATCTCTTTTACTACCACCCTTAGGCTATGTACAACAAACATGCTGGGGACCAAAGATGTAGTAACCAAGCATCCCACAAAAGAAAAAGCCAGGGTGCTCCTGGCTTTAGGACAGAGTGGGAAGAGCATAGGCCACACACATCCGTGTCTCGCAAGAAGCTGTGCAAACAGCACCATCCCAACTTCGCAAACGGTGGAGCTGACTCTGCTAATGAAAGAGGATCTGAATCCAAACTAATTTTAAGGGGGTATGGATTCTAGGCAAAGTGTTCACAGGGCCCTACTGCTGAACCTCGTATCCCAATTTACAACTTAGTTTGTGGTAATCTTTTAAGATCAAAGAGACAATGGTTGATGTGAGTATTGGCCTGCATCAATAAATCTCTGAAAGCTGACAGTAGGAAAGCCATATGTGCATATACCTGTAGCTACATGTGTATAGTAATTATGGCATAGGTTAGTAATAACTTATGCCTCAGGTACTGTACTTGGTCAGGCAGGAGGCTTACAGAATACCTCTGGATAAGACTTCAAACTCCAGAGTGCCTTATTGCTCAGACAAAACTGGCATCCTATTTTGTGAATGTACACAGGATTCTACTAAATGAAAACATTGTGTAGATATCTTTACAGAATGAAATTTAGTTTATAGCAGGGGAACCAGAAACAAACAGCAAAAACTATTTTAATTGACATTTTTCCGATTTTGTTTGTAAGTGAATCACTTCCAAGACAGACTTTTAAAGTCTACATTGCATTTATACTAAAGACTGACAGTTTCCACTGACATACATGCTCTATAACAACCTCTGCTCATTTGATAGGCAGTCTAGGGTAAATTGGTGCCACTCAGGAGGAACAGGGGTTTCTTAATACAAGAAATCAATCTCTTAATCTTCCCTTGCACAAGTAATCTATACTCATTCAAGAAGTCCATCTTCAATCATGTGATTAAGGATTGCAGGATGTCACCCATCTAGGGCAATTCATGACAAAAATCAATAGCAAATTCTTTCAAATGTAAAGGGTTTTCAAAATGGAGCCATATTTGAAAGGCTTCACAAAAGTGCATTTTTCTGAAAAGGTTTATTACCGCTTAACGTCAGTGCCATTCAGATAGTAAAGTTTTTGTGAGGGCTACTTCTTGCAAGATCTTTAATGAGATGGTGTGACCTGGAAGACCACACTATAGAATTAGAACAGACTCAGATAGTGAATTTAGTTATGCTGCTTGATATATCATGCCCTCATCTACTGTATATAAAATAATGCTTGAAACGTTGTATAGATATATGGGAAGGCATGGGTACCGGGCCTGAGTTTACAGTCTCTAAGACAAAAAGACCAGAGGAAGGGATAGAAGTACAACATATGAGTTTCTGCTCCCCTTCTCCTTACACTGTAACAATTCCTTTAGCAAAATCTTTACTTCAGAATATGTTGCCGTGGTGGCATGGCGGTTTCTAGACGATGCAAATAGTAAGGCTTCCCCAATTGAATTTAGGCCAATGTTGCTCATTGAAGTACTAGAGATTCTGAAGATACCACATGGCAAAACATGTCCTTAAGGTCCACTGTACTACCAACTTCTGAAAGCCACCAGGGAAGAAATGGGTCCATTGCTGGCGGATACTGTCAGTGCCTCATCTGAGGAAGGCATTATCACCAGCTTCTGTAAAGGAAACTGGCATGCCCATTCCCCGAAAAACATGAACGGTAAAAATCTGGCTAAATACTATCCAAGATCTAATTTTCATTCCTAATTGATTACTAATAAGTTTGTGGCCAACTCTCAGGGCACTTAAATGTCTTTGTTATCCTTGTAAGTCTAAGTACAGCCCAGTAAATGCACTATTTGCTCTGGTGGTCCATCTCTCTCTAGTGATGTGTGTCCACGGTAATATACTAGTTCTGTCCACACCTTATAGGAAGGGGCTCATAAGGATGTGTAAACAGGAGTCAGCAAGAAGCAGGGAGAAGCTCAGACAGGCACAAACTGGAGGGAATAAGGTTGGAAAGGACTAGGCTTTCAGGAGGGACAGAGTCAAATGGAGAATACACATCCCTCTAGAACAGGGGCCAGCAACCCAAAAGGTAAGAAGAGCCATTTTTTAAAATTCCTCCAATAACCAAGTGTTTTGAGAGTCGCAAAAGAAGTAGCCTCTTACTGATGACCAGGAGGCCTACCACAGGGTACCCTGGTGGGGAGGGGAGCCTGGAACCAGGAGCAGGCCCCCCACATGGTCTCCCGGTAGCAGAGAGGGGGAGTCTGGCGCCTGCAGGGTCCCCTGGTGGCAGGGGCTAGGGGATCGGAGATGGGGTGCAGGCCACCTGCAGGGTCCCCCAGTGGCAGGGGGGCCCGGAGCCACAAGGGGGCAGCCAAAGAGCCACATGCGGCTCCAAAGCCACAGGTCACTGACCTCTGCTCTAGAACTAGGAACTGAACCTAGGATTCTGAGCGTCAACAGTACTCTGTATCAACAAATATCTGTGACATGCACTAGAATGGCATGTCCACATGACATAGATGACATTGGTTTGCTACTGCTACCAACTACTATGTTGCCTCAAGCGACAGAGGTCCAAACCCTAATGACCCAAACTGGGGGTCAACGTGATGTCATATGATAGAATTTGTTTTTTCAGTGTGTGTTTCTTTTTAAAATAAAATGTAGAATATTACATACAAAAATACATTGAAAAGAACATTAAGGTGGCAAATTAAGCACTCAAAAGTTAGGAAATGCCAGAATTAAGGTTGCCTATGCTTGACTTTACATTAAAAGAACTTAGGAACTTTAATGTTACAATTTTCTCATCTATAATTTAGGCATTATATAATTTAACTTATTTCTAAAGAGAAAGATAAAATGTAGGCATGTATGTGTATATATAATTAATATATTAACCCATACGAAACATGAATACACTCATACACACGCCTAAATGTTAATTACAGTAGTAGCAAGGAGAAACACACAAACTAATAAAAATTGTGTGCCCCGTGCGCTACTGTATTTGTAAGAAACCATAGAAACAGACAGCTTCAGAAAACCTCTTTTGCAGTGACTTTCTTTTGTTATACTAAATTTTAAAATAATTTCCAAAATGAAAACTTTTGTCACTAGAATAGATGTAAATTAAAACATAACAATTGTAAATTAAAACACACACACTTCACACATACTACAAGATCTATACTTTTGGATGATGAATTCATAATATACAGCAGTTGACCAACAAGCCAGTATTTTACCCATTTAGTCAAGTTCCAAAGGGGTAGCTGTGTTAGTCTACTGCAGAGAAACAGAGTCCTGTGGTACTTTTAAAGACTAGCAGATTTATTTATCACATGAGCTTTCGTGGGAGAAAATCCCACTTCGTCAGACGCTTTGAAGATAGGAAACTTACAGAATGGGAGGAAATTAAATGCAGGGAAGTGTATGACATAGGATCAGGTCAGCCTGTAACAGCTGATTTGCTGTTGATTTGCTGTTACAGCCTGACCTGATCCTATGTCATACACTTCCCTGCATTTAATTTCCTCCCATTCTCTAAGTTCCCATCTTCAAAGCATCTGGCGAAGTGGGTTTTTCTCCCACGAAAGTTCATGCGATAAATAAATCTGTTAGTCTTTAAAATGCCACAGGACTCTGTTTATTTTACCCATAGGTATGAAAAACAGCTGAGAGAAGCTAATAGTAACATATTTTAGTTTTAATTTCAGACTGTTACTGATTCAGCTAATATCATATTGTGTGATCTCATGCTTATATAAAAGCCAAACGTTTCACTTGAAATCTTTTCAGTTATCAGATCTGGAAAGCTTTTCAATCACTTTATTTTGAGAAGGATTTAAAACACACAGACACATAACCAGAGATAAGAGGGCAGGGACTTGAAATATTTATCATTTCATCATAGTCTTCCATCTGATGCTAGGTTAGCATCTTTACAGACTCAATAGAATAAACTCAATACCTTTTGATGAAGGAATTAGAAAAACACCCAGAAAATTAATAACTGAATGTATGGGCTTAGCAATTAAAACCCAACAACAAAGGCATCCAATCAGTCTGTAGTAGAATGCAAAAAATGGAAACATCCAGAGTTAAAGGGAGATTGCCAGCTTCCCAAAGGGACATTTGTTTTTAGCTCTGGAAGACTCCAAAATATTGACTTAAAATACTTTTCCATCCACAAAAATGTCATAAAGGTAATTGCTAGATTTTTTTTAAAAAAATTTAATAGCAGCGGTAGGGGAGTTCCCCCCTCTGAGACTTGTATAGTTGCATTCATAGCACGCAAAGAACCTGGCTGTAGAGAAACTAGTAGTAAGTCCACTGAAAAATTTCAAGCACTCTCTAAAACATTTCTAATGCACACACAAGACTTGTCCAAGAAGTAAAGAAACACGAAAACGTCACTGAATGGTTAACACCATTGTAGAGGAACCAGGAAAGATTAAATAAATTTTAAGCTTTAAAAATGTTTACATTCATATACAAATATTACTGGTGGGTTGTTAGGCTTTCGTTTTATTAGTTCCTAATTATCAGCTGTTCTGCTCCCATCCTGTCCTACGAAAGAAGGATCTGACTAAATAGAAATTGTGCAGACAATAATATCTGTAGGTCAGAGGCTCATCCTGCAATGGGGCTGCTGGGAATTAACAGCAGCAAAGCTTCAGAGCCATTCTTAATCTGCCTGTGTAAGTGAGTGAAGCTAACCCCCAAAAGCTGAAATACTATCACCGCATGCCCTCACACAAGATTGTGCCCTACTGCATTTGCACTATTTCTGTTACAAAACAGAACTTTGAGGAGCTCAACATTGGAATATTGAGAAGCTTGCAAAAGACATAGGAAGGGGAGACAGAGTAAGTTGGACTACTAGGGAATCATGGGGCTTCTAAGATCCAGAAACGCGCAATATTCAGAGATTATAATTCCAAATCAAAATGATCCAAACTGCACGTACCAGGACTTTGGAAAGTTTGGGTCCAAAATTGGAGCACAAGCCCATTTCTACTCTTCTTTGAACAGTTTAGTTTAAATTTGAATGACCTATTTAGCCAGGGTTCTTGCCTGAGGTGAGAATAATCAATGTTAAATTTAAACCAGTGCAGCTCACATGGTAACTTGAGGAACACCCACAATCTTGTCTATGAGGAAGAAGGGGAGAAGAGAGACCAAAAACAAATGAAGGAAATAATTTTTGGAGCTCACCAGGAACTAGTTGAAAACACATACAGCTGCAATACAGATAGACCCTGACTAATGTTAACCTTTCAGATACCCTCACAAGCATATGCCGAAATCTGACTGAATTCTACCTCCTACTCTTCACCCTGAGTGCTACTGTGATTATATTTTTCTTAGGACTGCTTCAAGAAAGAAGATCTTAATTGACAGTTCAGTTTTGGATTGCTGAGCAAATAAAAGCCAGCAAAATGAAGAGTGCTGCGTTTAAGGGTGTTGGAAAGCTGAAAAGCATAGAATTTATCAAAACCTCATGCCACTCTTTATAGAAACGCGTTTGCTACTAAACAAGAAAAGTAAACTCTGAAGATTGGTGCTTATAATTAAAGGGTGTGTCTGCGCTATATGAAGTTTCTTCTATTCCCATTTGAAACCATATGAGTTATAGCTTCCTGTTGTGATGACAGCCTCCTGAAGAAAGGTCTGAGTTAATTATAAATTATTCCATTACTCACCCCAGGTGTCCCTCCTGGAGCAGGAAGGAACTACAGCACAGAGTACTGCATGTAAATCCTTTGATCACATCTACAGTCCCACTTCAGAAACATAAATCCTCCTCTTTCACTGTACTGAAATGACTTATACCTGAAATGCAGAGAGAACAGGACACAGACTCTCAGTAACTTTATGTCAATGGAAAAAAATTTTTAAAATACATTCAAGTAGTAATTAGCAAAGTCCCCTCTGTTTTCTCAAGCAGACACTGAAGTCATCTGTATTGTTGTAACTGAGTTTCAACAACCCTTGATAATCACATTTCTATAGCAGCACAGATTTATATTATATATTTATTTCAAGACTGAATTCAGCTGAAGTAGAATGTCCTATTAGATGCTGCAATCTGGACATTACTTCAATTAATGGACCAGTACAAAAAGTCTTTGTCAGGACCCTTTTCCTACAACAATCTTCAAAAGCAGGAAAATAACCAAGAACATGCTCTCAGGAGGGGGCCTTATAAAATAAATATATATGACCAACTTCCACACTGTAGAAGGAAGCCAAAATACATCTATGCAACATAAGTACACCCTTCCAATGGGTTTTTTCTTGGTTTCTGCACCCTTTTGTCTCCTGGTTTTAATTATTTTTGTATCTTTTACTGCAGCAGCTCCATAAAAATAGGACAACCATGCTATAGACAAACAAACATGACCACCCTTTAATGGTTTTGGATGTGAAAGACCAATAGAATAACATGTTTCATAACAGTAGAGAGACTTCTTCCACAATAGAAGGCATACTTTCACTGTTCTTGAAAAGGAGAAACAGAGTTGCAGGCTAATTTGCACTGGCAATAGCAAAATTAGCGCAATCTTCTGTGTAAAAGCAAGACGTATACCTATGAAAGCACTAATAAAAAATAAAATAAATTAAATGTAGAACACACTAGCACAACAGAGAGCTGCTGACTCACAAAAGCATCCTGGCTGGTAAGTAGCCTATGTATATTTTCCTAATCTGAGGGACCAGATCTGTGATTGTTGTATATAAAATTAATTTATAGCCATAGAATTTACATCACTGGAAACCTGGGATCTCCAGCTTTTCAATGATGTAGAACAATGCTTTCTAGCCCAAACCATTTCTGGAAGTATTAGAATTGTGGGGAGGGGATCACAGAATTCTGAATACCATCTTGCTTCCTCTATATCTGTGCTTAAATTCCAACTATATTTTAGTGAGTATTATCTTGATAACTGATAGCAGAACCAATATTATTTACTTACAAAACACTTTACTGAACATTTTTATAACTGTTGAATTTGCACAATTACCAAGTACTTCCTATCTCAATTGCCATCTGACAATTAAATCTGGTAACAAATCAATAACAGAATAAAAACTATAACATGTTTCCCCAGCAGCATGAATTTTTGTGTGTGTTTATGTGTATCCATATTTACTGAGCTATCTTGGCAGTTTCTCTTTTACATGTTTTTAAAAAACAGAATGTTTCTCATTCTTTAAAAGTAAAATTCCACCCTTAGACAGACAGGCATGCACAAATTTATTTTTAAAAGTCCATTCTATAGAGATGCATTAAAATTAAACTGCCATTTGACTTCCCTGCATGCTACAAAATCTACATGGGAAATCTACATCTTTACTGAGCACATCTTACTGGTTTTGATTGTGCACCACTGAAATAGATAACAGACATTCTTGTTGTACTACAGGTAATACTAAGTGACAGATTTTTGACAGAAGTTATTTTTATTCACACACATACACACACACACACACACACACACACACACACACACACACACACACACAAAAAATGTAGTATGAAGTTAGAAGAAAATAAACTTAAGTAAACATTCTTCTGAAATCACTAGAGCATTAAGCACATTTCTTTAGCTCTTTGAACAACAAAGTCTAAACCACAGACGCAGAAGCCCGTCAGATATGAAGCGTCCAAAGATTAAGCCTCAACAACATACCCTTGAATCACATTCCAGTCCCACTTAATGATAGTAAAGTCAAAGAGAAAGAATTTTTGCCAAAAATGTTGATGCCAAAAATGTCAGGAGAAAAAGGTTTTCTACTGTGTGAAATCTTCCATTAGTTCTCTTTAAGAACCAGAAACATAAATATCATTTCTATATATGATGATTAAAATGCCATGAATAGATAAGGTCAAGGTCCATTTGGTCTCCTGTATAGCATTGCCATGGTGTCTGCCCAAAATCAAAAGGCTGAACATTAAAAGAAACTGATGATTTATATTAAAAAAACAAACCCTGAGCAATTAAGAGGGCCCACATGAAAACAAAGTATTATATAGAAGGAGTCAAACTATCTAGAAGACACTAAAGCTAGCAGGGAAAAACTAAAGGTTACCTACTTATACAGCACGGTTCTGAGTTCCTATACTAACACCACACTCAAAGAAGTATAGTCACAACATTTTTATCACTATGATGTATAAAAAAGATCTCATTCTGCACAGATACAGCACTATAAGGTTACATATACAGTAACTACTATGACAGTCTGTCAGCTTGCGGTTTATGTAAATAGTATGATTTGGGAAAATGCTATGAGTTTTTTATATAATGGCATACAGTGTAATGTTCTCCCGATATGGTGAAATCGGTCAGAATAACTGTGTAGGAGTCAGCATGCTTTGCCGTTGCATACTTCTGTTAGTTCTGTTTGCACCTGAAGCAGTTAGAGCACTTAACAGATAAAGATTTCCTCCTACTATAAACTTATCTGATTTTATGTGACTGAACATAAAATGCTGTGTTTAATTATCTTGCTAAGGAATGCACTGCATATTAAACCACCAGTGAATAAATAAAAGATCATTACGGTTCCAGTTACAAAGCCTCATCTTCAAATGCAAACAACACATTTTTATTTCTAACAACAACTAAACCTGCAAGAAGATAAAAGCCACACAGAGAAGTTTATGAAAGAGTCACAAGGGATTGGGCTTCTTTGGCAGTCACAACAAAGATCGCAGCTAACTAGTACATAGAAGAAATCATCATTAATCTTTATATTCATAAAAGTATTCCTTGGATCCTTGAATTTAATTATCAGAGCTCTGCTTGTGGACCAAGGGCACGTTCCATAGTTCTGTAAGCCTCAGATGGAAGGCGTCACTATTCGAAGATTTTACCAGTTGAAGAGAGTTGTCTGAAAATCATCATAAAGGTCCACTCCCCACACACTTTGAGCTGACTGCCAAGAAAATTTCAAAGGCCAGCTGCCACCTGTATCTGAGATAGATTCTTCAAATATGCAGAGAAGCACACCTTAAAATATGTCAGCGGCTGAGGCGAAAAAAAATAATACAGGAGTCTCAGCCGGTGCCGAAAGAATCACTTGGGACATATTCATCTCCTATGCTAAGCAGAGTTAAAAAGAAAAATCAAGAGGGACATCAGAGTTGTGACTGGGCTAAGGGCCAAATCTTGATGTCCTTGCACATGCTCAGCTCCCACTGAAATCAACAGAAAATTAGACCTTAAGATTTGTTCATAAATTGTAATAGCAACATTTTCCAAGGACATCAACCTGGCTTCAATAAGTGTGCATGAAAATCTGAATGTGCAAAAATCACTTGTGTGGACAATTTTTTTTTTTTACATGCTTTCATTTGTGGACTCAAATTTTAGAATTCATGCAAGTAAATTCCACCATTTCAGTTAAATATACTGTATAATTAGAGGCCATGATTTGAAAATTGGCCCTGAAAGTTTTCCTGGTCTTGGAATGTGTAATCTGAGATAGTCTTTTGGCAAAGCAAATTAGGTAGCAATGAGATTTAAGATCATCGCTGAAAAATAAAAAAGTAAATTCCCTTATTGATGAAGTCTCTTTGAATGTATTCACAGAGTTGCCATTTTATGCAAGATCCAGACAGCAGTAATGTAAACATTAGAGAGAGATTTAAACTTCTGTTCACTTCACTTTTTACCTGGCCAATGCATCCACGTTTCTTGTAGCAGCTGTTTTACTGAATAGTTCAATCAAGGTGTACTCTTGACTGGGAGGGTGAATTTCATTCTCTTCTGTAAGTAGACCACAACCACTGAACCTCCGTTAATACTGTATTTAAAGCAACACAGAAAAAATATGAAAAGAAAACAAGTCAGCCAGGCCCATGCCTGTGTTTGAGAAGCTCAAGTCAGTCACCTAGGTTTATTTATCATCTGTATGTACCAAAAGAAATTATAGAAAGAACCACTTGCTTGGTTGCCAATCTTAGGACCATTTTAAAAGTATGATCCAGTTTCCCCTAGCCCAGTCTTCAAACACTGACATAAGGGGTGTACTGTTCATACTCCTACTGCTGGATTATCATTGCGCGAGCATTCTCTCCAACACAGTGTCTCACTCTCAGGTTATGTCTACGCAGAAGTGGAGGTGTAATTTCCAGCACTACTAGACATACCCATGCTAGCTCTCAATTGAGCCAGCACCCTAAAAACAGAAGTGTAACCACAGCAGTATGAGCGACATAACACACTAGCAATGTTTCTCAGCCTGTTTCCCACTGTAGGCCACCTATGCAGCTCGCAATGTGTCACATGGGCCACATCCACACTATATACTGCGGGTAGCGAATCACTGGGCTAGCGTCTTCCCAAGCACAACCATCTGACATCCGACATGCATTCTCATGATGGCTCCCTCATGCTGCTCTGCTCTTTTAACAGAGTAGCTGAATCAGAACTAGTGTGGCTATGTCTAGCTGATCTGGAAGTTAGGTCTCCAGCTTCAATGTAGACATACGTATGATAGAAAGGAATGGTTAGGAATCATGGGATCAAAAACAGAGTGAAATAGGAGAAAGAACAGGCAGGATCATATTAATGAGAACTAAGAAGTTGTCAGACTGCAGCTGGGAAGAGGGGAGGAGAGATGGAAATGGGAATGAAGAAGAGAGAAAATAGGAAAGGTAAAAGAGCGGAAAATGAGGTGATAATAGGTACAGATATGTGGGAGTTCTGGGGAGGGAGGGAGGAAGGGAGTGAACCAAAGGGCACATATCCAAAGGGACATGCAAGAAGGTAAAGGTGCCTGCAAAAAAAAAAAAAAAAAAAGGAGGATAGCATCTGGCTATAAGGCCAATTAGTAAAAGAGAACCTTGGTACTGAACTCAAGAAGTGGGAACCTTGTTTTTATATATATATAATTCTTCTTTTCTCTTTTATATATATATATATAACAGGATTAGAGTGAAAAGACATGGAACCCCGAAATAAGGATCTAGTCCCAATACTGTACTGTAAACTACCAGTCTGACTCAAGGTAAATTAATCTGTCTGGCCTTTAATTTCCTCACCTGTCAGATGTGTGTAACAGTTTAGTTACCCTTCAGGAGCATAGAGTCATTAATTAGTATATACAAAGTTGTTGAAGATTTGCAGCTGGAAGGAGCTATAGACGTTATTTTATAGAAGAATACTATTATGCAACAAGAGAGATGAAAGTAAAGATTGCTTCTTTTTTGCCAGACAACCTACCAGAGGTGGAACAACCAACATTTGAATTCCACTTTTCCCTCCACATCTCTTGCTTTATTATCAGTCAGTGGATATAGTTCTGGCATGTTCCATCCACCAACAGAAAATTAACAGCTCAGGGAAAACCTGTTTTGGTTAAAAATCACTGAAAAAATGTTTACCTTTCATTTTCTCAACTATGTGCTTCTGGATTTTAACTTGAACTACTCACATTCTGTACTGAACTCTCAAATCAGATAAAACCAAGCAATGTACTTTTTAAACAAGTCAAACCTACCTTGTCCCGCAATTCATTACAAGATAGAGAGGTTAATTAAACTTCAGTCTTTTGTACATAAAAAGCAATTTATCAGTTCCAACCTATAGCAAAGCCTCTTTGCATCTTACTGCTTTGTTCCCAAATAATTAACTTGTGTAGTCTCTTTCTTTTCACATGCACCCTCCCCTGCAGTAAGAGAAGTGAGCTGGCTTTAAAATGTTCAGTGAAAACAACATCTAACCTCTACACACCAGCATCTGGGCTGAGTTTGGTTAACCGCATAATTTGACACAGATTTCATATATGGAGCAGATTAATTCCCCCTTTACCATTTTCCCCCCTAAATCACATTGAGAGATCCATTCGCACCCTTACCAAGGTTGAACATGTAGTCTTTAGTAATAGGGAGGCAACCTGTACCAGTATGGTGCAGAACGACACCACAAATGAGTGGTCTAGCACTGCCTGAGCCTGCTCAAGCACTACAGAATCTCCCCGGGTTTCCACATTCTAATGATTGACTTTATGTTGCCTCTGCCAGCTTGGCAGCTGGAGCCAATAGATGCTCTTTGTTGGTGGGTCAGGGGGCATGCTCTAAATCTTCATATGCCAAGACACATAAAATCAATTTTAATGCCCAGAAGAAGGAACTACTGATGCAGAAGGTCATTAAATGCCAGTTCCTCTATAGTATTGAAGTCTTGAAGGGAAACCCAGAAAAATAGACATGAGCAAGAAGCACATTCTGGTCCTCTGATACCACCATGGTATATTGTAAAAAGGAAGTCAAATGTCTAATGGACATTGGGAGTCTCATAGAATTGAGCACAATATTTTTTTAAAAAAAATTTACATGCAGTGGAGCAGTCCACCATATTATTTTTTATTTATTTGTTTAAAAAAAAAAAAAAAAAAAAAAAACAGGACTTTTTCCCTCTAAGCACAACAGAGATTACATATGTGGTACCTTAAAAGAAAAACAAAAAAGGGGTCCCAATTTTTTGTACCAAAGGAAAAAAAAAGAGACATGGCATGTCGTGAACAAGCTGCTAACCTGATCCAATTTAAAATTCCTAGCTATACTGATTGATGGATGGCATACACAAATGTGAAACCATGTACCACATTACTGGCACTATTTCCCCAGGGAAGAGGGAGGAAGAAAGAACCTGTGACAAATGCTAGTCTCATCACTCCATTCACTTCTGAAAGGTACTCAGATATTATGGTAACTAAGAAGCAGAACAGAATATAACCTTCAAATTAAAATGGCCTCCTTCCCCTACATCTCCTTTAATTCTATTTAAAAAGTAGTTTCACCCATCAGTGTATTTTGAAAGAAATGCTGTGCTCAAAACTTAAAACTGTAAGATACCACTTTAAATCTCAAAAGTTTTCCTGGTCCTGCTTGCAGACTAGGAGACTATGTGACCGTCAGTCTGTAAAGAGCCAGCTTAGAGCGAGGTAGAGTGAGTTGTGCCTATCTGTCTTAGCCCTGGTCTAAACCACGGCACAATTTCAGCAGCAATCTAAGGGAGATACGCAAGGTATTTTAAGTACTTTGCGTATCTTCCTCCAATTGCCTACCGCCTACTTACCGCAGTGTCTTCTGCAGGCTAGGTCGAAGGGAAACCTCTTCCCTCCACCTCTGCGCTATGCTCCTTGTTCGGGTGGCCTTACTCGATCAAATTCCTGATTGGTTAAGTGGGTCTTCATAGACATGCTCAGTCGATCAGAGAGATCGATCTGATGGCGGAATGAAGGCAACCCATTAGAAAACAGCCTGAATTCCCACTCTCTTTTTGGCTCAGCTGAGGTCACGGGGTCCAGATCTTGCTGCCGCCTGCTGGCGGCCAGGCTCCAGGTCCTCAGCTGGGGTCCCAGGGCCGGATCCTCCCACCACCAGGCCTGAGGCCTGGTCAGCGCCAGATCAAGCCATCCATGGGCCTGGTCAGGGCAGGATCAGGTGTCCCTGCCACACTTGGATACTGGCACTGTTATGCGCTCATTTTACAGTAATTTCATCTAGACCACATTGCCTAGTTTGTTTATGGAAATATCACATGCGACCGAGAGAAAACAATGGAAACCACCTTAACAATGAGGCAAATCTATGGCACTAGATAGCCTCCAATAGTTGCTTCCCACAGCCTGTTTTCTAAATAGCAATAGCTTCTACCAAGTGTATTTTTTGTTTCAATTACCCATTTTGATGGTGGGAATGGGAAAAGAAATCAGGTCTAATTATTGGCACATTTATACCAACTTTCAAATGTAAAATATTTCTTTACAAAACTGTTGGTTTTAGGTATAGTCTTGAATAGAAGAAAACATTAGCAGTAGCTTCTCAGAACTAGGCTAAACAATTGGTCAATTTGAACATGACCATTGGGGGGGTGGAGGGAGAGAACTTATCTGTGTTCAAATATTCTCCTTTCTAAATATAATTATGTTTGAATCATTAAAATAGCTCCATTTTAAGACGACACTATCATTGTTGACAGAGAACGTCAATCTATCATAGACAACTTTTTAAATAAAGAATGGATTTTTTTTTTTGTTTCAAGTTATGAATTAGGTCAAACACGAATTATTTTGGAGAACTTCTATGGTCAGACTAGATCACAATGATTCACCCTAATGCTGTGGAATCCATGAATTTTCCAATAGTATAACTATGTAATGTGTGTTTAAGAACTACCTACATGTACTAATTTGATTTACCCACACAGATGCATTGGTAAATATTACAGCTATATTTGATGCCAGTTGCAAAGTTGGTCTATAACCATTATAGCTTTAAACCTCTTCTCTTTTTGTATTGTTATTCTTCCTCTTTTATTCATTTCCCTCTTCTGTTAAACATTATTTTGACCTTCTTTCCATTCAATAGTCTAAAGAAGCTTACATCTTATCTTGTACCAAAGATTTCCGGTGATCCATTTTAGAGAAAACTTTTCCAATGGTTCCGGCACTAACTTGAGACTTGGAAAACCTGGGTTTAAATCCCTGCTCTGCCACACACCTTGTGTGATCTTGGTCAAGTCATTTAATATTTCCGTGCTTCTATTTCCTCTCTGAAAAATGTGGCTAATAATCCAAGAGCACTGTGAGAATAAATATATTAAACACATTACAAGGTATTCAGATGTTATGGTAACAGTGCCATATAGATACTTTGTGTGATACTCGGTTATTTTGGGAAGGATTGGGACCTAGTGTCCTCTATTAGCTTCTTTGGAAGTAACATTTTAAAGACATCAATTAATTTCAACAAGCATTTTAAGCTTTATAGTATTTTACAAAGCATACTAATCTTTTTATAAAGGAGCTTAGAAGGATATAAAAGGGCACCAGCTATCCATTTTGAAACCATCTTTTCTTTTTTTTTAACTAGTTAAATAAGCAATAAATCAACTTCTGTTTTTCTTCCAATGCTGTATATTTTCTTGGCAGAGATTATACAGCAACGCCTATCAGAAAGCAGATAAAGGAAGAAGGAAGGATGAAGCACAGCAGGAGAACAGTCCCCAAGGCTGATGATTTGAACACAATTTAGTTTACAGTTAACTCACAGCCTGACTTTTGTAATGTCCTTTATCACCTATGAAGCTGTTTTCTCATTTCTCATTATCATTACACACAACAAGACAAGAAAACATGTATGTGTACAAAATGCAAAAGATCTTTGCACAGGAATACAGATGGCAAAAAAATGACAATTTCAATTTTAAAGGGAGCTTTTTGTTTACACACACACACACACACACACACACACACACACACACACACACACACACACACACAAACACACACACACACACACACACACACACACACACACACACACACACAAAGTATAAAGTTCATATAGGTAGAACAGGTGTAGTTGCTGACATTTTTCAAAAACAAAAACATCTTTTCTTTGCTTTTAATCTTCTCCCATTCATGCTCACGCCACTTAAAAATATAAATATTTTTTCCTCACAATATTTTGTCCTCATTCTAACCAAAACACTCCTGATTTTGGCTTTTTAAAAAAATTATTTTCATTTTCAACACTCATTACATTCTTCTCTGAAACAGAGAACATTCCATCCTTAGAAGCTGCTGATGTAAGACAAACTTTCAGAACTGCTTGTGCTCCTTAGAGCCAGCAACCATGCTGCTACCTTTGCTTACCAAAAGATCATCACTGGTACATCTGACTGTAGGCCTTTTTGCTATCCAACCCTTCGGAACTCTCTCTAAAACCAATATCCAGAACTTCCACTGAAATCAATGGGAGTCCCATATATGTATGGCGACTACAGAATCTAGTTCAAATTAGTCACTCTTTAATTCACACTTTTGCCCTTATATGGGTCTGACTTTTATCATACACATTTTTATTCCTACAGTCTGCCTCGTTCCATCTTTCAAATACAAAAAGACCATCTAAAAACAATTAAAGAAATCAGTATGATCCACATCAACCTCACTAAGGTGCCCAATATGAACAGTATAAATTCTGACGACTTATACTGTGTCTACCTGGAGCCCACTGTTAATATACCTTACCCGTAATTCGGAGTAACACATTTAGGGCCTAAGTCAAAGACCATTTAAGTCAATTGAGAAACTCACATAAATTCATATCGGAACTGGATCAGGCTTTTAATGTACCTCACACATTATGACCTTTAAAGCCCATAATAATAGAAAACATGGGATCGGGATTCTCTTCCACTGATGAAAACACTGCATTAATAAAGGCGACCCATTTATCCATTGACGAACTGCAAGTATTTCAAGGACTGTCACAAATAAACATATTTTTGTATTTGGCTCTGATTCTGTTTGCAGATATTAAGGGAAAACTCAAACATATAACATCTGTTGTATCTTTTGCTACTGAAATGGAGTTAAAAATAATCCATGAAAGATCAGCGTATGAAGAATTTAAACATTTTGCTACCTCCACCCCTTTGGGACTGTTGCATGGTCTATCAGGCCTTCTCTGCCTCCTGCTTGAGGCATCAGCATTCTGACACCTCACCCTCAAGAAAATACACTCAGACAAGGCTACCGAGAAGACTTACTCCTTCAAAGACCTAGAAGACGACACTGACAAATGAGGAACCAGCAGGCCGGTTAAGAAGGTTTGCTTGCTTCTTCTCAGGGGCAATACTGGGTGAGACTGGTACAGTGGAGGAGCTAATTCAGTGCTAGCCCATAACTCCACAGCCTGATCAGGGCCTTGCCTTCAAGCACTTGAGTAAGGGCTTGCCTGTGAGTTTTTTTTGACAGACAAATCCTGAGTTTTTATATCCTTATTTAGACTGATGTCGAGCTTACAAGACAGAGAGTGCTGCTCCTAATAGGCGATAGTAACTTAAGAACTAAGGCAGGGAGGGCCTGAAGCACCACAAATGGCTTGCCGTGGCACCTAAGACAATGGCATATTCTCGATGGCTGGGGGCCTGAAGTAACTGAACAGGGAGAAGCAGAGTTTTGCTGAATCAGAAAAAAAAGGACAACAACTGTTGCGAATTGTTTAACAACCTGCAAAAATCAACACGCAACTAAAGCCATTATTACTCACATATCCCTAGGTACAGAACAAACTTTAAACAGTCAGGGTTTCAGGTAATCTAAATAGATATCTACACAAATTTTGGATCTGGGAGACAAATCCAAATGTCCATAAATTGAAGTTAAAATGGTTGGAGTTTCCTTGTACCTAAAGTGCAGCTCTGATGGCAAACATTAATGCTCCATTTCCTTCTGAAGGTTGACATTTGTTATTCTCTTTTCTACTGATTTTTTTCTTCTCATTTGTGAAGTTCAGTCACAGTTTAAGACCCCTTAATTCCCACACCATCTCTTTCACTCTGAAATCAGAGACAGGTTCTCCATTAATGCTTTTCTCAGCCTGAAGGAATATTAATTGTTATTTAATATGCACTGTAAATATCAATGTAATAAAACCAAATTGAGTAGCAGAAGCTAAAAATCACAGGTCCAACACATTAGGTTTGCATCCAAATGTAAAGAAAACCTGGAAACCAGAAATTAAGCTGTTTAATTTGGAACTAGGAAAAGAAGAAAAACAACACATATGAAAGAAGACATAGATAGACCACGATGGGGGGTGGGGGGGAATGTATAGTAGGATTAAATGACTAGTTTAATACCCAGAAATTGAAATCCTGGCACACATTAAATTCCAAAAGATGATGCAGATCACTGCTTCACAAGGACACTGATCACACCTCATGTAGAAATTCTTGGGAAAAACCTGTTGGCTTCTTGATTTTCTACATGTTGTGTAGTTTAAAAGGCTTCCTACCTTTTAAAGATTAAAAGAAACGTCTATGAACAAGGCAAGAAATAAGGAAAATTGCTGGCATCCATTTTTCTAGCTAGCCAGTTTTTCTAGTAGAGTAAAACTCTCCAATCTACAGTGCAACTAACTCTCCCCTACATATTCTGCCTTCCATGCATGGAACTCCTCCTGTCAATGACGGGAACCAACTGCAGAACATGCAACCAAGTTATCCATTGCATCAAAGAGAATGTTGATACTGGGGAAGGAACTTATAATTTTCTCTGTAAGAGGGGAAATTAAATGTGTACATTCACATTCATCAGAGAGAAAACAGAACTAGACCTTACATTTATTTTGTAGAAATTTAATATTAAATTTAAAACCTCATTTTGAGTTGCCCATAATTTGTTCATCCTTTAACTGCTTGGTTGCATTGCTATATAGCAGAGGTGCACAACCTGCGGCCCCCTAGCCACATGCGCTCCACGAGTATGTTCTGTGCGGCCCTCTGGGAGCGAAGCGAGCAGGGGAATCATGTGACGTGACACCCCACCCCTACCCGCCCCGCCCATTGCATTTGTGGCCCTTGAGTGGCCTTAGAAAATGCAATTTGGCCCTTGGCCAAAAAAGGTTCTGCACCCCTGCTATATAGAAACCTGGCATAACTTGGTTTTGAAAAGTATCAAATGAAAGCCTAGAGGAAGGTTTCATGGTGGAAGGAGTTTCAGTTGTCGCCAGAGGTGATCCAAAGAACAATACACCATTCAAATCGGTTTCTAACTAAAATCAAGTATGCTCTCAGTATGAACTCTGGTAATTTCAGTCAGTGACCATTATGAACGAAAGCTGAAAAAGTTAATCAGTAAGTATGAATGCTAATCTAGCTATACATAAGTGTGGTTACTGCATGAGCTGTTCCAGATAGTGCATGTCCTCAGAAGTCTGCTGTGATCTCACTGAGCAGACAGACAAGATAATAGTGCCAAGAGCATTGGTGGAGTCAGCAGATAAAAGTACAGGGCAAAGGCTCACCAAGGATTCCACAAGTAAAAAAAAAAATAGTACAGAAAGTGGTTTGTCTGGTGGGAGACCCAATAGTTAAGAGGACAGCCCTTTTTAAAACTCAGTGGAAAACACATATATATACACACTAGGCACCAGAATAATTACAGAAGCCTCTGTGCCAGCCTGCCAAGTTGTGCTGATGTGGCCTTTTGACCGGGTTTTGTTCTTGAATTCAGTCTTCATCTTCTCCCCTCCACTTCCCACCACAAAATCAATTAATAAATGCAAGCTTGCGTTGTCCAAATGGTTGTGGGGTACCACTCTCTCTTCTGAGGTCCGACAGCCTAAATTCTCAGTTCAGTTTGGCATACAAGAGTACGCATTGGATTAGAGAACACTCACTGTTCTGAGTTAACATTAAAGGTTGGAGGGGGGGAAAAAAAACAAACTTCCATCCACACTTCCTTGTTTCCTAAAGTGAAAAAAGCCTAGCCTGTGTTCAGTAGAACCAGAATAATCATAACCTTTACCATGAAAAACATTTTTCATCATCTGTGTATTAAACACAGCCTCCTATATGGTACCAAGAAAAAAGTAAAACATTAATTCACATGGATTGTGATGTTCAGTAATCACGCGGAGACAAGGTGTTTGACGAAGATCTGCTTCATACAGTGTCTCAATTCCAAATGCCTCTCAGTTACACCACATGAGTCTCTTAAAGGTACAATTCCCCACATTGATGGATGCATGTTTTCCTTAATTTATTCACTTTGTCTCTATTGAAATGGATTAGCTGCTAATCATTTGGTTTAAATCATTTATAAGAAGCCATAAGCTTGGGAACTGTTATAAGGTCTACAAGAGAGAATGTGTCTACCCCAACAGTGATGAGGTTTCTGGATTTCGGATAGTTCTCGTTAGTCACCTGGAGATCCACCAGCAATAACTGGCTATTGTTTTACTGGAAGACGATCAGCTTCAAACTCAAGGGATCGCTGATGAATCTGTATAAATGGTAATTATCAACTAACAAAAATTCTGTCATCTAGTGTCACTTTTTTTAACATACCTCAACCAGACACAGTTTTCTTATGTCCATTTTTCTATTCAATTTGTTTGCAATCACACAAACTGTATTTCCATATGTAAATTACCTAAGTAGATATTAAATATCTGTTTTGTACATACATAAAGCTAGAAGAATGATTTTAGAGACAACTTATGAAAATTTTACTACAAAACTTTAAGACAGACCCAAACATAGCTTACATTTTAAAACCAGTGTTAAAAGCAAAATTCTTACTGGAAAAAAAAGCTTTTTGGTTCTCAGTTTCCCACATAATATTAGTCACCAAATAGCTTGCAAGAAATTAAACATATTGAAAAGTAGTAAATCACAGAGCTGCCAATAATGTGAACAAGGGAAACGCTGTGGTCAAACAGGTATACGAAAATGCTAGTGGCCATATCCAATACAAATAGCACATTGCTAATACTACACAAGGGCTATGTCTACACTGGCAAGTTAGTTCGAATTAAGGAAGCTTAATTCAAACTAACTAAAGCCATGGCTACACTAGGCTTTAGTTAGTTCAAATTAAGGGCTATTCGAATATAGGGTATTCAAACTAAGGGGTTAATTCGAACTAACTAGTTCGAATTAACCAATGTGCCATGTTAATTGGAACTAATTTCTTAGTTCGAATTAACCGGCCATTGAAATGAATGGGGATCGCTAATTCGAACTAAGCAAGTGCTTCCTTAGTTCGAACTAACGTTCCAGTGTGGCCATGCTAGTTCGAATTAAGCTAATTCAAACTAACTAAAATTAGTTCGAATTAGTTAGTTCGAACTAACTAATTCAAACTAATTTTAGCAAGTATAGACATAGCCAAGGGTGTATGTACCTTATCATTCGATCTACACCTGTCAACTCTTCTGAAACAAGATTCATGGTAGAATACAGTAAATGGCAGTGCATATGAATTTTGTTCACCCCTTTGTAGTAGAAACTTCAGCTGCAAGTAGGTTTTCCCATCCCCACAAAGCAGCATAAATCCAGACTCTATGCTATGTCTACACTTGTAAATTTAGGTCGACTTTAGCTAAGTCGACTTAGCATGTCTACACCTAAATTTAAAGTCGACTTTGGGGGGAACTTACAAAGTCGACCTAGAGTGTCCACACTGGATGCTCTAGGTTGACTTCTAGGGGCTAGGGCAGGGCAGGTCCACGGTGGCGAAGGGGCACCCCTTGCCCAGTGCCAGGGGGCTCAGCCTTTGCCCCATTGTACATGGGTATACTGGGGCAGAGGGGAATGGGGACCTGGCCCTGTGGGGGGCATGCCAGGCTCTCTCTGTGCCCCCCACCCCTGCAGGGAGGGCAGTGGTGGAGTCCTGCAGTAGCCCTAAGTCGATTTAGGGCTACTCCAGGTCTACACTGGCAATTAAGCCCTAAGTCAAATTAAAACGAGGTTTAATAAAGTCGATTTAATTTTCATTAAGTCGACTTTATTTTCCTTAAGTCGACTTAAGCAACTTGCTTAAGTCGACTTAAGGAAACTGTAGTGTAGATGCAGGGTAAATTAAGTCGACTTAAGCAAGCTTAAGGCTATGTCTACACGAGAAAACTTGTCCCGCAATAAGTTATTGCGGGACAAGTAAAGCGCAATAACCATTGTGCTTTCTCATGTACACACGTGCTCTTTCTTTCGCAAAGGAGCATTCAACCTTGAATGCTCCTTTGTGAAAGAAGAGCAGTGCATGGTGGGCACCTGTCCCACCATGCACTGCCCACAGCCAGCCCCCTAGCCCAGCTGCAAGGCTTCCGTTGGCAGGGGGGCTGCACTGACAGCCCCCGCTGTCACCCGAACCCCAGCACAGCTCCC
>ML685766.1:39131081-39205584 GCA_007922175.1 Pelusios castaneus
CACTCTGGGACATTTCCGGAGGCCAATCATTGCACGGTGAGCATACATACGAGCTCAAACGCGCAACAGATGATCCGGAACAGCTGTTACCACTCTCGGCCGAGTGGTGGTTGGAATGCGCATCAAGAAGGCGCTTAGTGCGAAGGAAAACCATTTCACGTGTGTACAGTTCGCTTATTAACACGCGGTAATGATTTTTAGTGCGGATTACGGTGCTCGTGTAGGCAAGCCCTAAGTCGACTTAATTTACAAGTGTAGATGCAGCCTATGACAAGTACCACAGATTTTCCCATCTCCAGGTATGTCTACCCTTCAAGCTGGGGCTATGATTCCCAATTTGAGGAAACATACATATACTAGCAATCACAGAGCTAGTCCACTAAAATCTAACATATTTGAGACATGAGGAGTTATAGGAGGGGGTAGACATCCCCAGTACATAGCTGGTGTCAATGATGGATGCACCTCAGGGCGACTAGTTCCTGCCCCTGCTGCAGCTACATTGTATTTTTACAGTGCTAGCTCAATGAGCGCTGGAGGGTGGGTGGAGTGTAAGCTAGAATAGAATGATTTTAAAACATACTTGCATTTGGTTTCGAAAAAAAAGAGATCTTATTCCTATTTCCATGCAACAAACAGCACTACAGAATATTTAGAATGAAAGGAAAGAGAGAGCAATAGGGAGAAGGAGTTAAGTTAAAGATATTTAGAAGCCTCACAGATTATGTTGGGAAGGACTAGGTAGGTATATAAGGAGTTGGAATGGAAGGTTCAGTTCTTTGAAGGATTCATATGAATATTCTGTGGGCGAGGCTTGTAAGAGTTCAGAGTTTAGTAAGCTTTTCTGCCAACTCTTCCAAGCTTGTGGTGAATGCAGATAACCTCAGCTTAAACCAATTTTGAGCAAGTCTCCCTTTCACCCCTCCTTCCATTAATCAGCTCTTATCTAAAAATAAACTATGAAATCACTTCAGTCACAGCTCATTTATTGCATTTTTTTCATATAAACTGCCTCATATCACTGGAATGCTGCATCTCAGCATCACATTATACACCTGGATTGTTAAAAACAACAAAAATATGGCAATATAAAGAGTGCTGTGAGGGTTGATTTCCATCACGCCTGTACTAATGCATCATGGGATTTCTATACATTCAATAAGGTATTCTGAATTTCATTATTATCTGCTTCTGTTTTTAGGAGGAAAAAATACCAAAAAAGTTTCCTGGAGGCTTTTCAAACACTGATGGGCCTCTCACACTGCCAGACTGAACAATTAGTCATTTAATTTAGAATCTTAGCATTTCTCTTCTCTCCTCAGGTTTTTGTCCTTGCCCCTAAATGTGAACACTCACTCAATACAGTGTCTGGCATGAAGACCACCCAAGTATTAGCCTTCATCTCTCACCATCTGTCTCGGCTGACCCAAGATAAAAATCTAGACAAAGTCGTCTTTATTATTTTACCCATAACTTGCTAAACCTTCACCTGACAGATATGAGCTCAACCTTAAAGCACCTGTAGTATATGAAGTAAAGGAAATGGACCTTTAGCATGGAAACAACAGCACAGATTTAAGAGTGCAAAATCAAACCCAACAAGGACATAGTGAAATTGGCTCCACAATTATGAGGCACCAGAAAAAACCAGCTCTCAAAATGGGAAACAGTGAAGGCTTAGTTGATCTATTCATTTTTATCATACTTTACTAATTTGTTACCATAGGACATCTAGCAATATTTTTCTTTATTAATGTCTCATCAACTCCAAATTACTGACAATAAATACTAAACAACCTGCCACTGTTGTGTTCAGAGAATTTTAGCATTCCTGCTTTGACTTGCAGCAAGAAAGAAAAAAACCCACAGCCACTGAAATTTAGTCTCAAGGAAAAGTCTTCTAAATACACAAGGCATTTGCAAATCAGTAACTTCTGCTTCATGGCCTGGGGTGATGACGATGAAAGGATATAACAAAACATCCCATCTCGTGATAAAATGCTGGTGAATCATTAAAGTCATTTCTTAAAGCTGACCAAATGAACCTTAATGAAACACTGTTCTCTCTCTTCCCTTATATGTACTATCCTCCACTCATATTGCTGAAACTACCTTCATGACAAATTGGGACATCTCGTCTTTGGGTATAATTACATGGACTACATTTGAATAGCTGCAGATGGGTGATAAAAGCACAACGTAACAACTATGGACTTTCATTTTAACATTTAACACCACTTCCATATGTAAAGCCATCTTCTGCACAATTGTGTTGAGATCACATTCTAATTCTCGATGCCTTGTTCAATGAAACAAGTTAAGAATCCTTAATATAGTAATCTACTACAGTGTTTCTCAACTGGTGTTCTGCAGAACACACTGTATGTTGTTCCACAGCCTATCACACCTCTCTCCCTCTCCCTCCCCCACCCCGGCCCGAGATGGTGTGGGGGGAAGGAGCAACGTGGCAAGCCAACATATACCTGGGAAATTTAAATGCTCCAGCCACAGCAAAACTTCCAGGCGTATATCGGCTGCCACCTTGCTCCTTTGCTGCTTCTGGGGCATTTTAAATTTCCCACCTATCAGCATCAAAATTACTTGGACATAACTTCCATGGTTTCCTTGATGAACCTTACTCCAAGAATAAATTGCATTTGTTCGAACATGCAGGCCCCAAATTCCCATTAAAGCTTGAATTTTAAGTTGTGTACATAATCATTATGTATCTATTTTTAGAAATAAATGCATGTTATATTTGTAAAAGTGTATTTAATTTGGTTTCCTGAATCATTTTCATAGCAATGCGTAATACACAAATATTACAAACAACGCAGTCGGTATATACCAGCTTTTTCAAAAAAGGTTTCATCAGGTGTTCCACATAAAATAATTAATACTTTTAGGTGCTCCCTGGTCCACTTAAGGTCGAGAAATACTGATCTATTACTCTTTCTTTTCTTTTTTTTTTTTAAACTGAAAAGAAAGCTGTGACACAAACGGCTGTGACACAATCATTTGAAATGAGAGCGACTATTCCCTCCCCTCCCCCCCCCATAAGGACCTGTTATATAGAAAGTTACAATCATACAGGCATTTGAACCTTTCTTTTCCCCAAACTTCCAATTTCAATATGAAGTCCAGTCTTTGACATACATTTCGGGCACCAAGCAAGGGATTGTAGTTTAGAATGCTTGCTTATCTAGAAGGAGCTTTGAGAGCTCCGAGATACACAGCAGTGATAGAAGAGATATGTAGGATTTTTTTTTTTTTTTAAACATTTTTTGAGCACACAGTAGAGACAGAACATAGATGGCCATAAACCTCAGTATAGACTGCTTATGGAAAGTAAGGTTGACAGTGATCCTGGAAGTATGAGGGCAGGAAGAATCTTCGTTTAGTGGTGGGAAGTTTCCACTACTAAAAACACTACATTATGCAAAACAGAACTGGTCAGATATCTTGCAGCAGAATAGTTTTCTTTCAGAAAATGCTGATTAATCTCACAAAACATCTTTTATTAGGAGACATTGATTATCAGTTTTTTTTAAGCACAAAAAAATCAAAGTGCTTCATTTTGACTATCATTTACATTGTCAAAATGTTCCCATGTATGCACTATAAATTATATGTGAATCAAAATGAAGCATTCAACTTTATCAAAATTAAATGTTTTGAAAAGGTAGTCTCAATATTTTCAAAATTAATTTTTTTCAGAAATTTTGTTTTGTAGGAAATTTTGACTTTTAATTCCAATCTGAGCCAAAAGGAAGTTTCAAAGTATAGTAACTTCTTACAGCATGGAACTCCAAGTTTCCATTAGCTCAGTACCATAGTTTGAAAAATGCACTCTGTTGACAAGTGGTTAATTCTTTGGCTTTGTCTTCAGTAATACTATTAGGAGGGGGAGGGGGCGCTAACCTCTTGATAGCAAACACACAACGGTTATTTGTTGTAAAATCCTAAGTATAGACCAGGCACTTGTAGCATTTAGCATGATGTAGCTAGATGAGATCAATACTATAGCCCCTGCTAAGTGAAGGTTGCACGATTCTTGTTACTTTCAATGCTGCCCTACCTATTATAATAAGCAAGAATGAAACTGATCAGATTGGTGCATGTTTCATTCTGAAGTATGGCACAGACAGTCTTCTGATGCTCCACAAATAAAAGAAAAAACTCTTCTTTTCTCCCCTTCATCACCCAAATCACAAGTTCCTGCTACTGTGACTGCTGTAAACAAGAAGAGCTGGTTGAAAATTTGCTCAATTTTTTTGTCCATTCTGAATTTCTAAATTTTTCATTTAAAAATGGGGACATTCTGTTTGTGAAAATTCTCATTAAAAATTCCTCATTTTTACCAGCTTTACACACCAGATTCTGAACAGCGGATCAGGATGTATAAGAATCTATCTTTGCTGCTACTTCTCAGAATGAAATTGTTATAGTGTTAGAATTAATAAATAAATAATAATAATAATCTTACAACCCTTGCACAGCCCCAATGCCTTTGACTGCTGTATCTCACCCTCACTTTTCTTTCGAAAAGTTGACAGGAACAAATCTGTTCAGCACAACCACATTTTACACAGTATCTTGCAAACAAAATGTATCTTAACGTGCTTATTGAAAAGGTTAACAAACACTGATGAAGGGAATGAAGAATTCACAGGTATAGAAAAGTGAGAGACTATATGGGTTCAGAGGAGACCGGGAAATAGATGAAGAGGCAGAGATGAAGCAATACAGAAAACGTAGATGCAGAGGTTCTAGCTGCAACCATAAACTTTGGCCACCTGATGTATTTGACATATGAAACACTTTCATTGTAGTTTCTTTTGTAAAAGGTGGTTCTTAACTTCAGTGTATTCCTCAATTTTTAACAGAGTCTGCGTTTAATCCAAATATTCATTTTAGCTTTTATAGAGAAAATGGTTTGTAACTGATTGATTTATTTAAAACATTCACTTTTCCATTTACTACAATATTCTACTTACTGCTGCAGTGGAGGTGGGGCTATAAGCTGCGGAGACTAAAACATTGGACCACATCCTCTGAAGGACTTACTATACACTGTAACACTAAGGAAAATGGCATGACCGGGTTCTGAACAAATGAGCAAAGAGAAATTCAGCTGGGAAGAAATTTACAGAGCAGCTGATTTGGGATATAAGACTACTAAGGTTTCAGTGAAGTAAGAGTGGATTTCACTCTTGTGCAGAGGGCTAACAAATGATCTATGCACCATTTAAAGTCCCACCTAAGCCTTATTTTGAGCCCTAAAAGGGTTTAAAAACCTTGAGGCATATAGGGGTGAATTTAAATCCCAAATGCAGTTGCTGTGTATGTAAGTGTAGCAGGAGTCTGACCAGCTGCATGTAGGAGGATTGCTGGTTCCTTCTCCCTCAGGCTGTAGAATGTAGCAGAAGCCCAGTCTTTTTCTGCATATGAAAGAAAGATGCAGGCATAATGAACTAAACACAAACATCTTCATCCTCAAAAGAAAAAAAGTAAAATTCCTGCCCACCTCTTACAGCAAGAGTGTTTCTAACTCTCAATAATGCCTCAGAGAAAGGTGAAATCTCATTGTAAAAGGGGTTTCCATACTTTCAGTCTCTGAGGATGATGTTTTGTTTCTCTCATGATTGTATGATCCACATAAATTATTCATTTGGGGTCTTCTCATTTTCTATCTGTGGTCTCTTTTTACTCCCGTTTGAGTTGTTTCTGCCTTTGTGTTTTCTGCCAAAAATGCAGAGGTACCTAGAATCAGAATTCTTCAGTGATTTGGCACCACTCTCGGAATGAAGGATTTTAAACTGGCCAGAAAACTTCAGTAAAGTTAACTTATCATTTTAATTCATCTTTGCTACTTTTTAAATAAGTAATTGGGCTTAATGCAGAGTCAGATCCAAAGTCCATTGAAATTAATGGAAAGTTTCCCTCTGGTCTCAATGGGCTTTAGATCAAGTCCATAATGGACACTGATGCTCATTTCCTTTCTCCTCAGAGACACCTCGAAACACTCTGGGAGGGACAGTTTGCCTTTTCTAGGCTTTTGTAACCTAATTCGGAAACAAAGAAAACATGGCTGAAACCCATGAATGCACAAGTGGCTTTTTCAGGATGTATGTGCCATGGGACTCTTGTACCTGAACTCTGCCTTTTGGGTATTTTTCAAATTTTTAATTACTAATAAGCTCCCACCAATCATCTTACAGCCTCCATTCTTCTCCACAAAAGCCAGGGTGGATGCCCTTTGGTCCACAAGAACACTATACTATAATCATACTGGTAAGTAAAACGACGTAGGCATTACTAATGCCATTTATAGCTACTGTATATTTGCAGCTTTAAAAAACAACCAGAAAGTTGTGCATTTAACTTATTGTTCAAATAGTTACATCTTTTCTCTCTTCCCTTCCACCAAAAAAAATCAAAGCTATTTCACATTACCTTGTGCTAACTCAGTGTTTCCCAACTAACTTCCCCCTTGATGTCAACACTTATATAGAAAAGAAGCCAATAGTGATTTTCCTCTGATGAGAAAATACCAGTACCAACCTGCTGTACCTGTCAGTTCCATTCTCTCTACAGTGTGATGCTGTATGTATGAAAAAGCAGAAAAACATGCAGAGCTCAAGCATCAGCACAGAATAGGCCTAGCCGCCTCTGAAACGTCACATCAGATAACTGGCCACTCATGACATCATTAGATCAAGAATTAGAAGGCAAGTAGAAAGGCTGATGTAAATCTCGGAACAATTCTGATAATCCTCATTGGCCCTTACTCCTCATGGTAGTGTACAAGGAGGAGGAGAAAGTTATTTAAAAATCTTAAAGTTGCCTGTTTAATTGTTAAAACAACTGTATCATTTTAATAATTGCAGATAGTAGAATAATTAATTTTATTATTGCTTTTTAAAAAAAATAAATTCTGCTGCAAAACATGATTTACCAAGCCAAAAAGATTAGTGAAATGCTTTGACTGTGTTTCATAGTATCTAAAGCCCAAGATTTATTTGAACCCTGACCATGACCTCGCTAAAAGGAATTTATTGCAGCTAACTCTCCCTTTGTTATCTTTCTTTTTAAAAATGACTTCACAAAATAACTAGATTCAAATACCAGAGGCAAAGAAATAGAGGAAAGAAAGCTCTGTTTCATACCAATGTGAAGAATTTTACAGTTTCCATTCAATCCAAAGCATAGTCATTAGGAACGCAGTGCTCCATGCATAATGAAATAAGGGAAATTTGTTTTTCTGACTCAGTAAACATGTGATCACAGCATAATCCCTACCCAAGAATGTGGAGGTGAAGCACAGGGCACTTTTCTAACTCAGCGCATGCAGTGGATAGGAAGGGTACTACCTACGCACAAGATGGAGCTATGTCATTCATTGATAGCATATAAGCAAGAGAACATTTTTAGTATCTAAACATCTCCCACTGCTTAGAACAAATGCTATGGTGAAAACAGGTGTTTATTATAACAGCAGGGAGTGACTAATCCTAATATTCCTCTACTTACTTTCAGGCAAAAAAATTAAAGAACAAGGGTTCCTGCTCCTCTGTTAAAACAATTTAGGTTCCATTTTCTCTAAGAAAAATTGAATCTTGATTCTCTTACAGAAGAGATTTACTGAATTTATACCGATATTCTCCAAGAACAGTTTAGTGCACCTGATTACTTGAGATCTTGACTTGAAAGAATAACAAAAAATATTCTCTGTTTATGTTTCAGCAGAGCTTTTATTTAATTTGTTTATTTACTGGAGAAACAAAACACAAATATTGGGGAGAGCTTTTTGGTTGCTATTTGTTTTTTGTTTTGTTTTTTAAAGAGCATTCTCTCAAAATAAGGCTTGAGGAAAGAAAAAACACAGGATCCCCTCAGGAAACCAGGGTGGCCTCTGAAGTCTATATTTTATCTTCCTTGAAAGAAATTTAAAAGCCAAGAACCATCACCACCCACTCAAGTTTGATAAAATGCTTTAGCAACGCCACCACTAAAATACGAGTTAACGAATAACCACTGAAAAATAGAGGAGGCAATTTTAGAAACATTGCAACACAAGCTGTCTCTACTTTCTAAGCCCCTGATTGTGCAACCCATACATATGTTGAATAATATATGAGATTACTTGCAAATGTTATTCAGAATGAGTAACGACTGAAGAAGAGGGTTTATAGCAGGGGTCAGCAACCTTTGCCAGCCCCTGTGCCAGCCCCGCCCCCCACACCCTCAGAAGGTGCCAGGGGCGGGGCCAAAAGGGGCGGGGCCAGGGACTCTGTGTGGGGGTGGGGTCCCAGGCCGGGCCACGCCAGCCCCCGCGCCCCACTCTGGCCCCCAAGCATGCCCCTGAGCTGGGCTGCCCTGGCCTCCCTGGGTCCCAAGCCAGCCCCTGAGCCCCGCACCGGCCCGCCGAGCCCTGAGCCAGGATGCGCCAGCCCCCCGAGCCCTGAGCCAGGATGCGCCAGCCCTCCGAGCCCTGAGCCAGGATGCACCAGCCCCCCGAGCCCTGGGCCGGACGACACTGCCCTCCTGAACCTCACGCCAGCTCCCCTAAGTCACGTGCCAGACCCCCACCAAACCCCGCGCCGGCCCCTGTGCTGGGCTGACCAGGCCCCAGAGCTGGACTGCACCACCCCCCGAAACCCCAGGCCAACACCCTCCCCCCCTCCGAGTCACGCACCAGCCCCCATGCTGGGCTCACCAGGCCCCCAAGCCGGCCCCAGAGCCGGGCTGTGCTGGGCTCCCTGAGCACCGCGCTGGAACCCCGATCCCTGCACCAGGCCACACCAGCACCCCCAAGCTGGGCTTGCCAGGCCCCCAAGCCGGCCCCAGAGCTAGGTCACACCGACCCCCCCAAGCCCTGTACCGGCCCCCAAACCCCGCATCAGGACGCACTGGCCCCTGAGCCCGCGCCTGCCCCTGAGCCGGCCCCCAGGGAGCCTGGAGCCGCAGCATGCAGCTTTTGTGGCCCCCGGCCATGCGGAGGGCGGGGCCAGCAGACGGAGCCTGAGCAGGGCCGCGTGCCGCTCAGGATTGGCCCGCATGCCGGGGGTTGCTGACCCCTGGTTTATAGGATTCCTGAAATATTCTCAGAAATGGTGGGGCCTGTATAATTTGGAAACATTACATGAAATGGTGCTGAAATGTTAGTGCAGATATGCTGAGTTTGGCTAAAAGAGGCATCTGTTTGTGTGGGGATTTAGGATTCCTCCCTTTCCTCCCAATCACCCTGTCATTGTTTAATAGCATGCGAGAAACAATAGCTCCACAAAACTTGAAAATGTCAAATTAGAGTTGGCATGATTAAAATAACATTTAAAGAAAATATCCCTATCACAGATCTGTCTGAATGGCCAGATTTGTGTGGATGAAAGTCTTTCTTTAAGATCCTGGATGGAACCATAAGCCACATGACTGGAGACATTTCTAGTTTAGTTCCTTTATTACTTTTTTTAAATATCCAGAACAGTCTGAAATTCTGTTAAATACAGACACCCAGGCAAGTTTATTTTCCAAACTGAAAGCCAAGGAAACAAGCCAAGGAAAATGGAAATTCCTAAAGATTCTATGCTCATTGGGTAGTAGTTAAATATTTAGATGTTGCTTCCCTTCCATCCTAGGCATGACTACTTTTTTTCCATAGTTTCACTGGATCTCCCCCGCCCCCCCTCCGGACAGGGTGATTTATGAAAAACAACAGCTAGCCAGCAGTAGAAGCAGCAACAGCATGAGCTCCAGGTGTTAGGAAAAAAACCCCAACATAATTAATTCTCTGTGATAGTCTATTGTATGCCCCAAAACATTATGGTTTTAGACTGAAAAATTTGTTATAAGCCAGCATATTTATTCCTTCACTTTGGAAGAGAAACATCTCATGTAACAAGACAAAAGGGTTCAAATCATGGCTTCCACTCTATCAACTAAAAACACAATAACCAATGGTTTGAGCTGGTCAGGTTTTTGTTTGTTTGTTTTGTGTTTTTGTTTTGTTTTTTAAACAATGGACTAGCAATAGGGACAACTTTGGTTCTCAAGAATCCCTGGAAAATCTAAGTGATTTATCACAGGCTTCCAGAGCTATGTCATGCCAACTCAGCTGAAACCCAATTTAGATTATTATTGTTGTTTTTTTCTTCCAAGAAGCTGTAATGTTTAAGTACAAATGAATTTTAGATAACATGCTGGTCCTGTTTTATACCATTGGTATTCTGATTTTAATTCTATAACTGTAGCACTCCACAATCCATCCTGACTGTGACTAAGCAGGCCTTGAATTTAGGAGGTTATTTCATAGCAAAGTCTTGGAAAGACTTCTTGTGTTGCAGCTGAAGGCTAATATATAACTGAAGGCTAATACTGCTGAAACATGTTTATTTTTCTACATAACTGTATAATTACAGCAAGTTTCTCCAAAACAGGTATTATGGAATGGCTTGCCCACAATTTAGAAATGTAATCAGTAAGTGGGCTCTCTACCGGAAACATGGAAACACTTTAAATAAGAAGATTCACTGCCAAAAGTTGACTGCAGCTTGATATTTTCATCTCACCACTGTGAATCGCAGTACAGCAGAGTGTGGAAGAAATGAATAAAGTGGAACCTGAATAAATGCTGGGGTCCTGAGAATAACTTGGCACTGCAGTAAATTGATGAGAGGGGAATTGCAAAAAACAAGAGTTTCCTGGAGTATCTGAATTGTTAGCTAAATCTGTGCTCAAAGCAGAAAGAAATGTGGAGAAACTCTTGTAAAGGTGCAGTGTGAATCTGAATAAGAGAACAAAGCACAAAGGGCCTGGGGTATAATGAAGCAAGCATTTGAAGCAAAGCAAGTCCAATTAGACTCTCAAAGTTTTCTTTCCTTCCTGCTCTTTCTTTCTTTCCTTTTTTTTAATATATAGTTTCCTTATTCCATTTTGGTTTTTTCCACCCTCTCCACCACCATTTTATTGGAATATACCAGCAAGACAACTTTTTGGTTTTTCACTATTTTAAAAAATCTGGTATTGCTGGAGATGGGGGGAGGAAGGTCCTAAAACCCAACTCCTGCTTATTTTGAAAGCTAGGCCCATGATAAAATGGGTTAGGACATTCTGCCTTAAATCCACTGACTGATTATAAATAAATAAATAAATAAATAATTGATGAGATTGATTGGCAGAGCAGAAGGCCATTTCCCAATGTTTGTCATGGAATGAGCTAACATAAAAATTCAGAAAAGCTGTACAACTATGTTCTTGTCACAGGGACAAGTGATTCAAAGAAGCTTGGTTTGCAGTACAGAGTTAAAAGAAATTCTCACTTTAATCCAGCTTCATTTTGAGAAGTTCTTGGTTATTTTGTCTGCAGCCTGCTCGAAGAGTGATCAAGATGGAGATGCAGCACGGAAAGAATGAAGAAGAAAAAAGTATACTTTTCTCCTATTTGATTCTTGTTTTCAAATTGAGAGGAATTTGGATTCAATTAAATCACTGTGCTGAATCCAAATGTGAATGCTTTAAAGCAGGAAAAAGAAATTAAATTAAGATAGCTAATTCGATATCCTATAAATATTCTGCAACTTCCCCCTCAAGATAATAGCTGAAAAAACAACAGAGCAGTTTCCAGCAGCAAATTTACAGTTATGAATCAATGTATGTAATTTATGATAGTAACATAACTTCAGTTGTGGAGAATTATTATACACCATTGATATTAGATTAATTCATATTCTTGGCTTTTCTTTCTATCTATCCCCCAATTTAGATCTCCTAGGTATTTGTATCCCCCCAATTGCTGTAATATTTGACCATCTCACAACATTCATATTGGGGAAATACTATTAACACCATTTGACAGACGGGAAACTGAAGCCCAGAGAGATTAAAAGACTTTCCCAGGGTCACACAGGAAATCTGATTGAGCAGGGATTTGAACCTAGGTCTCCCTAGTCTCAGTTAGTTCTCTAATCACTGAACCACCCTTCCTCTCCCTCTCAATTATAATTTTTCTTCCTTTAACTTAATTGAAGACTGTCACAATTGTAATCGTGAGAAGGCAAAGCCCAATATTGGAACAGGTCCAATGAATGACTAGCTTTTTCCTGCCTAACCTTGGTCACCAGAAGCCAAACCTTGTTAGGCATTTAGTGCCAATGAAGACAAAGAAGACAGAGGGTGCCCAGAATCACACAAGGCCAGGCCTCTTCTCTTACGGTATGGTCTTACAGCAAGGCACTGATACATGAAACACAAGGATTGCGCTGGGCGCGCACGTGCACGTGAATGTGAGAGCAGCTGCTCTCCAGCCAGCTTATCTTGAATGTTTTCATTCACAAAGGATACCAGACTCACATATTAGGCAGCAAAATGAATACTTTGCTTGGTGCTAGGCTCATTAGAATTTCTCCATTACGTTTTACACGATTCCCAAGATTGCTAGCCAACCCCTGCTGAAGTGGAAAATGCTGATTTATTTTCCTTGTAAAGCAAAACAAAAGAAATCATGATTGCCTTTATTTATACTCCTCTGATATTCTTCATATGGTGAGAGAAAAAAATTGGCAAGCAAGGTATTCTTCACAACCCCACACAGTAGCACAAATTTACAGCCATTGTGCCCTGTTCGACAGTTCATTTTTACCTTTACCATAAGGAAGACCCCAACTATCATCTGAAAAGGTGGAGTAATTTTAAGGGTTTTTTTGTTTGTTTGTTTTTTTTTGTGTTCATTTTTTTAAAAAAACCATAAAGAAAATTGTGTGAGTTCTCAGACTTTGATGTATAGGCAGCATCTGGCCTGCTCTACAGACTGAGAGATTGCTGAAAATCTGACTTGCATTTCTTCACTGTAGGAGAAAAACAGTCTCAGAGTCTCCAAAAAAAAAAAAACAGGGGGGGTGAGGGAAATGAGGAATCAAACTATATTTAAGCACTGCACTCCTAAGCATGACTTCAGTCAAAGACAAACTGGGATACAATTTATATTCTTAGTTCACAAGTGGGTGTTCACGTTATGGCATACAAGTAGTTCTGATTAGCAATGACTCTGAGGGTAGAAATATTGTCCCCCAGAACTTGATGCAGCTTTCTTGGTTAATGATATTAAGCTGTAACTAAGGTTCCCATTGCTCAGATTCACTCTCATCACAGCTCAGTAGTTTCCCAGGACAAGCCTTCATAATTTCTCTTTGTCTTAATCCATTCTTTCCAAAATACACTAACCCTTACAAAATCCTTACAAGGATTTTCCCCACTCTAAGGGGAGGGGGGAAGAAAGGAGACAGGGCATCTGAAAAGTCTGCAGATTTCCTGACAAAATAATTCCAAAAAAGGGCAACATCTCTAATTTAGTGAACAATAAACAAACATAAAATTATATCTGAGATTGTGAAAATTATATTCTTAGTGGAAGACGGGAAACACTTGTATTTGAACAGGAATGAGATGGGGGGGGGGTCTGGCAAACTACACTTTAGGAATATGAAGTGCATTGTTTGGAGCAGAGAATCAGCTAGTGGCAACATCCTGCTTGTTATTTTTTTATAAGCAGACTTAAAATCAGAGCATAGAGGGCAGGCAGCAAATAAAAGAACTGGCTTCAAATTCAGACCACCAACATAAATGAAAGAAAATTTGCCTATCTGTCTAGGATTTCCTTTCAACCAACAATGTTTATATTTTTCATGTAAAAGTAACTCTTAAGTGCTTGGTTTCAAAGGGATATTTACTCCTATTTCCGCCGGTGCTGCTGTGGTACTGTACTAAAGCTCTGTGAAAGAACCTAAAGAAAAAGGAGGAGGAGTGGAAAAGAAGAGCATGGAAGCTACAGATGGGAAACATTATTGAATCTCGCTCCTCCCACTCAGGCCATCTGCAAAAGCTTCAGTCTGTCCGACTTTGCAGCCAACATGACCTTGAGGGCCTGTATAGTTACTCAAAACTGCACCTGCGTGGGATTAAGTATCCTGTTAGTGAGTGATAGCCTCTCTCAGACAGTCTCAAACAGCTTGCACAAAATCAAGCAGGAGTGGGGGGAGGAAAGGCAACAGAGAGGGCACAGCAGAGCAGTCCTTCCCTCATGGTCAGAATAAGCAATAATATTGATTTAGGTAGCTAACCCTGTCCAAGTCACCACCTGCAGAAAGCTGTATCTGAAATTCTTATGCATGTTTAGATCATTTCTGGTTTCAGCTCACACATAATTGCAGCCTGTCACAGGCATGGATACAACCTGAAACACAAAATAACTCCTATGAGACAATTAGCATTTTATAATACTGAATGGGAAGCTTTTTTGTTTGACCTAGCAAACTGCTGTTTCTATAGAGTACTGGGTATTTGAAATTACGATATGCCTGGGTAGAGAGAACTTCAATGTAGACACAAATGTTTCTAAAGAAGCTTGGCCCACCTGCTTCTTGGAATTTTTCTAATCCAATAAGAAGTTAATGAAATGATAGCAGTCAAAATATTCCTAAATCACAAAGCTGACCAGAGCAATGATTTCGCAGCTCTATGGAGAATACAGCCTCCCCTCATGCCCCCACGCCCACGCCCCCACCCAAAAGCACAAGTGAGTGAGTTCCTGGTTTAACAACTTAAGTGCCTTTTTAGTTCTCCAACAACTAGATTAGAGTTTGTTTTTGTTTAACAGAAATGGAAGAAAAAAGCTTCAGCCACTTTATTCTAATTTTTTTTTTTGCTCATAAAGGCAATTTTCTCTACTTAAAATACAGGCTTTTTCCATATAAAATGTTTCTAATTTTCAATGATAAAACAACAGTCTTGCTAGATAAAAGTAAAAGGATTAGGGAGTGCGGGGGGAGAGTCCCAATCCATCTCAGCCATGGTAATTCAAAACCAATCTAAATGTCTGTGGACCAGAGGCAGCCTTAGGCAAAAAGGGGATCTAAGTGAACCCCCATTGTGGGGCCCCCTATAGGCCCCCACGCCCTCCTGCAGCCCCAGCTCCCCATCACCAGCCCCCCATGGCCGCAGCCTCCCCTTTATTTTGGCCCCAGTTCCCCCACTGCCAGGCCCCTTCCCCTCAACTCCAGCCCCCGGGCCAGCTCCTTCCCCCTGCTGCTAGCTGAGGCAGATGTGGCTTTTGGGGTAGGTAAAGCAGGCAATGAAGGCCCCTTACTGCTCGGGGCCCTAAGCATGTATCTGCTTCATGTACCCCAAAAGCCGCCTCTGCCATGACAATCTAGCTTTTCTCAGGGGAGCTCCAGCAGGGTTTCACATGCATAGTGTAGAGTAGACGTGAATACCAATGTATATTGTTAGACTGTTACAACAGGAGCAAAGCTCACGTGCCTACATAGGGTGGAAAACACAGCACTCATGCTCCGCTCTGAATTTAAGGAAGACAAGGGGGTGGAACCAGACCATTTCTACAAAACTGCGTTTTTCAATCCAAAGCAATCAATTCCCCACCCAGACTCCTATTCTCAAAGCCTCTGGTGATGGCCTGTGAGGCTGAAAGATTCAGAACTCCCACCTATTACATCAGCATTTAATGCCGGGAGAGGTCAATTGCTACCATCCAAGTGTTTTTACACACACAAACACACAGGTTTATATACGACACAGCAGGTTATTGTCAGGCTCAAGTGATGGCCATTTCCACCACCTGAGAAGTGCAATAATCCCCTAGAAATGGTGCTATTATGAAATAGAATTTATACATAACAAATAAGGAAAACAGACCTGCTCATTTACTGGGCAGAGTGACGTGCATGACATCATCAGCTACCAATCAGAAAGCTACATGTGTGTCTGGTGTTCTTGCACCATTTTATATTTATGGGTAAACACTACAAGGGTGTTAACCCTAAGCTTTGTGTTTCCTCTCTACCTACTTCTTTAAAAAAAGAATCACTTCCATTCAGCATCAGACCTGACAAAAATATGCAGCCTTTCATCTCAGCATGTCCTCTGACAAATCCTGAAACAATAAGTGGAAAGCGGGGGAGAATGGCTGGAACTCCGTGTCACTGTTTCCTGCAAACCTGTAGGCAGCACAGAGCTTAAGATCAGCTCTTCATGGCTGTGCAATATAGGAGAAGCACGTCGGGTCAACGCTGGGTCAGGGCTTTTGTTATTATTGAACAAACGAACACAACTGTTATTTCCATCTTAATATTTTAAACTGTCTTCATAAATTAAGCACTTTACTGCTTCCTTTGTGAACATCTCCGCTGGTTTTTTTGTTGAAAGCTTTTTTAAAAAAAACATCAGAAGGCCTATCGCTAGCCACAGACACCCAGGCTTTTGCAGCTGGCCTGAGAGGAGTTGGGAGCAAAGGTCAAGGAACTTACACATCTGTAATTGTTACATTCTTCTCCATCTGTCCTTATATTCACTTGGGGTTGTGGCCTTAGCATTCTGCTGCAATAGCAAAAATAATAAAAAAATCATTGCAGCAGGCACATTAGAGATTCTTACAGCATAAGTTATTACTATTAGCAGTAGTAGATTGTCAAAGGAAAATTTGGGATGGGGCAGAGAAAAAAATTCACACCATCATGATATATTTCCACAAGCCTTCTGCTGGCCCAAAAACCCATTCGCAAGGGAATTTAAAAGCCTAAAATCACATTTTCCTTTTTCAGACTTTAACCATTATAATAATGGCAGGATTGCTGCATCACAAAATAGAACTAACAATATGCTGTAGAGAACTTGGCCAGCAGCGAAGATGACAGAGTCCAACATGCTGGTTTTAAGCTATACTGACTGCTTGATTCTCAAACTCTGCTCTAGTCTCATGCTTAGACTTAGAAAATTTTACAGGGCAGGGGGAAGATACCCAAAGTTGTTTGTGGCAAGGTTGGAGTCTTGCTTCACAGCTCCTTGTAAGGTATTACTGTTCCCTTGCTTATGCAAAACCCACATATAAACATTCTGATCATGGGATGCATCCCCTTATGTTAACATGGCCCAAAGAGTGCAGAGGACAATAGAAATATAAAGCTAATAAAGCAAATTTAAAAGATGGACTGTGTAATGTGAACACAGGTTTTATTGGCAAAGACTGAATACCAAGGTCAGTTAGTCAGAAACAGTTCATTTCATTTGCACTGAATCGCTCAGAGCTAAAGCAGAGTGACCTCTATTTGTGCTGTTTACTACATTTTAATCAGATATATCCTCTCCCATGCCTTTACAATATGTCCTAGATAGCAAGGTTGCCTAGAACAATTATCAAAAGGAAATGTCAGTTTATATAGATAGTTTACTAACAAGAAAAGAACCTGTTAATTTTCTTCCTTCAAGATCTTCTAGGCCAGTCCAGACACTTCTTTAATGAGCTATAACCAAGACTTGTTCTGTAATAAAGGAAGTTCCAACTTCCTCAAACCTTCTATACACTATTGCATTGACTCTTCTTGAATGGGAGGGAGGAAGGAGAGAGAATGAGGAAAATCATCTTTCTTGAAGATTTGTAGGTCTATTGCCTGGGGCATCACCTCACATCTTTATGAACTATTATGGAACACACAGGCATATCTCTAAATACGCAGTTTATGAAATATGGAAAGTCTCAGATGTTAATCCCACCCATAGTGTTTTAAATGGCTTTGGGGAGATTCCAAGCGTCTCAACTGGAATAGAAGATGGAAGGAAAGAAAGGATTTTTTTTCCCCACAGAAGATTAATCTTTTCTCCAAGATTTTTATACCACTCCAGTGTACCTTTCTAAGAAAATTAGTATCTAGCTTCTAACAAATAAAATCCATGCTTCTGAAATATTCTAAGAGTTCACTGAAATATGGCACAAATCTATTTGCTTTTGGGGCTCTACTTTTCACAAATTAAAATGAAGCCTAAGAGACTACTACATTTTTGCTGATGGAATGCATCCATATATAGACCAGTAAAAGTCTCTGCATCTGCTGGTTGGGAAGAACTATAGCCCAAGAGTCCAGACTGGTTTAGAGAGAGAGAACATCTTCCTGATTTTTTTTCCTTCTGCCAGAACCAGGCAACTACATTGGGTGTTCTCATTGTGAATATCGAAAAATCCAAAACCAAAGACAAATTAAGAAAAGGAATGAAAACAGACATGGAAACAGAAGCAGCACAAGGAAGACGCAGCACAAGGACGAACGAGGGAATGAATTGCTTCAATTTAAGTGCAGCTACTACACTTAATGCCATTCTAAATCATGAAATCCTGCCAAAATTTTACTTAATGGGGACCACTATGACTGAAGACTAACTAGCATCTTCATTCAAAGAGAAAAGCTTTCAGTGATCAGAATTCTACTCAAACCTGAGACTTTGAATTAAATCTATGCAGAGGTTATGCACACAAAAGAAAATTATTTTTCTCACAAATATATAAATGATTCATACTTATATAGTATCTTACAAAGATTGACTCAATTTCACAATACCCATTATGTAAGAAGTATAATTATGCCTATACCTAGAAAAGAGAACACTAAGGTTGAGAGTCTCTTAAGCACTAACATCAAAATAAAATGATTATATTTCTAGTCAAAATATGAGACTGGAGAGAGCAAGGGCCTTACAAGGAAAGAAAGGGGAAAACATCCCCATTCCCTATCTTCTTGCCATCTTCCGGAGAAGGATCATGTCTGTAGATGGTCAAATGAGCAAGCCCAAATGCAGACCCATTATCAGAATCCAGATCTCCTCCTTTAATCCCTAAGTTTTGCCTCCTCATCAGCTCTTGGAGCTCTTACAAATCATCAGCATCAAAGACATCCAATAGATAATGGTTAACATCACTCCAACGGACTAAATTTTTAACTACAATTGTCATTTATGGGCCTACCACTCAAGGCAGACTTCTTACTGAAAAAGCAATAATTTTCCTTTGTGACAACCAATTGGAAGACTGTAAACCACATAACTGCCTTCCTTAATACCATCCAAAATTTTAAAGTCTCTTTTGCTCTCCCCCACCAACTCAGACAGAAATACACTTTTTTTTTTTAAAAGGAGAAAGAATGGGAACCCCATCATCATTTCAAATCTCTAGGCGTCATGGGCTATATCTACACTTACAAAAGCTAGTTCAAATTAGTTAATTCGAACTAAATAATTCAAACTAATTTTAGTTAGTTCAAGTTAACGTAATTCGAACTAGCATGGCCCCACTAGAATGCTAGCTAGAACTAGCTATGGCCATGCAGGGCACTTGCTTAGTTCGAATTAGTCAGTTGCAGGAAGGTCAATCTGCTGATTAGTTGGAACTAAGCAGTTAGTTTGAACTAATATGGCCACATTTGACTTAGTTCGAATTAACGGATCAAATTAACCTTTACTTCGAACTAAGCAATCAAATTTATTAGTTCGAATTAAGGAAGCTCTTAATTCGAACTAATGAAAGCCTAGTGTGGCCAAGGCTTAAGTTAGTTCGAATTAAGCTTCCTTAATTCGAACTAACTTGCAAGTGTAGACATAGCCATGGTGACCAAGCTCACACTTGAGTAGCCAAGACAGATGTTCTTTCCTTCAATATCTTTCCCCCCAGTTGCATTTTCTTCTATTCCCAAAACTTGCAGCTCTTCCCGATCTGGCCTTTTGAAAGAGTGCATAATGTGTATTTACAGTGAAATAAGCCAGAACTATAGAATGTCCAGACCAGAACTAGGAGAACAGCTAGAGTAACTAACTAACTAACCTGATGAGCAAGCTACTACAGTCTACAAAAATCTAAATGGAGAGCAAATATTTAATCATGGTCTCTTCAATATAGCATAGAAAGATACAACTCACTTCAATGGCTGGAAATGGAAGTTACACAAATTCAGAACAGAAATACTGCATACATTTTTAATTGTCAGTAATTAACAAGAGGGAGAATTTACTAAGAAACAATGGTAAATTCTTCATCCCTGACAATTTTTAAATCAAGACTGGCTCTTCTGAAAGATCTACTCTAGGAATTATTTTGGGGACGTTCCAAGACCGGTTATATAGGAGATTAGACTAGATGATCGCAGTGGCTTTGGAATGTATGGATTTACTAGAGCACTGGGCAGAACAACCTCCTGCAAAAAGAGCAGTAGCTTCTTAAACTCTCACACATAAAGCCCTCAAAAGCCAGAAAAACACCACAAAATATAGATATGATGATGTAGTTTATACATCAAACTTCTTGGCAAAGCCTTCCATTTTCCAAACTTCCAACTCCAAGACCAGCTCTCCAGAGTCAGGCTTATTACACTCACAAAGAAACCCTCTCACCAATTAGAGGTGAAGGCTCTTCTGAAGTCTCATGATATGGCCCAGAATGTTTTCTGAACATCATCTACAGATCTGGTCTGTAAGGGCTAAATATGTATGGTAATCATTAAGTTCCTCTAGATGCCATTGGATTCCTATTCTAACTAGAAAGGTAATTAAGTTCCGGAATACACTTCTCAAGGGAAACTGTAGAATCCCTATCATTGGCGGTCTCTAAGAAAAGATTGGACAACTTAGGTTGGGGATAGTCTAAGTTTACTTGATCCTGCCTCAGTGCAGGGAGCTTGATGACTTCAAGGTCCTTTCGAGCCCTACATTTCTATGATTCTCATGGGGAGGGATTAACATAAGTGGTACTCAAGTACTCATGAGCACCTAACCTTTCAAAAAGCATACTGAAAACTCCCAGTAAAGGCTCATGTGCATACCAGCATACCCTCAGGCTCACCCACCCTGCCCGAAACCACACCCCCTACCATGCTCCCAGCCCCTGCTGCTGGTGGCCTGACTCCCAGGCAGGATCTCGCCGCCGGCCCCTGCTGCCACAGCCTGGCAGACCCAGGCTGGCTACTGCCTTTGGCCCTGCCGGTCTCTGCCTCACCCCCTGCCCACCCAGGTTGGGGCCCGCCAGTGAAGGGTGCCAGCCGTTGCCCCCCACCACCTACCCGAGAGGAGGAATTTAACTTTCCCTCCTCTTCTCCTGCTCTGCACCACATGCCTCAGCTACATGCTGCAGAGCAGGAGACTTAAAAGAGCTGGTGCACCTCTGCCCCTGCATTGCTGGCTCAGGACTCAGGGCACTGGCTTGGATACTCTGGGCTTGTGGCCCTGGTGCTCAGTGCCAGCGATGCCCCTCGAGTAAACTCTGAGGTCTGTCTGTGTTCAAGGCAGAGGAAGGTATTTAATACCCAACCCAGACCAATTCATGAGAGACACTGAGTGCCGCCCAGGCAGGGGATGGTGGTGAAGCTGCCTTGTCCCAGCTGGAGCCAGGCTGCAGGATATCAGCAGCCACACACTGGGAAACTGCAAGGGAGGGGAAGTACAGGGGGGCTTTGCATCTCCCCATCTTCATGTCCCCCCCTTGCAGGTACAGACCCCCTTCTCCAGGGCAGATGGGGGATGGGGTTGGAACTCCTCCTCCCCCAGGGGCGGGAGGCAGCGTGAGGAGGCGCAAATGTGATGTCTGATAGCCGAGTACCAAATAATTTCTGCTGGTACTCATTGGAGAACCTGATCTGAAAAATTACGTCAACCCCATGCTCATGGGCCTCTTTCTATACAGTGGACTGGGCAAAGATTAAAAGTTATAGGGTTTGTTGTTTTGTTTAAAAACACATGTTACAGCATTTGCCAAGTAGTTCTGGTAAAACTTAGCAGCTTTGTTTGCTTGCATTTCTCTCTCCATGCCATAAAATGTAAAGCTATTAGAATTTATCCTTCTCAGCTTGGCTGCATAATTTGGCATGAAATTCATTGTAATTGGTAGTAAACTTAATGAGACAGGCATTTCATTGTAAATTATAGAAACTGAATGTGAGAGTTTTCTTGTCCACTAAAACCCAAACATAACATTCAATGTTTGGTGGCACAGAGGTTAACAGCAGGTATTTTCAGTGAGAAATCAGAAGACCTGACATGCATTTACAGTCTACCAAATACAAATACTATAAACTAATGACAGACTGAAACTTGGTCCCTTCCTAAGTATCAAGCAAGAAAGCACTAAACAGCTGTACTTCAACTGCATAATAAGAATGTAATTCCATTGACCAAGGCCCCTATTGTTCCCTTTGCCATTTCCTCCACAGCCTCTCAAAAAAGACAGGAACCCTGAGCCATAAGGGTGAGCAGCTTCTTAGACAAAGGACAACATGAAGTGTCATATTCAATTTCTTATTTTAATACATTACTTTCTACTAGAGCAAGATTTTCAGTTTTGTGGTTTATAATGATCTAAACCAATTTCTGTAAACATTTATGACAAATAGTCTGCATGCACCTGAAATAATTAAATTCAGGTTACATGTAAAAAAATTGGCTCTCCATTCAGCAAGAGCTCACTTTAGATACACGCACATACACAAACACCAAAGACATCATCATGCCAGCTAAGGTAATGTTTATAACTATACTAGCATTTTTATGTCAGATGAAGAAGAAAGGCCTGTTCCTACTAGAATACAAGTTCTGTGTTATACCTTAACACCTGCTCTAACATAAAATCCATTAGTGGACAGGAAAGACACAATTCCCATTCTTACACAACTTGTTTAAGGTCCTTTTAAAGGCACCAATTTGTCTTCCTTCCATCCAATGATTTTTTAATCATAACTGTGCCATTTAAGAGCACATCTTAGGACATCAAAATTCAAAAGAAAAGAAGGGAAATGTATCCAGCTGTTCACTCATAATTACTCCCTGAATGGCAGCTACCACACAATGGGGACAAATCCTCACTCAAATGTGCCAAAAATCAGAAACTATCCACCACACCGCAAGTTCAATAATACACCTGGCAGCATTTGCCAGCCCCTCCCACCAGAGAGGGAACCTTTTGGGGCCAGGAAGGCCCCTCTCCATCACGCATACCCTGGCAGAAGATGGGACTCAAAAGCCCAGCATAGGCCACAGAGCAGGACAGGACAGTAGAGAAGACATAGCTGCCCAGAGGTTGCTTCAGGACTGCTTTACTGCTCTGTCATTTGTTGATCCCTGCCACGCCCAGAGGGGCTTCAGGACTGCCTCCTGCTGGGTTCAGGTGGTTCGTCAGGTCCCACCACACACAGGAAGCGTTCAAGAAGTTGCATTATAGGCGACCAGAGGACAAACACGACTATTTGGCACAGGACACCTTTTGCACCAGAACATGATAATATACATTTCCAATGAAAGCCACGGTCTACCTTTCCGGATCAGATAAATTTGGGACCTGAGGAGGAGGGCTTAGTGGCTAGAGATCTGAAGGCCCTAACCAGTCTCTCCTGACTCCTAGAAAATAGAATTCTCTCTTAGTTCCAACTGATAAATATATATAAAATCTTTTCGCTTCTCATTTTTTCCATCTCTGCTGACTAGCTGTCACTCCAGCAGACCTACAGATGACCCTGATAAAAGGTTTTATTCCACTTTCTTGTGGAATAAATTATTTGTAGGTGGCACACAGTCTGTCCATTTAATCTAGCCCTCTGACACAGAGACCCCACTGGCAGTTCACTGTTCAGCAACTCCTGTCATCCCCCGACACTCACTACACCTAACACACTATTAGCATGAAATATACCCCAAAACAGCATGGTAAACTAATAATTCACTGATCATTAAATTCTTGCCTAATGTACATGTGGGATTTGTACAAAGATTTGTAAGTATGAGCTAAAATTATATTCCTAAAATGTGTTTGGAAAGCAATGCATAAGCACAGATATTTGCCATAGATAAATGAATGTGTATTTGATCATCTAACCAGTCTGGTCACCCCTCACACAGAGAATGAAGGCACATTTACGTGCAAGGTAAACAAGCCATCAAACTAACAAATCGCAGATAGCCTCTTAACTCTAAAGACAAGAAGTCTGGACCTCAATTGATATGTAATTGAATAAACTGATTGTATGCGACAGTGGTTTTCAACCACTGTGTTGTGACACAAAAGTGTGTCATAGCATAGTGGTGAGTGTGTCGCGAGCTAAGCCTGGCCCGCCCCCACTGAGCTGCTGCAGCAGGGAACCATGGGCTGTGACATATGCAGCCAACTTTTAACCAGGGTTGGGCTGGGGGGAAGGGGTGAGACGTGGGGTCGGGATAGGGAAGGGAAGAGATGTGGGATCAGGCAGGGGGAGTGAGATGTAGGCTGCAGGGCTAGGATGCAGGACTGCTGGAGTTGGGGGTCTACGACATGGGGGGAGGGTGTCGCACACAGCTGGGAAGGCTCCCGGCTGTGTCACGACCCTGAAAAGGTTGAGAAGACCTGGTATACAATATAAAGGTAAATATAGTTCATCCAACTGCCATCCAAAGTTATCACATGAAGACACTATCAGGCTGGTCTGGATTTCAGTAGTTTTATGTCCCAGACCCAACGTCCAGAAATATTCAGTATACAATTGAAGCACTCTCTAAGAGTACCTGCAAATATCTGCAATTTAAATCTGATACACAGTACCTATTTAGGAGTATACATTCAGAAAAATGACAAAGGCAGAACATTTTGGTTATTTTATTTTAATTGTTTTAAAGCCGGTTCTTGCTTTGAAACACACCTAACATCTTTTAAATAGTCACACTTGGTGGTGGTGAAGCTTAACAGGATGTAATTGTTTGCTTGTTTCATTTTATTCATTCATTATAAAAGCAGTTGTGTTAAATGTCCTAATGAAATTAGATTTGAAGAGATACTGAGAATGTGTGATCAAATGCTTTTATTTAATAACGTAACTGTCGTGTTCATTGTTCTGTTCCAGAATACCTGAAGCCAGCCATGTAAAATTTTAAAGTAAACTAAATAGTCTTTGAATTGTTGTAACATGCAAAATCACCAGCCTAATGGTTCCTTTAGCTTAAAAATTATTTTAAGCAAAAAATAAAAATTTGCTTGTGTGCCAAGTTTCAGACAGGATTGAATTTTAATAGCAGAGTTATAAATCCTCAAAAGCAGGGACTATAATGACTATAGCTAGTAGCACACAACACTGCTCTAATATATTGATTTTCCTGTGTATAATTATTCCTCAAAGCCTAGGATTTTGTGCATTTAGAAGTAGCATGCCTAAAAGGGGGTTACTTGGAATTGTATTCACTGGAGTTAGAAGTCAAAATACAAAGTCTATATCCTTAACCATGCCCTCTCTGATCAAGAGCCTGAAGTTCCTGCGTAGTTAAATGCCCTGTGTACTTTCTGATTAGAGCACTTTTTTTGGAAAAGGGAGTGAGGAGGGTACTAAATTCAGCATTCTGGCTGGAGGGAGAGGAAAAAAAGAAAAAATATAACTTAAAGAGAACAAAATCAGGGGAAAAGAAACCAGTAAGAGAAAGAAAGATGCCAAGAGACAGAACTGGAATACAATACAATACAGAACAGGAATGTTAATTATGAAAATCTATGTTAATGAAGGTAACAGGAAAGCTTCAGCATGAGACAAAAAGAGGGAAGAAAACAGAGCCAACAAACGATGGAAACAGAAAAATAGGAGAAAACAAAGGAAACCAAAAAAGTTTGTTTTTGTTTTTAATTTAACTCAGACAAGACCTAATCCTTTAGACTTTTTGCAGGTAAAACATTAATTGATTTGCAGAATCAGAGCCACAATATTGAAAGTTAGTGATTTTTTTTTTAATACTTTATCCTTTCTACATTTCATCATACTCTTTTTCTTTGCAAAATGTCGTACAGCTCTGTTAATGTAGAAAAGGAGGTGACAAAAAAAAACATTGGTGCTGAGGAGACTAGAGCCAAATTGCTGCTTAGTGTTGGGTAGGTCCCTACGTCAATGGGGCAGGTAGTTTTCAAACTGCATGTTGCAGTGGCAGATAATATTTTCCCTGAATTTCATATCATGTTGCCTGAAAAACCACAAGCTCCAAGTGTGACTATTTAAATGAAGCTGGGTGTTTCCAAAGCAAGACTTGGCTTTAAAAGAAAAAAAATTTCTGCATGTGTCATTTTCTGCAATGTATGCTTGCAAAAACAGAGCATATGAGATTTAAATTGCAAGTATTTGCAGGTGAGCGTGCACTCTTTAAAAACATGTCCACTTATTGCCAGAAAGTCTTTCTTGAAAACATACAGCGTATGGACAACAGCATTCATTTTGCTGGAAAGAAAGTTAACTGGAGTTGAAGGCATTCAGACTTAACCTCACAGTGGAGATTGACTGCAAAGGCCAGCACTGAGCAAGTTCCATCTCCAATGTCTCAAGTCTCTGGGACGCTCAAGAGAGAAAACTGGATGTCAAGTTCCTGCATGAAGCCCAACATTCCTAGCTATTTTTATCCATCTGCAGGACCTGAGGACAACCCATGTTCCAAGACTTAAGACACACACACACATACCCCTTTCCATAAATTAATGAGCAGTTTTCTAAAAGTGTACATTCTCTTTAGGCCTATGTTATTCAGAGATTTATAGCTGTGATATACAGCCAGGCCAAACAATCATAAGCACCAATAGCTTTTCAGCAGCTTTAATGCTCAGTCTTAAATGCCACTGAGTCCCAGGGCCAGATTAAGGGCCTCAGGCAGACCACTTTCGTGGGGTCCCCCTGAGCACAGGCCTACATCCCTCCACCATTGCAACCAGCCTGCGGATGGGGTGGCGCTCTGGCATGCCAGCCCCAAATCCAACCAGCGATCTGCCAGCCTTGCAGCCAGCGCTCAGTGCTGGAAGGGATCATCAAGCCATATAAAAGTCATAAAAGTGGAAAGGACGATTTTATAAATTTAACATTTACTCATGCTTTGAAGACTGGTCAGTTGGGTTTAGGAAATAGCTTACAAAATGCAAATACAAGAACATAAAGCAAAAATCTAAGTAATAAATCTTGCACAGGAAGTATAAATGCCTGTTGATTTAGTCTAGAAATTATGCCTTCTCTTGATCATCTTTACATGAAACTAAATAGATGTGCTTCATTTGTTGAATGTTATTCTGACTGGTTAGTGAACACTTCCTACTATTTTGCTTATGTAGGTCACTGAGCAATATTTTTATTGGCGAATGTGAAATTTTTTTTTTTACTTTAACCATAATAAAAACACTTTGGTTTTGGTAACCTGTTATGTATTTGTTCTTGAAAAAGAGCAAGGAATCTCAAAGTTTATAGATTTACTTTAGATGAGCACCCGAAAGTTCATGCAACTGTCCAAACCTATTTGTCTGAAAAAATTGGGCTGGAAATCTTGAAATAACAGACTGAGATAAAAAATGTTTTGGTACTTCTACTTCCAGCAAGAACTAGAAAACGCAAAAGAGTGCACTGGAGGAGAAGTGGAAAAAAAGCTTTCAAAAAATCTCAAGAAAACTTTGTTCAGGTTGAAATCAAGAAATGTGAAAAAATCTGGCTAATATTTTGAGTCAAAGCTGTTTCCTCGTCCCCAGTATCAGTTCCTTTTAAAATTTTCAAAAGGGCAGTGAATGAGACGGAGAAGATGTGTAGGGAAGCCATTCTCAAGCCTTTAAAAATAATCACCACCACGTAAATAAATGAATGCTAGCAGTTCCATGACTCTCAACATATGCAGGACGGTCATGATTTTTTAAACAATTTTTTGTAAATCCTACAAGCTTATGGGACAACTATTGAAATCCAAAGGCACGGCATCCTCATAATGAGATACTGGGACATATTGCAACAACACAGCATACCTCAATGAAGTAAAGCTGACATGCCCCTTGTTCATGGGCCACCTGACCATTTCAAGCGTGTCAATAAACAATACGGTATATATATAACTTATTAAATACATACTAGTCAAGCTGAACTTAAAATATAAATCAATACATGTGACTTTAAATCTTATTCAAATACAAAGAATTTGTTTGGCCCACACAGGCTTAGGTTTATGTGGCCCCCTCCTGCATAATATGGGTTCGGCACCACTGAAGTAAACTTATGATGCACAGAAAGAAACATCATGATGTCAAGAACCAAGCTAACGGTTCTGTTACACAGTTATTCTGACCAAAGCAAACACAGATAGGTAGTAATTAGAGCCAGGCCAAAACTGGAACCCTGAATCTGAACTCTAGACCAGCCTCATCAACACAACATCTGAGTAATACTGGTCAAAACTGGCCAATTCAAAATGGAAGCTTTTGTTTCAGAAGTTTCCTCAGAAAGGAAATTCAAAACAGAACAAAAAATGTTTCCAAAATATTGACTTGCTTCTGTTTGATTTTCCAAAATAAACAGAGCAACTTGCTCCAAAATGTGCATGGAGACGAGAAGCCTTAAAAGTCAGGGCTTGCTGCTTCGGAAACTGGAGCCTAGACCCGGAGAACCCCGGCTAAACACATGTAAGGCCATCTTTTTTTATTGACAACCCTCTAGCCATCCTGATACCCGAGGCCACCCTTGCTCTGTTCTGTGATTCGTAGTATCAGATGCAGAGGAAATGGGATCAGCAAAGTGTGAATGATATAGAACAGGAACAAGAGATGAAGCGTAAACACTAAAGTACATTAGAGGAGTAGCCTTTTACCTCTGCAGACCTGTAAATTAAATCTCAGCACCAATGTTGGCTAAATAAGTCAAATAAAATATAGAAACAAAGTAAAACAAGGACACACCATAACACTGCCAAAGAGATCCCTGAGTAGAAACCTTTTTGTTTTACTATCATTGGACATTGACTATTTTTGATATTATGCAGTTAGAATATATTTTAATTTCAAATCACTCTGTTTACATTCCATATTTCAGAAGTTCATTAATATCAATGCTATCTTCAACATAGGTAGCTGTAGAAATTTGAGCTAGAATACCCAAGCCTTCCATATATAATAAATAAAATATTCAGATCAATAAGTGTCCTTCTATTCACCTGCAATTTTGAAACCATTCTCATTTTCCCACAAAATATTGCAATAGTTTAATAAAAAATATTACTTCAAACATATTGACAGTTTTAGTAGATTACAGAAACAATCCAGAAAGAAATTATCAAAGTAAAAAAAAATTACGTCCTTTCTTTCTAAAAAATCTTATTTTGGTATCTGTACATAAGTTTAATATCACAGGATGCAGAGTGAGATAAATCGAGATGAAACCATAACAAAATACAAAAACAATCTCCCACAGAATATTCCAGTGTCACAGGAGGCGGCCATTATGGCATCTTAAAATCAGTTTTCTCTGTAGGCCACAATGAAATCAAGGCAGCTTCTCACCAAAACGACACATATCCATTGACCAAGTTTCTAATGCCTTGCTTACATTGTTTAGCTGGAAGAAAACATTGTGCCAAATCACAGTTTGAGATCAGAAATTTGAAGTCAGTGATAGGGTTTGCCAGGCTTTCCACCTCATGCCTAATTTCAGCCTCAGCTTTTTCAACTGCACCAGTTCCATTAGACATCATAGACCTCAGTGAGATTGTAAACCATCACACCCTGGTGGGCATCTGGTGGACCACACTGATAATGAATCCAGCTTCACTTATGTCCAGATGGAGGATGCTCAATTGTGCCACACCCAGTTGGACCAAATTTATTTACCTCACCTCCATCTCTTGCAGTACACCTCAGTACACTTTCACAAATACACAATAATGCACAGTAAAACAAGATACAGAATATTACAAGTAGGTTCTCACCTCATTTAATTTTTTCTTACCTCTCACTGAGTTACTGGCAGTGTCCCACCCCTTATGCAGTTGCAAAGGCACAGCTGATAACATTTAGGAGGTTCAAAGAAAATGTAGTTCTTAGAAACCCTGGGAGGTTCCACAAGATTCTACAAAGGTCCAGAACACTTCAAGAGGTTAATGAAAAATGAATCTATATATGGAATACCTGAAATATTTTACTTCAAACATTCTATTTTCCCTTTTGTTGCTAACAATAAGAACAGCACCCCAAGCCTAGGTCACAGCCTCTAAACCTGGTACTGAGAGAGAGCTCTCACAGGAGTCCCACATTGACTCATGCAGTAATCTTCACAGCCCTGTGGCCTTACAACTTTTGGGTTGAAATGGACTTGCTCTGGATTTGGGTAACCAAAGAAGAAAAGGCCAGAGACAGCTTGGGGTGGCTGTTGATTTCAGCCTTTTCACTGCTGCCAGGACAAGTTGTTTTTAGCAATTCTTTGGTTTTACATCAAAGATTTAATAGAGTTGCAGACACATGGATAAATTATTCTAATTCCTTTCTCCGTCATCAGTGACCCCTGCCATTCCCCAACATTTCTCCTCTCCTCCCCACCCCCACACACAGTGGAATAGACCTCCAATGTTCCCAATCTTTATAAGTAATTAAAACAAAGTGTGTGTTAATTTTCACTACATTCACAGCAAAACAATGAAAATCTATGTTCAGTATCTAATCTGATCAACTTCCATTTTAAATGCCACATTAAGAAAAAAATGTCTTACCGTTAAACCAATCAACCTAGTTTCGTAACAGATTGATCCCATCTTTGCTATGCCACGCTCTACTTGGATGGCTCAAACATATTTTTCCACCTCTAATACCTTGATGATTGTGCATATTGTGTAGGTATACCAGTAACAACTATTCTCGGCCAAGCAAAGATTCGAGATCTCTATACTCTTCATTTTACCTCTTAAACTCAGCCAATCTCCTCCTGCTTGAGCAAAGATGATTGTAAAATTTTCCCTTATGGAACATGAAGCGAAGGCAACAAGACAGTAGTCAGTTTTTTGGCAATGACAGTAGCCCATTCATAATATGCAAGGGAATTTTGAAGCAGTAGCAGATTAAGGATTGGAAGACATCATGGGGATATTACCCATCTCTATCTAAATACATGGCGCCTAAGTAGGAAGACTTAAAATTCCTCTTATATTGTGCCTTTTTCTACTACCAACTACTGTTGCCAACTCATGATTTTATTGAGTCTCACATATTATTTGATGTTTTTCTTAAAGTCCCAGCTCTAGGAGTCATGTAATACTGAAATCAAGTCAAAGCTTTCATTCTAATGGTGCAGGAGTAGTCCTCAAAACATTAAGGAGTTTCCTTCAACAGCTGGGGCGTAACAGGAACTCTCCCCAGAGACTGTCTTAGTGTCCATGGGTGCTACATTCCTCCTTTCCCCTCTCTTAGGGGCAAATGGAATGGCTGGTGCAGCCACACCTCTCCACAAATCCCTACACTAGACTGAGAATAGGCAGATGAATCCAATCCCTGCAGAGTGGAATAAGGGTGAGGAACAGCATTATTTATCGCAGCCTCTCTCTCATATGTAGACATCAGAGCTCAAAGCCCAGGTTCCATAAGCAGAGAACGAACAGCCTCTGTATTAAGGAAGACTGGGCTCTGACAGCACTCCAGATGTTGGGTTGGGCACTCGTCCACGCGTTAATATCTGCAATGCTGAACCAGTCACAGCTGGAGGAAGAAACTAGACCACACCAGTACATGGCTGTGTCAAATCCGGTCAAGTCAGAGAGGTGTCTGTTCAAACTGATCCACTTGGAAAAGGCGTTAGGCACAGGGTGGCCTCCTGAATTTACTTAGTGCATTGAACTCTCTCCCACCAATACTTCCACTCTGTAAGGCTGCGTGGTATGACTCCCTGATGACAACGATCATCCTTGCATGGCAAAGTGCCAGCAGCACTCTTGTCTAATTAAGCGTGCATCAACCTTGGGACGCTGCAGCCCTGGGTTGAACCAACTCAGAAATCAAAGAAGCTAGCTTGAGATGACTGGTCCAAAGTGAGAGACAAACTCATCTAGAGACCGGGAGCTGCAGTTAAGCTTCTGATCACAGAAAGGAGCCATCATGTCTACATTTGGATCCTGTCATCTCCCAGCATCCACCCTTTTAACTGCACGGCTGAAATCTGTCTCCAGTAGGAGCTCTGCCATTGGCCAGCAACTGGGAAGCAATGGAGTTTACTGTGACTGAGTATTTCCTCTTGCCCAGACTAGATCCTCTGCTCAATCTCTCAATAGTTTGCCAGACTTTGCAAATGGAATGCATGAAATTCAGTCTGGAAACGGTCTCTTTCCATCACTCTTGTCTGATTTGATCTAGAAGTTGAAAAAAAGAAGTCTCCACTTCTATGAAAAACCTATTTGTTCTTGGCAGATTTAAACCCCTGATACTGTCAATTTGGTATTTATCACAGTGTGCAGATAAAAAGAGATAATTAAATGAAAAATATTTAGTTGGGTTCATAAGATGAGTAACCTCTTTTCTACATGAATAAATGAAAAATAAGACTGAGTCTAACAACAGCTGTAGCACTCAACTGAACACTTCTCCCTACCTCAGTATAATGCCCTTATCTATTACATTTGTTGCTGTCCCTCTGCAAGTTTTCATTTTCAATCTGTGTGTCAGTTCTCATATACCAGCCAATTTGAATAAGATTTCAGGAGTCAAAATATCAAATACCTTACATTACCACTCACTGCATTCCATTGGTTAATCTGTAATTCCATTGAAATGGCAAACCAGTTTGTCATGATGGGACCCTTATACAGCCAGGGCCAGATCAAGGCCCTGGGGTACCCAGGACTGCTCACTCTTGTTGGCCCCCCTCCACCACAGAGGCACCAAGCCTCGGGGGCAGGACAGCCCAGCTCAGTAAGCACTGGGGGGCGGGATCTGGGGCTGATGGGGGTCCAGGGCTAGCGCTGCAGGAGGGGGGGGCACAGGAGCTGGCATTGGGAGGTCTGGGGCCCACAGGCTGGTGCTGCTGCTGCCCGTGGCCCAGCCAGTCACTGGGGGGACCCTCGAGCCAGAGTTCATGGCTGCCCCTGCCCCGCTCCCAGCCCAAGGGCAGGACAGGCAGGCCTATGGTGGGCAGTGGCTGCGCACCACTCAGCCGGGGCCAGATTTTGGCAGGGTCCCCCTTTAGGCCAGGGCCCAGGGCTGCAGCCCCTAAAACCCCTACTTTTAATCAAGCCCCGTATACAGCTACACTGCTTATTGTTCATTATTCTGATATCTAAATTCAGACAGACAGACAGGATTAAAATAGAGACAAAATTAATGTAATTGTCAGATTTTTTTAAAATCAGTATGAGGTTTGCTTCCCATCCCCGAAGTCCTCTAGTAGCGCCCAATATTCCACAACTTTTTAGATACAGTAGTCAGTGGTATGGTAAATTCATTAGCTGAATTTTCTAAAAATTCTGGGAGCCATATAATTTGAACCTGCTGATTTATACAGTGTCTAATTTTTTTTAAAGTGTACATTAGTATGCTTCTTATGAAAAGGTATATTTATCAGAGGGCCAATCCTCTACTGCGGCTTGCACTTTGAATTTGGAGAATTTTATACCCACTCTGCATTCACTTTGCCCAGGTATAATGTACTGCATAAGGCAGTGGAGAATCAGACCCAATGTGTATATTGTTCACGTCTTTCTTACTTTCTCTCTCACTCTCTCTCTCTCTTTTTTTTTTTTTTTGGGGGGGGGGGGGAGAGGAGGAGGCTTGCTGTTGTTGCTGTAGACCACTTTCAAAAGCACTGGAGTAGTTCAAGCATTTCATCTCTCTCCCTATGTACTATTGGCCCCATTTGGCATTTCTAGAAATACACTGCTTCAATATTAGCATATGTTTCAGAAAAAAAATTATTGAAAGATATGTGGAAAAATATTAAGCCTTGATTGGTGGTTTACATATCTAAACTGAATGAGTTATTGAATACAGTATTAATGTAGATTCTATAAAATTAGCTCCCCCCAAAAAATCAGATTTATGTACAGCCACTAACACTCATATGTATTTAAGTTTAGTGTGCATATTTAAAACATAATTCTGGACAGCATGGCTAGAAAATCTAAGTAGAAGTCTCCAACTGTCCTACCTTAACTGCATTGTTCCTACTGGAAGAATATCACAAATCAGTAGATTAACGATAAATCAAATGCATATATAAAAATAAAAGGAGTATCCGGCCTTTTACATCTTAAATTAAAACAAACGTAATTAGGGCCCTTGAAAGTAATTTTGGCTAGTGCTGAGTTTATATCAATAGTTATAGCAGCCACTTATCTCCGGCACTTCTGCCAAATTTGACTCATTCTGCTGGTCTGTGTTTTAATCATCATTATATACTTTTATGCTCCAGTTGCAAGTATCCATTATACACTTGAATAACCAGTACTCTCTGGAGAGATTTTGAAGGCCAATCAATATATAGTTTCAAATTATTCAGGTGTTACTGGTGAAGCGCCAGAAGCATGCAAATTCTTAAGTGCACTACTTTATATAGTCAATACACACATGCATGCGCACCATGTCTAAACTCAATTACAGCAATGCAAATTAGGAGTAATACTCCAGACATTTATGACCTTTCACTGTCAAGATATTCAGGCCACTGTCTTATGCACATAGTCTAATACATAATCTGCAGTAGGCAGAGCAGTAAGTAGTGTTAATGCCACATTTACTAAATTTTGTCCTCATTTTTTCCCTGAGTTAGCATGATTGTTTTGTGATTTTTTCCATGTGTATGTGCACACATACAAAATAGACATTCAAAGACTGACTAAAAGTTCTTATTATAATCAAGCCCACAGACAACTCACATCAATGGCATAGCCTCCTAATTTATAAATTGGTTCAGAGCACTGAAAAATTATTCCTTGATTTAAAGGTTCAGATTAGACTAGAAGGTTTGGAGATGATTTGTTCTAGTGCCTGCTTAACTTTCAGTCTACTTGTGAAATTAAACAGTGTTTTTTAAACTGCAAAAATGTAAGCTGCTTTGATCTGGTTCATACAGTGCTTGATTTCAAGAGCTGAGTGGCCTCCGAGAACAGCAGGAAGCAAGCTATTTATGGAGCTGGAATTTTAGATAATTCTGTTTGGAGCAATCTCTGTTCAAAACCAGTCTTTTTTTCTTATTTGGCTATATACAAGATACCACATGACAGCACCTTATAAACACTTCTATCAAATACATACGTGCACATGTCCATGGTTAAACTGAATCAGTGTTCAGATTCCCCTTGAATTAAACAAACAATGTCTAGACCAACTGCTTCAGCCAGTCCAATTATAACTCCCCTGTAAAGAAAAAGTGAACAGCTGCAGGGAAAGGAAGGCAATCACAGCTGCCTTAAACCTTATTAAACTAAATTATCTGGAGGATTTGCAGCTGAAAATGAAATTTTCTCAACAATAAATTTTCAAGTATTGAAAGTTTGAGGTATTTTAGCAGCAGGTAAACTTGTCTAATCTCTTTTCTCTTTAATCGTCACCACAATATTGCATGACTATGGGCCAGAGTTTACATGAACACTTACTGAGCAGCAAGCTGGCATATAAATCTACTGTGCTGAAGTGAGCCACAGACTGTCTATGTGGACCCTGCTAATGCATGCTGAAGGTTCCACAGTGTGCTTTCGACATGCTGTTTGAAGACGCAATAAGTGAAAGCGAAGTAGGGAACTTTTAGAATGCATCAACAGGGTCCACAATGTAGAGTTACATACCTGCATGCAGCGGGAAAAGTACTGATATCATCAGTTTCAATCATTCAAATCTGGAGTAATTCCAAAGAAATAAATGGAAGTGTTCCAAATTCAAATACAGTAGACGCTCATTAGTAGCAGTGCCTTTTCGCTATGTTGCTCCTAAGCAGCTGTTGCTGTTACGAAGATTGCCATCTAACCAAAGGTGTACGAAGAGTTAAGAAACAGTGTCCTGTGGCACTTTTAAAGACTAATAGATTTATCACATGAGCTTCTGTAGGAGAAAATCCCACTTTGTCAAGGTGCTTTGAAGATGGGAAATTTTCAGAAATTTAATGCAGGGAAGTGTACGACATAGGGTCAGGTCAGGCTGTAACAGCAAATCAAAATAGATGTTAGGATTCACACACTGGGGAACAGCATATAGAGGAAGGTGAGGTCAAATCACCTGTTGTAATGAGAAAAAAATCCTTAGTCTCTGTTTAACCCTAAGGCAACTGAGTTGAATTTACATATAAATTCGAGTTCTGCAGTTTCTTTTTGAAGCTGTGATTAGTCAGTCATCTGTTTCAGCACAGCTATTAACAAGTCATCAATGGAGTGAGCAGGGAGATTGAAGAATTCCCCTATTGGTTTTTGAATGTTGTGATTTCTGATGTCAGATTTGTGTCCATTTATTCTTTTGCATAGAGACCGTACTCTTTGTCCAATATGTAAGGCAGAGGGACATTTCTGGTACATGATGGCATAAATCACATTGGTGGATGAGCAGGTGAATGAGCCCTTGATGGAGTAGGTGGTTTGATTTGTTCCTGTGATGGTGTCTTTTGTGTAGATATGAGGGCAAAGTTGGCAGTGTGGTCGGTTGCAGGGGTATGTTCCTGTTGTTTGATCTGTAGTTGCTGGTGAGTATACATTTAAGGTTGGAGGGCTGTCTGTAAGCAAGGAGAGGTCAGTCTCCCAAGGCTTGAGAGAGTGAGGGACCATCTTGTAGAATAGGCTGTAGGTCTTTCATGATATGATGAGGAGGTCTGACGTGGAGGTTGTAGGTGATGACCAATGGCGTTCTATTGTTTTTTTTCTTGGGCTTCTCCTGTAGTAGTTGACTTCTGGGTACCCGTTCGGCTCTGTCAAACTGTTTCTTCACTTTGTGGGTGTGTATTGTAGTTTTAAGAATGCTTGATAGAGATTCTGAAGGTGTCTGTTTCTGCCTGAAGGATTGGCGCAAATGCGGTTATATCTTAGGGCTTGACTGTAGACAATGGATCGTGTGGTATGTCTTGGATGAAAGCTCGAGGGATGTAGGTAACTATAGCGATCGGTAAGTTTGCGGTATAGGGTGGTCTTTATGTGCCCATACCTAATTTGCACTGTAGTGTCCAGAAAGCAGATCTCATGTGTAGAGTGTTCCAGGCCAACTTGGATTGTGGAGTGGAAATTGTTGAAATCTCTATGGAAATCTTCAAGAGCATCCTTACCATGGGTCCAGATGATGAAGATGTCATTAATATAGTGTAACTAAAGTAGACATGCTTTGGGATGAGACGTGAGGAAGCGTTGTTCTAAATTGGCCATAAAAATGTTGGCATATTGTGGGGCCATAAGGGTACCCACAGAAGTGCCACTAACTTGAAGATATAAATTATCTTCAAATCTGAAATGGTTGTGGGTGAGTACAAAGTAACAAAGTTCGGCCACAAGTTTTGCTGTGGCATCATCTTGGATAGTTCTTCTAATGACTTGTAATCCATCTTTGTGTGGGATGTTGGTGTAAAGAGCCTCTACGTCCATTGTGGCCAGGATGGTATTTTCTGGAAGTTCCCCAAGGGATTGGATTTTTCTCAGGAATTCCGTAGTATCTCGAAGATAGCTAGGCGTGTTGATAGCATAGGGTCTGAGGAGAGAGTCCACATAGCCAGATAATCCTGCTGTAAGCATGCCAATGCCTGAGATGATGGGGTATCCGGCGTTTCCTTTTTTATGTATTTTTGATAGTAGATAGAATATCCCTGGTTGGGGTTCTGGCTGTGCGTCTGTCTTAATTTGTTCCTGTGCTGCTTCCGGGAGTTCCCTGAGTAGGTGGTATAGTTCCTTTTGGTATTCCTCAGTGGGATCAAAGAGGAGTGGTTCTTAGAATGTTGTGTTGGAGAGTTGTCTCCTGATCATAATCCGATTTATTCATGATGACGACAGCACCTCCTTTGTCAGCGTCCTTAATAATAATGTCCGAGTTGTTTCTGAGGCTCTGGATGGCATTGCGTTCTACATGGCTGAGGTTATGATGTAAGGGGTGTTGTTTGTCCATGATTTCAGCCTTTGCATAGTGGTGGAAACAATCTATATAGAAGTTTAGTCTGTTGTGCCAATCGACAGAAGGAGTCCACATCGAATATTTTTTCTTGCTGTGTTGGAAGGAAGGTATCTGTAGGTCATTGTGTTCTTTGTTGGTGTCGTAATAATATTCCTTGAGTCTGAGACTATGAAAGTAATTTTCCAGGCCACCACAGAATTGTATCCTATGTGTGGGGTTGGTGGGGCAGAAAGAAAGTTCCTGCGATAGCACAGATTCCTCTTCTGGAGTAAGTGTGTAGCACAAAAGATTAACAATGTTGTTGGGTGGGTTAAAGGTGTTGCTGCTGTTGTCAGAGGAGGTGGAGCAGCTATGTTGTGGGGGGAACCTGGAGAGAGGAACCATGGATGTGGAAGGGGAGCCCTCAGTCAGCAACATAGCTGAGTGAGCCCATCTGTTGGGGACAGGTTGAGAATGCCTGCTGGCAGCTTCATGTCTTACCTTGGTGCGGGATGGATGAAGTCTGCGGGGGAAGGTTCCCAGCACAAACAGAGGAGATAGGAGGAGGAGAAGGGGACAGGTCAGTACTCTGGGGATGGAGGTCCCCCAACCCTCCACTGCAAAACAGCATGCCCACACCCCACCACCAGCAACCAAGATAGAGGGGACAGCTCAGTGCACAGAAGGGGGTCCTGATACTCCCCACTCCAAATAGCAGCTCCCCCGCCCCTGCCACCTGTAAGCCAGATGCTGAAGAAAGGAGAAGGAAACCTTCCAATTGCACATCTCTTGCACCCTTGACCCCAGCTCCCCCCACCAAAAATAAAATCCCTCTCTTTCAGACCTTCCTCCGCGAAACTCCCCCCTACACATGCTCTCCATGCAGGCTCTCTCTGGCAGGACAAGTGGACAGGCCTGCAAGCACTGGAGTTGTACTTCAGGGCCATGGCCAGGAGGAGAGTAGAAAAATAAAGTTTTGTCTTGCTGTTACAGAATTGATGATTCACAGTAAGGAAATGTTCGCAGGGGAAATAGTCTCAGAAGCAGCCACCGCTCTTATAAGGGGTTGCTCCAAACAAGCATCTACCAGAGGTGTAAAAGGAGAAGAGCTCAGGCCTACAATTTTTACTGACCACACCCACATACCAGGGGAAAATAAGATGACCAGGAAAAAAAGGGATAATCATCATCTTTGTGCACTTTCTACTTTTATTTACATGGGAACCTTTCCCAACACTCAAATGAGATTCCACAGGGACACATTTACTTTGAGTTATATTATAAATGACCTCAGAACACAGAATATTCTTGAAAATCTCACTTAGATTAGCATAAATTCCTGTAACGCAGTTCAACTCACCACCTTAATGCCTCCTGCTGGCTATCTAGGGAATCAGTTGTCGGCCAGCCCCCGCGTGTGGTGTCTTGCCTTCCATCCTGTCTCCATGGGACTCTCCTCATGACTGGGCCCTCCGGCTCTTCCATGGGACTCTGCCTTCCATTCTAGCCACTTCCCACTGTGGCTACTGCAGTCCTGCCACCACTTCAATGAGGACCAGGGGATAGACCCACTACTGAGGGTCCGAGCCCAGGGACTCTGAGTGTGGCAGTTGTCCACTGAGTCTCTTCCACAACACCCCATTGGGATTTCCCTGGGCTACTTCCTTGCAGCCCCAGTACCTTCTCCGCCCTTGCTTCAAAGCCTTTGGCTCCACTGACTCTCAGTAGCCAGCCACTGCTCTGTCCAGGGTGCTGACAGTCCCCCCTTTTCAAGCTCCTGGAAGTAGAGCCCTGCGTGGATACAAATATGTGGATCTGTATCCAATATGCATCTGCAAGAAATGGTCTGTGGATATCTGCGTTGTATCTGCGGATGCAGATATCCACGGATATCTGCGTATTTGCAGGGCTCTAGCCCTGTACAGATAAAAATATATGGATCCGTGTCCGATCTGCATCTGCAAGAAATGGCCTGCGGATACCCGCATTCTATCTGCGGGTGAGGATATCCGCGGATATAATGCGGATATCTGCGGATTTCCAGGGCTCTACCTGGAAGTCATTCTGCTTGCTCAGCTCTGCAGCTCCCTTTTATACTGGCCTCCTTGGTCTTGATTAGCTGTTATCTTTTGGTTACTTTTCATGCAGCTTCTCTAAGGACCCCTTCCAGGACAGTGAGGGGCAGGCACCCCGTCAACAGCTCGGAAGATAAAACAAGTATGTACAGTCATTCACATTCAGAATATATGTTAGTTTTGCTTATGAGTTAGATCTACACAAAATACAAGCATTTGTTCATATTATTGTTTTTCATTAAGAACTGGCAAGACATTACAATCACACACACAAGCATAACTAGATGTACATCAGCAAATAGACTGTGAAATCTGAAGAAAAATGACTAGACATTGTTCCTATATAAGACAAATCAGTTGCATTAATTTGTAGGCTCATGGGAAGGAATAGGTATATGTCACTTGGACGCAGAAATTTTGGATCTTTCTTTTATTTATTTATTTGAAATGGTGAACCTCAACCCAAACTACATTAGCAAGGAGACTAAACCAGCTGCATAAAAAGACATCTGGTGTGCCCATCCTCTACCAGGGACCAAGAATTGGGCCTCAAAACTCACAAATCCAGATTAGCAATCTTTGAGTCCAAGAAACAAAAGCAGAAGTCCCATCTTATTTCCATTCTTACCCAGACCATTGGTCCAACCCCATTTACTACAACATCACTAACCTTGTGGGTGCCCATGTTTGTGTTATTTACAGAAATACTCCTTTCAGAAACGTGCAGTGTCCTTTATACATAAACTCCTTTCAGAAAGGTGCAGGTACATAAGTAAACCATACCCTACAAGAGAGCTCCCTTCCCCTCCAGATGCAAAGCATCTGAGGAAGTGGGATTTTCTCCCACAAAAACTCATGCGATAAATAAATCTGTTAGTCTTTAAAAGTGCCGCATGACTCTGTTTGTTTTTCTGCAGTAGACTAACATGGCTACCCTTTTGGAACAGGTATTTTTACTGCATCATGAGATAGTAAGATTTTGGCTTTGCTAATGGCAAAGGTTCTTTGTATTTTCATGATCTAGAAAATCACATATCTGCTCCTTGTCTCACCTGCTGAGACACAGCAGTCTTAGAAATGGGGAACACAGCACTGCTCTTGCTACAAAAAGTGCAGCTATAAACAAGCACAAAAAACCAGCACAAGAAACAAGTAAGTGGCTCGAAATCGTCAGCATTGCCAAAAGAATGAACGAACAAACCGGTTCATTGCTGAAAGCCTGAGAAATCTGTAGAGCCCTGTGCAGATACAAAAATGTGGATCTGCATCTGCAAGAATCAATTTATATCCATCCCCCATCTATAGTCTATCTATTCTATGGCATCCGTGGACACCAGCAACCTTGGGGCCTCTAGTCAGCTGTTTAGAGGGCAGCCCCACTACAGCCACTTGGTAACCAGCCCCTCCAGGCAACTGCTGAACAGCTGATTGTGGGGCCCCACAGCACAGCTGATGGACAGCCTGTCTCTGGAGCCCCCGGTTAATAGCTGATCAGTGGCCAGCCCCCATCCGCATATCTCAAAGGCACAGAAGCAGCCTCAAAAGCTATGAGGTACACAGACAGCTGCTTCCCCACCTTTGAAATTTGTATCCGATCCATCATCTGCAGAAAAAATGCCCTGCTGATATAAAGCAGAGATCTGCAGATTTGCAGGGCTCTAGAAATCTGTATGATTCATATGCCTAATTGTATTCACTGATCGGAAAAAGCACCCACTGTCAGGGGTCCTTTAAAAAACAAACAAACAAGCAAACAAAAAACAACTCATCAGTTGACACCCTTGACCACAGTACAAGAAAAGCATTTACCAGCACTCTGCAGGTAAAAGACTGTTTTGCTCTATAAACTGTGCATCTTAGAAACTCAGCATTTCCTTACTGCCGAAAAGCTATTCAAGCATTCCTCATGCTGTAGGCTAAGTGGTTTGCTTCAGCCAGGGGGGCAACAATGCTGATATTTCAAGAAACCTAATCTCTTAATGATTGGGATCAGAGGAAGGGTATGACCATGAAAGAGAGAGCTTGAAACAGGCCTAATCTTGGGTATATCTGAGCTTACAAACAGAGCGGATAGTCAGCATTGCCACCAACAGAGACTGCAGTCAGTTGAAACAGTTTATCCAAGGGTGGTCCATACAGAGAGACTGAATTCCACATCCTATCCCCCACTGAAATTTTTTATTCAGTTACCGTCTCATGAGACATCCATTTGCTCCACATTGAATGCAATGGAAATGTTGGACTGCCATTAGGCTGGACTACCACCATGAGGAGAGTAGGCAGCCCTTCCAGACAATAACTGTGCAAACCTAAAAGACAAAACAAATATTCCCATTTGGCTTTGCTTTATTATGGTCAGGCTCATATTTATAGATTTTCCTGGATCTGCCTTGTAGCTGGCTTACCTTTCCATTAGATTCCAGTCTATAAAGAACAGTCTCTTTTTCTATTCATTTTAAGAGACTGAATATTATTTTTCATGAAAAAGCTAAATGTTTTCCAAGCCACGTTACTCCCCATGTCAGTGAAGCACATCACTAATCAGTACTGGGGCACACACTATGGCCTCCGCTTTCCTTATCAAGCCAGTCATATGTAACAGTATCTTTTCTTTTTTGTGGTAGTGCCTTGTCTCAAATCAACTAATTATTGTATTTTTTGGAAATGTAGAATAGTAATTTTTTTTTTAAAGGTAGAATTTGAAACTTTGTCGGCTATAGAGATCTGAATCATCATAATTATTCTTTAATGTTTAATTTTGCATTGTGGGAGGTAGTCATTCTATAAACCAGAAAGATCTGTCAACACCTGTTGCTGGAGTCCAGAAATATCACACTGACACTTGCAATGCTGGTACCCTCTGTGTTGATTCCAACAATAAAAGAAAGGCCCACCCTTACTGTCAGAGCAATCTAAACATAATACTAACTCATTTTCAAGCCTTTTAGGCATAGATTAGGGTTCTGTAATCAACCCAATTAACATTCCATTTGTAGGTCACTGTTCTCTTAGTAATCCTCATCTGTAAAATGTGACATTTTGGGAGTTAAAAGCTGGTGTGTTTTGTTGTGGAGAAAATAGGACAATGACAACTATCCTATCTAGAGGAGGGAAGGTCAGTTGGCTAAACGATGGGTTCACATAATTATCTGAACACAAAATGTGGCATCATAATTCTTTCCTGAACAGAACAGCTTTCAGTCAGCCATGAATTTACTCTGTGGGATTTGCTTTGGTTTTATTTCACCGATTTCTGTTGTTTCTATTAACAAATAAAATATACATGCAAGATGGGGATGATGGACCCCCAAAAATTGGAGGGGAACAGTTTAAACAAATTTTGTAATGTCTATTTCACTGATTTATAATCTACACATTTCTAATGTAGTCACAGAACCTCAAGTCTGAGACTTCCTGTAATAAAATCTAGGCGACGTCTACTAGGCACTGAGCTGAGAAAAGCAATCTCAATTTAAACTTGACCTACAAAGCTGAAGGGTGACTCTTCAGTTCTGAAATATATCGAGACAGAAAGACCTTTGTTTATTGAATTGCCATAGCATAAAGGTCCATTCTGAATGGCAGAATACTTGTGCTCATAGTTAAGGTTTAGATGAAAAAAAAAAAAAAAAAAAAGCACAAATGTGACAATCTGGAGACTCTATACAACTTACAAATGCTATTAAAGATACATAGAGAGTTTATGATCTAAATCAGATTGCCAACTCTAATTTCAACAGGAGGGCTAATTTCCTTCTCTGTTTCTTTACCTCCATGTTGGAGTGAGGTTTCAAGGAGTAGTCATAGAGGGCTGACAACAGAAAACCATTAGTCCTCTTTTACAATATAAGACACCCTCTGGAATATGCCCAACTCCTACATAGGAAAACTAGTTTGTCAGAGAAGAGGTCACCTGCCACTGAAGTTATTTGGTAAAGGTCTGATTTCTTCAGGAGATTTAAACAGAGGGTACCTGACAAAGGAGACTAGAAGGTTATAAAGGAGCAGGGGCAGGAGCTACTCTGTTGAGGAACTTCAGCCACTTTCACCAGTTCACACAGAGAGCAGCTGTGGCAGGAATCTAATGAGGCGGAGGGAATCCTCCTGACCTGAACACAGATTCACTACGCAAGGACTGCCAAGGTAAGGGGGAGCTAGAGCAAAGGGCACGGCCTTCAGAATAATTGTTGGCTGTTGCTGCTGCTCTCTCTACGCGTTGTCTGGTGGGTAAAGAACAATAGTGATTTAGAATCTCCTGCCTAATCTGCCTGTATGTTATACGCTATGCCTCTCTCATGTTCTTGAACAGTTATCCTACAGCCCCAGAACACCCACATGGCTGGAATTCTGAGAAACGGTGTGTTTAAGATATGGGGGGAAATGTCTTAGGGGTCAACACTGGTCTCAGGCGTTGCTTGACTAGATCTTTGATAATTAATGTTAAAATGCTACATATAGTCCTACAGTAACTACATGTATCTGCAAAAATAAAACTATGGTGATAAAATTTGCCCTGAATGCCTATTGCCAAGGTATCTTAATAAATGGGAAATCATTTTACAGCTAACGACATGACTAGGTTTAAATTTGAATACTTTCAGTACACAAGTGTGGGCATGTGCACACACATTGGAGAGCAAAATTTAGACCATACAGTCAAGATTTTCAGAATTCCAGTAGGAGCTGCAAAGTGCTCAGAACTTCTGAAAAATCAAGCCATTTAGGTGCCTAACAAATGTCAGAGCTTAAATCTTGGCCTACGTTTTCTTGCAAGGATTACACACTGAAAGGCAGAGAGATTATTCGGGAGTTCAAAGCACTCACTGCAGTAACACTAAAAACTCAAGGTAGATATTAGAGAAAAGGAGAATCTGGCCTCTTTGAAGAGATTGTAAATTTTGATTTACAAAAAGCTACTAATAAGTCGATTTTCATGTTCTCACGACATTGACAATGGCAAGTATTGCAACAGGAACCAATAAAAGTGGATATCATTGTGCATCATTTCCAAATATAAGGATAAGCAAGTCTTGCTGCCAGACTAGAAATAAAAATGCTGGTGGGAGTCTAAGGTATATTAGGCCCATGCCAGATAATTTTAGGTAGGCCATATGCCAGTTCTCGAGGGAACACAAGATGCAGATTCTAATATTTTCTCTGAAAAGGTGAATCACCTAAGAAATCAGACAACAGAGTCCTGTGGCACTTGTAAAGACTAACAGATTTATTTATCGCATCATGCGATAAATAAATCTGTTAGTCTTTAAAAGTGCCACAGGACTCTGTTGTCTTTCTACAATAGACTAACACAGCTACCCCTTTGGAATTTGACTAAGAAATCAGGTTTGCTTGTGGTGGATCTGAAGTAGATGATCATCCAATGAGTGCACAGAAAGATAACAAATTTACTTTAAAGGCTCAGTTGTCCTTCCAAGGGACTGAATAGTAAGTCATGTTGCAAGGTTCAATTGCAGAGGCTTCAAAGGAGCAACTTCTCCAATTCTTGACACAGACACAGAGTACAGAGAAACTTCTGGTTTTAGTTACAGCCATGTTTATTTGTTACAGTTCAAGAAAATTTTAGTTTGTCATTCCTGCATGTTTCAGTAATTTCTTATTATGCCTACATACACAGTTCAGTTCTTAACTGCTTTCTCCAAGCAACCATTTGCAAAAGAGAGGAAACAGGACTATGCCTTGAAAGTAAATTATTCAGTGTTACCAGGGGGATCTATACAAGGGTAACAGGCTCTACGCTAGCCCTGGAAAACGTAAACTTTTAGAAAAAGTATTTGGTGTATATAATTATGTTGTCCTATATTTTAAACTATTGTATAGTCAATAGAATGGTTAGAAATCAGAAGTTTCATACATTTTCAGTCGGCAAGACTACTAATGGCAATGTGCTGTAATTGAAGAGTATTAACTTAGAAACCACTTGAGCCAAAAGTTCTATTTTATGGTATATCTGTGACTTTTTAAATCCAGCATGAGTTTCACATAGCTTCAGTGGCTTATATACCAATACACTGGGTATTCTCATAAGTTCTATAACTATTAATGGGATACGGGCAGCCTAAAATCTTGACAATTGAAAAAAAGTAGTTTCAGGTACTAAACCTTCCCCTGACCACCGTCTCCAACCCATTTTTGTGGATTTACAATCACACTGTCCTACTTTCAAAATGAGTGCCCCTATCCTGATGCTGCATGAAAAAAATATAGACAACAGAGGAAAATGACTAGGGCCCCAAGCCTACAAACATGAACGTGCTTGACTTGAAGCACAAAAGTAGTGTCATTAGTTTCTGTAACATAGTTTCATAGTTTGGCTTCAATGGGACCACTCACGTGCTTAAAGTTCACAATGTGCATGTTTGGAGGACTGGAGCTGAGCGTTCTTATGAATAATCAATTTATCAAATACTCAGAACAAAGAGTAGAGAAAAAAAATTCCCTGATCTCTTTCAGTTATAGCACCCTTAGTGTGACAAAAAACAATATTAGGTAACAAATTTCAGACAAATGAATTTCAGAGAAATGTAATGTTCAAACTGACTGTGTCCCTTTAACAATGATGCCTTTTATCCTGCTGTTTCAATTGAGATGCATTAGACATGCATGGATAAATTTACCAGATGGGAGGGGAAAGGGTTCAGATGGCAAACACGCCTCTTTCCCCCACCCACGCACACATACAAACCTGAAAAATCAGGTGCCACCATTGTTCTGTGTATTTTAAGCACTGATGGTGTGAGGTCTTCTGTACCAGACACAAAATGAAAGTTCCCTTCTCCTGCCTGAATTCCTAGGGTGGGTTCCTGAAGCTCAGGGTTCTTTGTGGCAATTTAACAATGTAGTCTATCCCTTCCATATCACCCACTGTGTGAGGCCAGGCTGCAAGAGTCTTTGTATGAGAATTAATCCTCAGGAAACTGTACACAAGGTAGACAATGAAATGCCTTTAACTGGAACAAACAGCAATTTATAATACAGACTTTCAGGCCAAAATGTCCCTTTCTTCAGGTACTTTGGTATAAGCTGCAAATAACTGAAGAATTCCAAGAACCAGCTGCTGCAGGGTTCAACACATATGCCTGTCTGTATTTCAGACAACTAATAGAAGAAAAGAAGTGTGTGTCAAAGCAGATTAATAAACTACTTGGTCAGTGATGAAGATGGTTCTAAATTACATATTCCCCTGGACCAGCCTAAGACAATCAGTTTAGTCAGAAAAATTGTGGTACTAGATGTGCCATTTCCTAGGAACCACCTGTGGGATAAGAAAATCTGCAACAGTTTATAAGTAAATAAAATTTGCCAGATTACATTTTTAAAAAGTCATCTTCAGACAATAAAAATATTGTTAGGCAAATTAAAAATGCTCAGGATTTGTGGCGAGTCTTATTACTAAAAATGTGGCCCTCAGGACACACACTGATAGCAATTCAGTTCCTGGGATGAGTCATCCTCAAAGTAATTCAAAGGTCATGTTATTGAAGGTGGAAAGAGAAAGGAAGAGAATCAAACAAAGAAATGGGTGGGAAGGAGAGTAAACAGAATGATAGGAGATGTGCAAGAAGGGGAGATACAAGGAAAATGAAAATAAGGCTAAAGGGGAATTAAAAATAAAGAATGCTATGCCAAATGCTTAGAGGCAAGTATTCTGCATAGATATGCAGGCCTAGGTTCAAATCGCAGCCTCTGCCTTTTTCTCCCATGCTATTTTAAGGGCTAGGAGTGCTGAGGAGACAATGCCCTCAAGCAGAGGCGGCTTTCGGGGTAGGTGAAGCAGGCGGACACGTAGGGCCCCAAGCAGTGAGAGGCCCCGTCGCCTGCTTCGCCTACCCCAAAAGCCGCATCTGCCTTGGTCGGCAGCAGGAAGAGGAGCTGGGCTCGGTGCCAGGGCCGTGGGATGGGGGGATGAAGGTGGGGGGAGTGGGGCCACAGAGGGGGGCCTATGGCCATGGGCCTATGGAAGGCCCCACAATTGGTCTTTGCCTAGGGCCCCCAAAAGCCAAAGGCCGCCTCTGCCCGCAAGGCCCTGGAGGAAGGTGCAATAAGTTGATCTAACTAGGGATTATGAGAGATCGTAAAGAAAGTTCCTTCAGTCCTCCTCAGGCTTGAAGGATGAGGCTTTACACTGGAGGGCCACAGTTGAGGAAAAATCACTTAAAATGTTTTAAGAATAAACCACCAACTATAGATCTTATTTCCTGTCTTTGGGCTCTGCTGTGCATGCGCGCGCACGCACTCACACACAACTGATGCAGAAATCAAAAAGAGGGTGTTAACGGAAAGTTGTGGTTGCACAGTAAAGCATTCAAAAGCTAACAAGTGCCAAAATGAAGGTAATCTTAATTCTTGTGTGCATATACATGACGACATTTATTTCATGAACACACACTCTTTTCCTGCAGTACTGCTGCCTCATTCCGCACGCAAGCTAGACAGCGAGCCACCAATGAGGGAAAGGCACAATCCTTATTTTTAAGTTCCTTATGAGAACAGAAAAGGGAATCTACCCACAATACAATGCTGCTATTTGTTGAACTAAGAGAAAATGCAATTTTATCTATACCAGTTAGATTAGGCAAAATAATTTAAATAAGTCATATTTGTAAAATGTTATATTAACTTACTTCTAGCCCTGTCCATTCAACAAACTGACTTCATACATGACATTCCACTTGTGTACAAAGGGCTGGGTTCTGCTTTCAAGTATAGCAATAACAAGTGTCCTGTGGCACCTTAAAGACTAACAAATTTCTTCCGGCATAAGTTTTGCAGCCTCCAACCCACTTTGTCAGATGTATCTGAAGTGGGTTGGATCCCACGAAAGCTTAGGCCCAAAGAAATGTGTTAGTCTGTAAGGTGCTACAGGACTCTCGTTGTTTTTGCTGTACATAGTGTTAATTACAAACAAAGTTGACCGTACCCAAAATTTCAGTATCTTTAAATTTCAATGCCTTTTTGAAAAAATCAAAGAAATCATTTAACCAGATCTAATTCTAGGTCCTGTTAAGATGGCACGATGTTTAAGTAGCTACACTCTACCTACTACATATTCTGCTAATGAAGCTGCTGTGGTACAAAATTAAAAGTTCAAAATTTGCTACCATGGAAGCGATCAGTGTAAATGGAGCCACAAGACCCCTACCTCATTCACTGCACATCATCTAATAAAAGTGCTGAATGATTCACGGACCATGGAAAAACTGCACTATATCATAATACTATATAATTGCACTGGATCATAACACAAGTGTACAAGGGGCAGCATTAAGGTTGAGATTTATTAAGACAACAGCACTACAATGTTCCAGCCCAAATTTTCAGACACTAAAAGGCACTTACGCACAATAATATCTTTATTTTCTCAGCCCATAGAACACCTGGGTGGCGCATATGTTAGAAGATTTTTTTTTTTTTTTTAATTGGAGAAGTACATTCCTTCCTCTCTCTCTCTCCCCCTCCTTCCCTCCCTCCTTCCATTCTCCTAGTCAAAAGAATGCCTAAACCCTATTCATTCAATTCTTTTTGGAAAGTCAGTCTCAGGAGATGCTACGCCTGGAAAATCTCAAATTGTAAGATAGTGTCAGAAAGTTATAAACAAATGGGGAAAAAAATTGAAACACTTAAGAAACTTTAATTGCAACTATGATTACACATTCTAGCTATAATTTAGTTTATTTCATCATAATTCAAAATGCATCACTTCATGAAACATGAATTGTGAAAAATCACTCTTCACTTACAGTAGGAAGCAAAAAGTGGAAGCCTCAGGCACAGCTCCCTTGGTTTCAGTGGAGCTACATTGATTGACACAGGCTGAAGATCTGGACTTGAGACGAGAGATCAGCAGGCAATTGAACATATAGAGAAAGAAAACGGTGATTCCATTTCTCTCAACTCATACTCCTCAAGTAAGCACTATGGGCAACTCTACATGATGCCTCCCACCCTTTGTTAAAAAATCCTTTTGTGATGCCAAGCTGCTGGTGAATTATAACTGTTTGCTCTGAGGCTCTGGGAGATTACCAGGCATCAACTGCAAGATCACATTGAGTTAAAAAAGGGGGATCTTTATACAAGCTGCAGTTTAGACAATGGGAAAAGTTTGGGCCATTTCTTCTATACTCTCAACTTGTTCATCTTTCCATAGAATAGATTTCTAATTGTAAACAGTCTTAATATCCACTTGTAGAAGTGTGTTTTTACTGTGCAGCTCTACTATCTTCAGAACAGTATGGTCTATAGAAAGAAATCATGTAACTCATAGGGCCCTAATAAAATATTACTTTTCCTTAGCAGTCCTCCTTTCCTTTAAGTTTCCGTGAAAGTCCTACCTGAACACTGGTTTCCAAAGTGAATTTAGCCCCTGGTATCCACTAGCAAGTACTTACAAAGGACAGAAGCTCCCAAAATATACCTCATTTCTATCTTGAAGTTCCTGAACTACACAGAGCTTTAGCCCCCCAGTGTCTTCTCTATTTAGCAACTTCCTACACTGTTTTATACTGTGAGAATTTCAGTTAGAAACTAGGTCATAAATTTGTCCAGTCCAAATAGCTATAAATGCTTTCCAATGAATTATTCTGTTCATGAGGTTATAATAATAAAGGAAGCTTACGAGAATACTTCTTCCAAATTCTATGATGTCCCTGGTCAGTTTGGAATATTGGCTCACTATTTATCTGTTTGGTTCCTCTATGTTCTCAAAATTTCTTGCTCTGAACCTTTTCTCAAAAGACAAAGTTTTTCCTGGTGTTAATATAGAAAAATTTACTTCTTATTTATTCCAACTTCAGAGTCACAGTTGAATATAAAATATTGACACAGTTTCAAAATGTTAAAATCCTGCCAAAGTTTACCACCTAGCTATATCCTGCCACAGAAAAGTCTCCCTTTTTTCAATTTTATGAATCTCTGGCAAGAATGCCACCCCACCCCCACTCCACCCCACCCCTTTACATTCATATACATACACATCCATGATTAGTGGATAAGTCTATTTCACTGTAGCCTAACCAAACTGTCCAACTCACTTTCTTTACTCTCAAACATTCTCTACATATACCATCTCTCATAAGAACAGTCATACTGGGTCAGACCAATGGTCCATCTAGCCAAGTATCCTGTATTCTGATTGTAGCCATTGCCAGGTACTTCAGAGGGAATGAACAGAACAGCTAATCATCAAGTGGATCCATCTCCTTGGCCATTCCCAGTCTCTGGCAAATAGCAATCCCTGCCTATCCTGGCTAATAGTCATTGATGGACCTATCCTCCATGAACTTATCTAGTTGTTTTTGAACCCCGTTATATAGCCTTGATCTTCATAACATCCTCTGGCAAGGAGATCCACTGGTTGACTGTACATTTTGTAAATAAGTATCTTTTTGTTCATTTTAAACCTGCTGCCTATTCATTTCATTTGGTGACCCTCATTTGTGTTATGAGGAGTAAACAACACGCTCTTATTACTTTCTCCATACCCATCATGATTTTAGTTCTAACACGCATCCCCTTAGTCATGTCTTTTACAAGCTGAAAAGCCCCAGGTCTTATTAATCTCTCCTCACATGGTAACTTTTTCCATACCCCAAAATCATTTTTCCTATCCTTTTCTGTACCTTTTCCAATTCCAATATAGCTTTGAGATGGGGCAGCCAGATCTGCATACAGCATTTGAAATGTGAGCATACCACAGATTTATAAAAAACCGATACAATATTTTCTGTCTTATCTATCCCTTTCCTAATGTTTCCCAACATTTTGTTAGCTTTTTCACTAACACTGCACACTGAGTGGATATTTTCAGAGAACTATTCAGAATGTCTCCAAAATCTTTCTTGAGTGGTAACAGATAATTTAGATCCCATCTTTTTGTATGTATAACTCGGGATTACATTTTCCAATGTGCATTACTTTACATTTATCAGTAATGAATTTCAACTTCCATTTTGTTGCCCAGTTGTGTGAGATTTTTTTTGTAACTTCACGGTCTGCTTTGGTCTCGACATATTTGAGAAGCAAGTAACCCAAAACTTCCAACTCGGATGGCTGGACCTGCAAAGTAGTATGAGTGCCTATAGGAGCTATCAGAACTGACAACAAACTACAGATTTTTTTTTCAGTTAGAAAGAGCTCAAGTGGAATGCCACATCCCACTCTCATCCCACCTGTGATGACTCACTTCACCTGTTTAGCAAGGCCCAGAGCTTTAAAGAGCTGAGTAAGAGTTGACTTAATGTTTTCTACTCAGTGAGCAGGCAGGGACAAGAGCAAACAAGACTGATGTACTCAAAACAAAATGCCATACTATAGTAGCACAATTCTGTGTTAAGGATCAGATTATAGGCCCAACACTTCCATTTCAGTCCAAGTGTAAAAAACCAAACAGGACAGAACCTTTATCCTGCTAACCGAACTCCATTACCCAGATGTTCTCTGCCAACAGGTAGGAACAACACAACACAATTACTCACCAGCTAGTTCTACTTTTTGGCAAATTTGGCTCCCTACGGCTATCTTGTTCTAGTTACAGTATTTTCCCAAATAGCTAATACCTGATTTTTCAGAGTCACATCTTGCCATGTTAAAGAGGCTCATCCACAAAAGTAACAATAGCCATTTTCATCTTGGCAATGTCTACCACAAGAGTTAGGGTTAATATAAATTTACCCTTAATCAGTAAGACACGCTACTCTTCTGATGAAGCATCCACTCTTGTCTAGTAGACACAAAGCGCTCTCGTTTCCTGCTGTACCTTTAACACATCACATATGTAGTCATGTCACGCAGAGGACTGGATCTGCAACAAATGTTTTTTAAATCTTTCACCTATCCAAAATTTGTGAGCCTCCATGTAATTCATTATAAGAAAAAAAATTAAAAATAAAGCTAAAGAGGAAAAAATAGGGGCTAGAGTAATGCATGTAGATAGGACCTTTTGTAGCATAGGCCTGATTGCTGGCAATGTGCTTGCTGGGAATTGAGGGCTCTTAGAAGCTTTCAGGATCCCTCTGCAACTTGGTATGTGCGGGGAGTCCCCTGATACCTTCACTGGAAAGGGGTTCTAGAAGTCTATCAACTAGGAAAGAATTTTAAAGGGGTTGCACTGTGCTCCCTCAGGATAACAGCTCCTTTCTGGAGCTCAAGCAGAATAGGAAGGACCGTACAGCCCCAAAACTACTCTTCTAGATAAAAAAATAAAATAAAAAAGGGGTGATGTGGAAAAGAGGAGCACATGACCTAGGACAGTGATGGTGGGAGGCCCTCCATTTCATTCCCCCAGATTAGACTAGTTCATCCTCCCAGTGCTGCAGCCTTGCCTTCCGCGAGGCAAGGAACCCCACGACCTCCACTTCAGTTCTAGAATGTTTTGTTTATTTCAGAACTGTCTGGTAGGCCAAGCCCAAAGTCTAACACCCCACTCTTCTGTGAGCTGGAAGTAATTCCTGCAGGCTGTGTGACCTCTGACAGTTATGAAGTGCAGGAGCAAGGAAACATTTGTTTGAACACTTCGTTTCCTTGCTCTAGTGCAGCTCTGCAAGTCTCTGCTACCAGAGCGCTGGGCTTTAAAACATTAGTTTTGGAACATGAGTAACAATTAATCCTTCCTGATGAGTAGGTCAGCCTTATAGGGTGCCAGCATCTGTGGCTTGTGCTGGATCATGCTCTTAACAAATAAGACCCAACAGGCAGTGCATGTTTTTGCACTTCTATCCCCGAGAGATATTTATAGGCCCAAGGCCAAAGGCTGTGTTACTTTAACCACTCAAGCAGCACCAAAATCACATTGAACTTCAAGGCCTAGAGTTTCTTATGGCTAATTTGAAATACAATTAATCGATAAATAGAGGGAAATTGTCCCCTCTATAAACTGAATAGGCATTATTGATTGCATAAATATGATGATTGCCAGTCACAAAGGTCCATGTGTGTCCAGCATTCTACACAAACTTGTATTACTGAAAATCACATGATTTAACATAAGAAATTGTGACTGTGACAGAATTGGGGTTTTGCCCCTCTGCACAAAAAAATTAAGCAAGTTTATACCTCTTCGTTCCATGAGAATACAGAGCATTCACCACTGCCTTCACACTTCGGCAGTTTCAGCTTCTTCCCATATCATTTTGATAGCTTTCAGTTCTGTTTCTACTGGGCATTTCCAACTTGTCCTTGGTTACCTCTTAGCCTAGGGATTCCAGTGCAACATCTGTCTTGTTAGGTAGTTTGGTTCTTTCCTTCATGTGTCCCCTAGACATATCCACTTTTGTTTCATAATTTCCTGTCCTATCCATTTCATCCTCCTCCAAAGCAATCATTTGAGATTCTGTTCTGGCTATCTAATGTTTGGAATTTGTCTAAGACACCTGTTTATAAAAACATTAGATAGTAAGGTCTTGATAAGTATTCAAATTTAGCACCATATAGTAAGACAGACTTCATAGTGGTGCTAAATATTCCAAGTTGAGTTCAGATGTCAAGTTTTCTGTTTGTTATTCTGCACAAAGACCCATCACGAGAATAAACTTGATTTATATTCCTATCACTGATATGTAGGGATACCCTTAAGCAAACCTTTTGTAGAAAAAATGTCTTTAAAAGAATATGTTTCTTATATGCGAATATTATACACACTTAAGAGGTTTCAGATGACAGTTAGTTGATCAACGCCTTCAGAAATCCACACCCAGCAACAATGTTTATCCTCTAGAGATCCATGCCAAGACTACTACTATTGGAATATATCCAGAAAAAAAATGAAAGGCAAAAAAATCAATGAACCAACACACTAAAAGGGAATATATCTGGTTTCCTACCTGAAGAACACATCTCAGTCCTTGCTGCCCTGGGATAAGGCTTCACCAACCATGTAAGAGAGAGAGATATGGCCAATTCCTGTAAATTTTAAAAAAAGAGAAACAAGCATGTCATACTACTGCAAAACCACAAGAGTAAGTCATCAAGCCAGCCAACAAAAAAGAACTGTCAAAACTAGTTGATATGTTTTTATTGAAATTATTCTTTTGGGATGGTTCTGTGCTGTATAGCTAATTATTTTTATTCTTTAAGTGTTTTATTCCACAAACTCAGGCAGAACTGTGGTGTATTCATTAGATCAGGAGGACTTCATTTTGGATAGAAAGCTCAGATCAAAAGAAATTAAAAACAAATAATAAATTAAAGCAGAATCCAGCAATGCATTCACCAGATATGTCTGTTATGAAATGGAATAAAAATAAAAGCCATCTCACTTTAAAGATCTGGTCCCTATACTGTGTCAAGAGAAGCTTGGTTCATATTCATTTACGCTGAAAGCAGAAAAAGCAGCTTTACAGTTCTCATAGGAAGAGACAGAATTGTTTGCAAATGATGGCTGTATTTTACAGAGAGAATGACTTACTCATGCTAAATGTGAAACATATGGTTTTCCTCAACGCTTTGTTCTATTTTTAATTTCAGTTGGAAAGCTCTATCTTGCTAAACTCTCTTCATATAAAAAATATTTTCAAATTTTGGACACAACATTCTCCAGATTTGTGTTCTGACTATATCATCACACAAATAAGATGAAAACTTCTGAAACTCAGATAAGTAACAACACAGCAAAAAAGTTTTCTAATCAAGTATTAAATTGGCAAAACTATATTCAGATTCCACCATGTTAATGTTATATACAATCTCCTTGATTACTGGAGAGTAACCATGTAGTAAAATAAAATTAACCTCATAGATTTCATGCAATGCAATCCTCTGCCATATTTGCTAGCATATTTCCTTAAACCTCATGGGCAAATCATGATTTCCAGGCCACCGGAAAGATACTACTGCATAATATGCCTAAGAGGCTGATTTTATGAACACCAATGAACATTTTATTTTAAATAAAACCCACATCACACGTTTTCCCCCTTATGTATATCACGGAATTATCTTGGACTAAGGTGAGAAAGAATTTCTCTGGAGGTCCTATCCAATTTCCTAGCAATCTGTAACACAAGGAAGAGTGTTCTGTGCTCTGTCACTGTGAGGCCATTACTTCTCATAGATACCTCACCTGTCAGTCTCATCCTAAATAGAGTTAGCAAAGCATCATTCCCTGTACAGTCTAAAAGATGTGGCTGCATTGCTCTCAATTACATTTCCATGTCAGTAAGAAATGAAGCATATAAAAATCAACTCACAAATACATGGCTCTCTTTTATAAAGCTTGGATCTCTGATGCCAGCACACTTACACTTATTTGCATTTAAGTTTGAGGTTTTGACTTCTGACCAAAGCAAGAAAATTCAGAGTTTTTAACTATTCTTAACTGTCACACTTGTATATTGGTATTGTTTTACATAAGTATCTTCACAATTTCTACAAAACCTTCCCACAAAATATACACTGGTCAGCCTTAAAGTGCAGGTCTACTGTGAAAAGTGCCTTAAAGTGATTGTGGTGTTGCATGTTTGTGTACCATTAATTCACTTCAAATTTATTCCTTTTACAAATTAAAAATGTGTTTTCTACTCATTAGCAGTCATATCTTACCTAGGTTCTGAAAATTAAGATGTGAGAGAATTTCTCACATTACCATCAAACTTAAAGACTCCGTAGGCTAATTTATGCCCTTTGCTACATCTGTTCAAACCTGTAAGTCTTCATTGAAGTAGCCCAGACGTAACAGAGCATAATTTTAATACAATGAATTATTACACAAGTATAACTTAAGAGTCTTCAGCAACTTTAAACATGGATGTGTGAAGTGGAAAGAATCCACTGTGACTTTTGGAGCTCACACAAGTTTGCAGCAATTATAGTCTAGGGAAGGGGCCATGTTTTAAATGGTAAATAATGTAAATTTGAGATGGCATCTGTGAGGCACAAACGTAGTGCACATCTGCTCCTGTTTTAGAGTCCCCTTTCAGAATCATCTTGTACTTTAAGGCCTTGTTTACACTAGAAGATAACAAGACCTGTCACTTTTAATATTATGTCAGCTGGTTGTGGTCAAAATGTGAATTTCCTAAAGGTCATACTGCAGAGCCAAAATGAAATGGATTTAACCTAGTAGTATGGTGTTGAATATTTCCACTAACTGGGCCGGGGAGGCATTCAATACAGAAAACCAAAATCTTTTATTTATAATTATTTTTATCCCTTTTGAAATCTTCCTAGAATTTGCTTTTTTGCCAAACACAGCCCAAAACACATTATGTTGTGACAAGCTAGATACTAAAAGTCTCATGAATTACAGAAGTGGATTTTAAAAAGTTTCATTAGTAATGAAAAATTAATGATATTTATGATGATTTTGCTCCATGGAATTGTTCTTTAGGGAGTTTTGATTTTAAAATTAACACTTGCATGGTAACCCTGCAAATTTAATGCACCATATTAAAAATAAAAAATTAGGAGTAAATCGTTGCTGTATGTTTAGTAACTACCCAAGTGAAATCTGGTTACTAAAACAAACTAAAAATTAAGCACAAAAGACTTTCACCTCCATCACTCGACAGCTGATAATTTTTCAATATGGATATTGTCATAGGAATTTAAATTTTTCTTCAGAATCCCCACCTCAGTAACTTGAAAATAGACTTCTCTGAGAGAGGGGGGTCATACCCCACCAAAAAAAAGAAAAAATTCAGCTAGGTGGAGAAAAAAAAACAGCAAAGATGTGTCAGTTCCAGGCAACTGCACCTGTATTGCCCCAACGTGGTTCATTGATGGCAGACCCATTAGGCTCCGAGCCATCACTTCTCTTGGGCATAATCCCATATATGTCTTGGCATCCTAACAGTACAGTTCCTTGCCTTACTATGAAATCTCCAGCAAGACAGACTGCCTGAAAGCAGTCTGTGCTTTACATTTGAAGGCTATGAACTGTGTCATTGCCAACAGTTACGTTTAGTCCTATGGTGAAAGCATTTCAGAGACAACAGTGAAAAGATGCTTACCAGAGGTCATCCCAACTCCAACCTCAGGCTCTGGTTGGTGTCAGTCCTTCAGAACTGGGAATTCCCCATAGTTGCAAGTTCCTAACTACCTCAGAAATGGAACCAGAATACCCATGAATGGCTCAGTAATTCCATTACACCTTGGCCCTTTGATCTTGGCCTCATGCAACAGGTGATCAACAGACAATGGCTGACTCCTCAGGGCAAAGCTGCAAATATCTGGGGTTTTGTATTACCAGAGATGAGGTAATAACAAAAATAAGGAATTTGCATTCACCTTCACCTAAATATCCCAGGAAAGCTACTTAACACTTCTTGTTCCAAGAGTCCATTCTTATCCGGCACACTGAACTGCCAGGTCTCACATCTGTGACATTGTGCCCTGCCCCACCCAGACTCCCAAGAGGTTACATAAAATCCTATCCCACAAAAATACATAAGACACTCATTTAATCATGAGTTTAATAACCAAACTTAACTAAATTTCCTTCTTTGAGAAGGTTACCGGCCTAGCGAATAGAGAAGAAGCAGTAGACATAATATATCTTGATTTTTTAGTAACACATTTGAAAGTCCCACATGCTATTCTTATAAGCAAATGAGGGAAGTGTGATCTAGATGAAGTTACCATAAGGTGAAAGCACAAGTATTTGAAGAACTTTATTCAACCTCTAGTTATCAATGATTTGCTGTCAAATTTGGAGGGTGAATCTAATGAGCTTGTGCAGGGGTCAGTCATCAATCTGGTACTATTCAATATTTTCATTAAATAACTTGGAGAATGTAGTGGGGAATATACTTATAAAATTTGCAGATGACAAGCTGGGAGGGGTTGCATGCACTTTGGAGGACAGGGCTAGAATTCAAAGTGACTGGGACAAACCGGAGACTAGATTAACAAGATGAAATTCAATAAAGACAAGTGCAAAGTACTTCATGTAGGAATGAAAAAGAAAACAGATGCACAACTACAAAAAGGGCAATAACTATCTAAGTGGTAGTATTGGTGAAAGATTTGTGGGTTATCGTAAATCACAAATTGAATATGAATCAACAATGTGATGCAGTTGTGGAAAAGGATAACATTCTGGGGTGTATTAATAGGAGGATTCTTTGTGAGACAGGAGCTAGTTGTCTCACTCTTCTCGGCATGGGTGAGGCCCCATCTAGAGCACCATCCGTGTCCAGTTTGGAGCACCACAATTTAGGAAAAATGTAGTTGGAAAGAGTCCAGAAGAGAACAATGAAAATGCTAAAAGGTTTAGAGATCCTTACCAATACAGAAAGATTAAAAAACTGGAGATGTTAAGTCTCAAAAAAAGAAGGCCAGGGGAGGGTGCAGGAGGGGAAAGAGACCTGATAACTGGAGCACTGCGAACCTGCAGATATCTGCTTCGTATCCATGGATTATTTTTGCAGATCACATGCAGGTACAAAATTCTGTATCTGTGCAGAGTGCTATTGATGAGTCTTGAAATGTGTTAAGGGATGTTACAATGACGATCGTGATGATTTGTTCTCCATGTCCACTGAAGAATGTAGGACAAAAAGTAATTTGCTCAATCTGCAGCAAGGGAGATTTAGGCTAGAAAAATTTTCCTAATATCTAACAATAAAGGCAGTTAAGCTCTGGAATACAGGTTATGGAATCCCCACACTGGAAGGTTTTTAAGAACAAGTTGGGCTGCTCCTAGGTCACCCACTCATGTCATACATTCTTAAGCTTATAGCATAGGCTGGCTAAACTAAAATCTTACAGGCCTCAGCCTGTAGGACTTCCATTCCAGCCATGCTTTAGTTATATACCTAACAATACCCATCAATTCTAAGTACTTGTCAGTCTTATACTTGTATAATCATACAACTTAAATCTATTTAGCATACATTTGTTATGTGAAACAGCATATGAACTGACCATAACACCAAATGAATGAATAAGGAATAGAAGACACCACACCACATATTTTCAAAGTGGCCAAATTAATGTAGGATAGAAACCTTAACTATTGGAATTCTCTCTTGACCACCTGATTACTCATACCAAACAATGCATTCATAAGTTCCAGAGGGGTAGCCGTGTTGGTCTGTATATAGCAAAAACAACGAAAGTCCCGTAGCACCTTAAAGACTAACAAATTTATTTGGGCATAAGCCTTCATGGGCTGCAACACACTTCGTCAGATGCATCTGACGAAGTGTGTTGCAGCCCATGAAGTCTTATGCCCAAATAAATTTGGTAGTCTTCAAAATGCCACAGGACTTCCGTTGTTAATGCATTTGTATTAGTTTTTGCATTTAAATTCATGGTTGGTTGTTTTTTTTCCTTAAGAATAAGGGGAAGAAGCATTACCATTCAGAGTGTCTTCTGACCTTACCTACACTCTACTTTAATCAAGGAGTCCTTTATCCAGAAGCATTTAACTGAGACTTCCTTAGCTCAGTAGTTGTTAACTGAGCACAGGCCAAGGCTGAAAGTTCATTGCAAGGTCACTCCAACTGCACATTTGTCAGAACAGTCCACACAGTATTTCAATCCCAGAAAGGAAAATCTTGAAGAACCAGATTCTCAGTGTGCTTCAAGACCTATTTGTACAACTCTGGTGGCACCGAGTAGCTGTAGCATAGCTACAAACAACCAGCAGAGAATGCTCCTGTTGAAGGGAACTCGCTATTGGCGCTTCCTCTGCTCCCCACTCTGGGCAAAGGGAATGAGTTAGAGAAGAGTCAATATTTTGGGGTAGGTTCTTTATTTGTTTAAGGAGCTTCAGAGCAGAGCTCTGCCAAGTCACTCCTCCTTTTTAGCAGGTCCATTTAGAGCAGAATTTACAAGCTACTCGGGAGCAGCTCTAACCGAGCTGATGGAAGAGAAGATCAGATGTTTGGAGATTCAGATAGAAATTATGGCTAAAGTTCCAAAGGGGATTCAAGCCGCTGACAGAGGAAAGGCAAGAAGAGACTGAAGGGAAAACAAAAATCTTTCAGATATAAGGTGGACTGGAGAACTGTTGACGATGGACTGCTGGGTGAGGAAAATGGCCAGAGGAAGCATGCAACTATGAGAACCAGACAGAGAAAGAGACCAACTAGTGAAGGAACAATAAAGTTCAGGAACAGAGCTGACTTGGAAAATGAAGAAGGGGCAGACCAGCCAGTAAAAGAATGCAGGAGGGCAAGAAGGAAGAGAAGAGTGACTAGTCCTATAAGAAAGGAAGAGTCAGTGGAGATAGCCAGAGTTTGGAGCCCCAGGAAGACAAAGGATTCCTCTGAGAAGACTACAAGGAAGAACAAAAGACAAGAGGACTTGCTGCAACATCAGGAAGAGGCAGATCTACATGACTGCTGACTGCCTACTAAGAAAAACAGAGGCCTGTCACCAGAGGTGATCCAGAGAACAGAAGGGTGACCTGTCTTCTGGGAGCAAAGATACAGGAAGTGGGACCTGAGGCCAAAGACAAGCCTAATGGGAGCAGAAAAGAATCCACTGTTCGTCCTTCATGGGGAGAACAGATGATACTGCTAGATTCTGGCTGTAATACATCAAGGGGGACTATGCAGGGGAAGAGACAAAAAAATGAAGATGTGCATGATCTTCAGTAGCATTCTGTCTCTAGAGGAAGAAAATGTAAGTGAGACAAGATGATGAACAGATGGCTCAGACAGTGTTGTTATAAGGGGGGCTTTCCAACTCTTAGTGGTCGAACATCCCAGTCATGGACACAGGACTGTTCTCATGGGATGGACGTCAGCTGAGTAGGACAGGAAGTAGACTTCTGGAATGGAGATTGACAATGCTTATGCAAAGAGCTTTAAACTAGGAATTCAGAGAAGGGAGTGGGAAGATGCTCATGTAATCTCCACTCTTGATTCTAATATTGATCAGGAGAAAAAAGAAATCGAGAAAAAGAATACAGCAAAGGAGAAAGGAACAACAGCAAGTAGAATGGACATCAAGAGGAAAAACAGTGCCTGTACCAACGATGCTACCAATCAGGTAGGCAATACGGGCAGTGGTATGACTGTACCTAAGTGGATGAGAATCCAGGCAAAGCAACTAAGATGTCTGTACACCAATGGGTAACAAAATGGGGGAACTAGAACTACCGGTGCAGGAAGGGAAACCAGATATTACAGGACTAACGCATGCAGTGGAATAGTAAGCATGACTGGAATATTGGTATTGAAGAATATGTGCTGTTCAAGAAAAACAGAAATAAGAAGTAAAGGTAGTCGAGTAGCATTGTACATTAGTTAGAGAAACTAGAAATGATAGAATAAATAAAACTGACTGTTTAGGTAAAAATCACTTGGGGAAGAAAGCTAACAGAGGCTACCCTGGGATAGTGGTTACAGTATAGTAAAGACCCACAGAATCCAATATAGCTAGGGATAGAGGCCAGATTTTTTAAATGGAAAAAAAAATACTACTGGGAATTGTATGATTACAGGGAGACTAATGTCCTCCAATCCATATCTGGGGGAAAAGTTACTAATAAGGGTAGGATCCAGATTTTCTTGGGTGTGATAGCTGAGAGATTTCTTTAACAAAAAATAGTCAAACCCTCAAGAGGAGAAAAGCTTTTTCAATTTTGGATTGATGAGTAGTGAGGACCTCATACAAGAGTGGTTGTAGAGAACAACCTTGGTTCAAATGATGCTGAGTTAATTCAATTTAAAGTAAATGAAAGGATAAACAAAATAGGTCTACAACTGAAGTCCTTGATCTCAAAAAGGAAAGCTTTAAAAAATTAGAGGAATTAGTTAGGGAAGTGGACTGGACTGAAGAACTCAAGAATCTGAATGTGTAGAAAGCTTGGAATTACTTTAAGTCAAAGTTGCAGTATCTGATCCCTGTATCCAAACAAGGGGGGGGAAGGGGACTACAGGAAAGGGTTGTAAGACCAAACTGGATGAACAAGCATTTCAAAAAGCCAATTAAGAGAAAGTAGAGATCCACAAGGAATGGAAGATGGATTGGATCAGGAAAGAAAGCTACCTCATGGAGGTCAGAAAGTGTAGGGGAAAAATGAGAACTGCCAAAGGCCAAGCAGAGTTGGACCTTGTAAGGGAAAGTAAAACCAACTGTAAAAAGTTCTATAGCCCTATAAATAAAAAGAAAACAAGAAAAGAATAAGTGGCACCACTAAGATTTGAGGATAGATGAAGATTACAGATAATTTAAGTCTGGTCCAACACCTAAACAAATGCTTCACTTCAGTTTTTAGTAAGGACACTGAGGCGCTTAGGAGTAGTGATAGACTAGTTAACTGAAATGAGGATATGGAAGTAGAAATCATCTCATCCAAGGGAGAGGTCAAACTCAAACAGCTTAAAGGGACCAAATTGCAGGGACCAAATTGCGGGACCCAAATAATCTCCATCCAAGAACGTTAAAGGAACTGACATATGAAATTCCAAGCCCAATACAGATTCATTAAAAATCCTAATTAAATCAAGAGGTCATGCCCTATGACAGCAGAATTGCTAATAAACGACCTTTTTTTTTTTTTTTTTTTTTTTTAAAGAGGGGAGAAGTGATCCAGGAAACTACAGGCCTGTTAATTTGGCCTCAAACTGTATGGAAGGTCTTGGAACCAATCTTGAAAGAAATTAGTTAAGGTCATAGAAGTAAACAATAACTGGGATAAAATACAACATGGTTTTTAAAAAGGTAAATCATGCCAAATCAATCTGAACTCCTTCTTGAGAAGGTAACTGATGTTTTAGAAAAAGGAAATGTTTTCAGTAAGGCATCTGATACAATTTCACATAGGGAATTAGTTAAAATGGAAACGATGTGGATTAATGAGAATTGCAAGGGGATAAGGAACTGGTTAAGGGGAGACTACAACAGGTCATACTGATATAGATATAGATAGATAGTTGTGCTTGTAATAATAAATGAAGAGCATTGCCTGCAATGAATATTTTTAGCCCTCTTCTGCCTAGATTTAAAGCTATATATATTAGATGACCCACTAATTTAACACAACAGAAGTTCCAAATTCAAGTTCAAAGAATTAATTTTACAAAATGAAACCAACCCACTGTTAAATTATTTTTCTCTGTATGCTTCAAGAGTTACCTCAACTGTGAGGTAAAGAGACCACCTCTCATGGAGAGAGCAGGCAAAATCAGTCATTAAACTTTAGTTCATTCCTGGACTCCTGCTAAGAAATCATTGCAAATATAGCCAAGATCTACCTGCTGGGCTAAGTTTAGGAAATAACAAAGGGTGAACTTGAAAATATCTAATATATTTCTCTTGGAACTTTATTTGCATGAGGTTCCCCTAGAGGTGAATGGTTATAACTAGAGCTAGAAAAGCGCCCAATTTCCATCCGTTTACTTGTAGAATGGCATGAAACTAATACATGACCAAGCCATCAAAAGACAATAAAATGTCAGAGCTTTGTGTGAATAAAGTCTCCATGGCATATAAAACTCATTTAAAATAATTATACCTTTGGTGTCTGTCAAAGCCACAAAGCAAACCAGACCTGAAGTTGAAAATCTGGACTCAAGCTCTGGACTAACTCATCACTGATGTAATATAACCCTATTAGAGACAAGAGTTAAACTAGGAATTAATTTGGGTTTTTGTGCTTAAGTCATTCCAGTTCTCTCCTGCCTTGTACCTTGTGTAGTCACATTTGCAAATCAAGTGTTAAGTCACTAGCAGTAAGTTACTATTACATCTGAATTCCTTGCTCATGTAAACCTGTGATAGCATTTTAGCACTTTTCACATTTATAAAGAAATGCACAAGGGAGCAGAGAATCAAGCCTATTGGGCCTGATTCACCAGTGATACACTTCAGTTTTATACAAATTTTTAAAAGGTACATTGTCATAAATCTGAAATGAAGCTGTGGTGAATCACACGCTACATATGAAAGGTCATTCCATAGTCTGAATCACATGAAGAGCCTACAAGAGGGCAAGTTAATGCATTAATTACTAATGATACTCTCAGTCCAAACTGTGGATCTTCTAGTTTTTAGAAATTTAAGTCAAAAGACTTTGAAAACAATTTTTGCATTTTTACGGCTTAATTTCCACAGGTATTTTTAATGAATATTAAAAAAAAGAAAATTCTTCCACCACTGCTCAAACGTAACTTACCTCTTAAAGACTCCTTAAATATGCATTTCTTTGAAGACTCAGATTGATGTATTTTTGCAAAATATGTATTGAGAGACTTTTAAAGGTTGCCTTATTAACCTGATCACCTATGTATATATGCAAGAGCATTTCAATGAGATGTGTATTTGAACCAATCAATCTAATTAGTAATATAAAAATGCATACTCACAAAAATGTACACCAACTTATTTTTAGATCATATTGAAATATGTAGCTGTATTTCTCTCAACAAAGAGCACCACTACCATTTTTCAGACATCATTTTTTTCAATTAAATATTTCGATAATTTAAGTATCAAAAGGGCATAGATCCTGATTAAATGCAAAAATTCAAGGGAGTGTTTTCAAGAGGGAATTTGAGAACAGAGAACATACAAAGCCATAAAACTTCTAGTTCCTACCTTTTTAACAACTTTTAAAATGCTGAAACCTACTTAAATTAAGAAAAGGAAGGAGATTCACTATTAAGTTATAACACAACTGCAAGTTGTACATTAGAGCACATTACGGCTAATTTAGAGCCCCCTTGAGGAAAAAAGAATTTTCTAATGGAAACTCTGACAAACCCTTAACCATAACAGCATGAAGAGGGCAATACTAAAATTGTTGGATCAATGGCAACAGCCTCAAATAGAGTGATTTTGGGTAATCCATAATCTTTAGTGTCAAAGTGATGCCACAAATTCCAATTAGGTTAATCCCATTTAGGTCTAATATTGTCATCCATCTGAAGTGAAAATTCATTTAATTAAATCATAACAATTCTCCCACTGCCATTTCAGTAATTGTTTATTGGACCCTTTTGGCTCAACCAGAACATGGAGGTCATTCGACTGGGATGGTTACTTATATTGCCAACTCACTCTCCCCACATACGTATGGACCCGTTTCCCTCAATGAGGATAATCATCTTGTATATGTGCTGTCAGCATAGTGTTCCCAAAGAAAGACCCAACTTTAAAAGATTATGGTCAGGGTCACAGCTGAACCTGACTGAGGCAGAGAGGTGCAATAGATAGAGCACTGAACTGGTACTCAGTTCTATTTCTGACTCCCACTAGCCTGCAGGATGATCTCAAGCAAGTGTCTCTCTGAGCTTCAGTTTCCCCATCTGTAAAATGGGAATAATGATACTAACTATCTCTGTGTAGTGCTTGGAGATCTACAGATAAAAAAGCTGGGTGTTATTAAGCTGATTAATATCACTCCATCACAGAAGGAATCCATAGTCAATAGTGGCAAATCCTGTTGTGTCTCTGTGGGTTCCCCTAGTGCTATTCTTCAGTATGAGTAGCAGTAGGTTTTCACAGAGAAGGCTGAATAAAAGTTACATACAGTACCTCCTTTGTAGCAATGGACAGTATATGCAGGGACAGGGTAGGCAGCTATACAGCTACTATCATCCTCCTCCGCTGCCACCTCCAGAACTAAGATATTTGTGAGGATTATTTTATAAATAACTTTTTCTTAAAAAATTTGAGAGAATAGTATCATACACATTAAACTGGAATGTATACCTGCAACTCAATTATCACCCGGGATGAGGGGGGGGGGGCGGGAGAGGACAAATGGTGCAATATCTGCTTCAAATTTTTTGGTGTAAAATAAGTTTACTTTAAGTTTTTCCAACAAAAATTAATTCCCTGAGAGTGAACAAATGCTCAAACCAGGGAAGAACCCACCACCACAAACACTTGGCCCTTAGCAGTTATTATAAAACAAACGAGTAAAAGTGTTTCTTTCCTTCGTAGTTATTTTCTAAAGATGGGTACATGCCATTTTAAAAGAGGATAAATAGACTTCATAACGAGTTGACTGCTAGTTCACCCTTTGGAACTTTGTAACAAAGCACTTCATAATGACAAATTTTACCTCCACAAATAGAACAGAAAAAATATTTTGTGCAGAATGGATCGAGTGTGAAAATTACAATGGTCTCTGGAGTCAAAGCTACATCCATCTCTGGTTTGGCAAAAAAAGGACCTGGAGCTTGAGCAGGTCCACACCAAATTCTTCAGATCACTGACACTCAGCCCTAGGATTCCCAGTCGTAAATGGCCATGACTTTCACCTCCACTTCTTCCCCTCACTGTCATGGAGACAATCACTTCCAGTGACTATCCACTAGCACTTGACCATGTAATTGGACATTTTTTCATTATCCTGTCCATACTATATAACAGGCAATTTTGCAACATCCATCCACCCACACTTGCTGTTACTGTCTTTGGCCTTCTGGTAAATCCTCTCATTCCCCACCCACCCCCGCATTTTTGATATACACCTCTCTTTCTTCAAGAAGTCAGGAAAGCTCTCCGATGCTGTCTGGCTTCCCCCATGGCATCCACGATCCATGGTCAAAAGAAGCTGATCACTTTGAAAGCAGCTCACAGTTAAGGCCTATATGCAGGGCCAGGTCAACCATATAGGTGAACTAGGCAGTTGCGTAGGGCGCCAGCCTATAAGGGGCACCAAATGAGATGGAAGAGAATTTTTCACTCTATTTAAAATATATATATGAATACATTATCTCTTATAACATATTGGGGAGAGGGCACTTAAATCATAGCTTACCTAGGGCACCAAAAATCCTTGGGCCGGCCCTGCCTATAAGCCAGTGCTGAGCTATTTGTACAGGTAGGTCGGTTCCTGTTACAATAGTGGAGTTTAGCTAGATTGGTTTGCTATGGGATTGCATTCCGGAGGACCATTTGCCCTGCATGTGTTTATGGAACAGTGACTTTCATCCACAATGGCAGCAACAAAAGTGAGACCGACTCAACCAAAGCTATGTTGTGATTAATCCTGAAATAAGCACAACCAGCATCAATGCCATGAGTCTGCTTATATATACATATTACACACACTATTCCTCATTTCTGTTCCATATTAAAAAAGTATCTAAGCACAGTCAACATCTGGATGCCTGTGGCCTTCAACACAGTGTTTGGAAGAATCTTAAATTAAGACTTTTATGTATGGACAGGCAGCATATGGAACAACCAATATTATGACAAAATTTATCTAGAATAGATGGCCAATTTTTATTTTAAAAAGCAGGCATTTCTTTTTATATCCTTTCTTCTATTTATAGTCTAAAATCTTTTACATATTCTACCCTGCCAATATGCTTTAAGAGGAAAACTGGCAACCATCTTCATGCCCTATACCAAGGACTACAATTCCTGATGTGCCTGAATTCCAAAAAATGCCAGATGCAACAAAATCTTCCCACCGAAATGGCAACGTAAGAGTTAGAACCTCATAGAGAATGACCTTCACATTTTTACTATCTCATTTTTAAGAGAAGTCCTCCACCTTGATACAGATATAAATGGAAGAGAACAGATAGGGAAAGAAATATTTGAAAGCTTCCAGAAAAGGTTCAGCAAACAAGTGAAAATAAATAAGATGTCAAATACTAATTTTAAAAAAAGAAACAGATGCCTGTCTTATTAACCTATCACTCACAAAAATAAGGTTTCAAGTATCAGTACAGAATACAGAAAGTACCTCAATAGAATATAAAAATGGATTTCTCTAATGTTAGCATTAATACTAAATGCTTTATGTCTATTCAATAAAAAAAAAAATAAGTGACTTGAATTATAAGTGCAAAAGAACACAAGCAGGGTAACAGAAGGCAGATAATTAACTGCAAATATTTTGACGCCAAAATGACAAACACAGATTCGGGCATAGGATTGCATTAAAAAAAATTAACTATTTTCTAAAAGGTAGTTACTTTGTAGGATGCATCTTACTGATAAAATAAGATAATAAAAATCATTTAGCAATTTAAAAGGCCTAACTGAGATGTTCATTGGAAGTATGTATTTCAGGAATGCAATTTCTAAAATAAAACAAACTTTTATTACCATGACATAAAGGGTCCTTTACATTGCCAGAACACCATAAAGTGACTTTGATGCAAATAAGACAACCCCTATGTTCTTTATAGCCATATTGTGTGGCTTGGTTGTTCTTGTGTTTTAATAAAAGTAGTAGGATATCAGGCACCTTAAACACCCCATATTCCCTAGTGACCGTAATTGATTTCTGCTATGGGTATCAACAATTTGTAAAGCTCTTATTTATGAATGTGTTATACCAAAGATGTTCATTTAATAACTGTCTGACTGATCCAAGTCTGAAAGACTGACAGAAATTAAAGGCATTCAGTTTCCCACACCGATTTGATCCTATTTTATCCATAGTAGAAATCGAGTCTGGTTTTATTTCTGCCATGACATCTTCAGAGCAGCAGTTCGGCAACAAAGCAATTGCTACTGTGAAGTATTTACCCCTGCCTTTAGCAGAAAACCTACCATATTTTATTTAAACCAAATCTGTTTTTAAATGGAGTATTATATTAAAAAAAGAACAGTCACCATAAGATATTTAACAATCAGACACAAACCTTCTCAAATGCAACTGTAATTGTCCTGTGTCTCAACTTTCATATTATTTCTCTGATCAAAGACCATGCTATTTTTAGTAAGTTACAGAATTTTTGGAGCAAAGACTTAAGAGACAAGTAAGAGTCAGTACTGCATTGTGATAAGCCTTGGAAAACTGATGTGAGGACATGTAAAACAATCTCATTCTTGCATTTAAGAGAAACCCAGATCCTCTTGAAATGGAAGAATGGGTAACTATTGCCCCAAATCTGCTTTATTTTCCCTATATAACCAGAGTACTCAAACACAAACCAACCAATTTAGCCAGATTACTTCTTGCAGTAAAATTCAGGGAAATTAAGTAGCAAAATGACAGCAAAAAATGTCAGTGTCCAATAAATTTAAAACATGCTTTCTGGGATGGTCCGCTTCTATAAACAGTTTAAAACTTTTGTGCATTCAACTGAATTTTAATTTCCACCAAAACAGAGTAATACAAAATCACAAGTAAAAACTTAATCTAGAATAGTAGAAATGTATCATAGAATCATAGGGCTGGAAGGGACCTCATGAGGTCATCGAGTCCAACCCCCTGCTAAAAGCAGGACCACTCCCACTAAATCATCCCAGCCAGGGTTTTGTCTAACCAAACCTTAAATACCTCTAAAGACGGAGATTCCACCACCTCCCTAGATAGCCCATTCCAATGCTTCACCACCCTCCTAGTGAGAAAGTTTTACCTAATATCCAACCTCGACCTCCCCAGCTTTAATTTGAAACCATTGCTCCTTGTTCCGTCCTCTGTTACCACCAAGAACAGCCTAGCTTCCTCCTCTTTGGAGCATCCCTTCAAGTAGTTGAAGGTTGCTATCAAATCTCCCCTCAGTCTTCTCTTCTGCAGACTAAATAAACCTACTTCCTTCAGTCTCTCCTCGTAAGTCATGTGCCCCAGCCCCCTAATCATTTTCATTGCCCTCCGCTGGACTCTTTCTAATTTGTCCACATCCTTTCTGTAGTGGGGAGCCCAAAACTGGACACAGTATTCCAGATGCGGCCTCACCAGTGCCAAATAGAGGGGAATTATCACATCCCTCGATCTGCTGGCAACACTCCTACTGATGCAGCCCAATATGCCATTGGCCTTTTTGTCAACAAGGGCACACGGTTGGCTCATATCCAGCTTCCCATCTACCATAACCCCCAGGTCCTTTTCTATAGTGCTGCTACTTAGCCGATCGGTTCCCAGCCTGTAGCAGTGCATGGGATTTTTCCGTCCTAAGTGCAGGACTTTGCACTTCTTCTTGTTGAACCTCATGAGATTTCTTTTGGCCCAATTTGTCTAAGTCTCCCTGAATCCTGTCCCTCCCCTCCAGCATGTCTACCATTCCCCCCAGCTTGGTGTCATCCGCGAACTTACGAAGCATGCACTCTATCCCATCATCGAGATCATTAATGAAGGCGTTGAACAGAACCGGCCCCAGGACTGACCCCTGGGGGACTCTGCTCATTACTGGTTGCCAACTAGACATCGAGCCATCGATTCTACCCGCTGAGCCCGTTGATCTAGCCAGTTTTCGATCCACCTTACGGTCCACTCGTCCAACCCATACTTCCTTAACTTGCCGACGAGAATGCTGCATCCAAAAATCCAGTCATCTCATCACAGAAGGCAATCAGGTTGGTCAGGCATGGTTTGCTCTTGGTGAATCCATGCTGACTGTTCCTGATCATTCTATTTTCCTCCGAGTGTTTCAGGATGGATTCTTTCAGGACCTGCTCCATGATTTTTCCAGGGATTGAGGTGAGGCTGACGGGTCTGTAGTTCCCCGGATCCTCCTTCTTCCCTTTCTTGAAGATAGGTACTATATTTGCCTTTTTCCAATCCTCCAGGACCTCCCCCATTCGCCACGAGTTTTCAAAGATAATGGCCAGCGGCTCTGCAATCACATCGGCCGACTCCCTCAGCACTCTCGGAGGCAGTTCATCCGGCCCCACAGACTTGTGCACATCCAACTTCTTTAAGTAGTCCCTGACCTGACCTTCCATCACCAAGGGCCGCTCTTCTTCTCTCCATTCTGCATTACCCAGTGTAGCAGCCTGGGAGCTGGTGCTCCCTGTGAAGACTGAAGTAAAAAAAGCATTGAGTACTGCAGCCTTTTCCGCATCATCCACCACGAGGATACCTGCCCAATTCAGTAAGGGACCTACACCATCCCTGATCCTCTTCTTGTTACTGACATACTTGTAGAACCCCTTTCTGTTATCCTTCACATCCCTTGCTAGCTGCAACTCCAATTGTCCTTTGGCCTTTCTGATTTTTTCCCTGCAGTCCCGAGCAATATCTTTATATGCCTCCCTTGTCATCTGTCCAATCATAATATCATTATCAATCATAATGTAAACATGAATAAATATAAGTTGATCTCTATACACATTTATATAACTTACATAGCCTTCTTTTTAGGATAAAGCAGGATCACATTTAGTGTAATGGCTATATTTAATTGTAAATCAACATGTTTTAATAGTTACCAACCAATGAGAATCAATCTTTCTTTAGGAAAATAACTAAAAAGTACAAATGCAAGACAAGATTAAAACTGATTATTTAAATCTAGGTTTTCTGCTGGCTGAATTAAAATCACTGATTTACAATTGCTTTGATTTAAGTCAATCCTGCTTGTGGAATCAACATTTCATTCCCACTTCTGTGATCTGGGGCAAGTTAATTAATGTCACACTCCCTTAGTTCCCAATCTGTAAAAACTTACATTTATTAACAGACTTAATGGGCAAGGCATGCAATAATATAAGGAGACAGCTAAGGAGTACGCTTTTCAGAAGTGCTTATGTCCTACTAAAAGTCATTCTTTCAATGGGACTTGTAAGTCACTTAGAAAAATCCCACCCAATATATCCAAATTCTTTCAAGATATTCCTCTTCCCTAAAGTGAATGCAATGGAATCCATTTAGTATATGTGGTATCTTGTGGTAGGTCATGAGGTAACAGATGTTAACTCACAACCACAGTAACTGATCTGCTCTATAAATAATAAGGCTTCATCATTAACTGTTGTGAGGGACCCTTTAAAAAATAAGATGCCAATTAAAATGCATGTGCAAGCTACAAAAGAAATATTTTGCACTGATATCTAAAGGCCAGATTTTTTAAAGGACTAAATACTTGGATGACCATTACTATGCATACAGGCACAACTTAATATATAACAATACTAAGCATAATCAAACCTGCTTTATGGCACAAATGGCTGCATTTTTTTTATCTATCCCCAATACATATCTATGCAAAATTATTTACGTGCCAATAGTCAAATGTGGTACCTATAACATGCCATGCTGGGTCAGAGCAGTGGTCCATCTAGCCCAGCTCATGGTCTTCCAACAATACTCGGTCAAAGAGCTTTCAGGAGAGTGTATAAAACAGGACCATTTTGAAAAGATCCACCCCATTCCCCTCCCCCCCAGTTTCTGGCAGCCAGAAGTTTAGCATCACCCCAACCATGAGGTTATATCGCTGACTATCTTGGATTACATCCATTGAAATTAACTTTTTTTTTTTTTTAACTGAGTTATAGCTCTGACATCAAAACATCCCATGGCAACGAGAGTAATTGTGTGTTATGCAAAAGTCCTTCCTCGTTACTCCTGTTGGGATTCTGCAACAGTACTATGGCTCCAAACACAACAGTTGCAGAAATTTAACAGGACTATCTTATTTGTATTAAACCTGCTGCCTATTAATTTCATTGAGTGACCCCTTGCTTTTGTATTGGTAGACAGGGTAAACACTTCCCCACACCATTCATGATTTTATAGCTCTTTATTACAGCCCCCTTTGATACTCTTTTCCAAGATGAACAGCTCTTATTGCTTTAGTCACTTCTCACATAGAAATCTATTCATACACTTGACCATCTTTATTGAACCTGCTCCAGTTTCACTAAATCCTTGTTGAGATCGGGCTTCTAAAACTAGACACAATATTTAAGGTGAGCACCATGAATTTATATAGTGACACAGTATTTTCTATTCCTTTCTGAATATGTCCTATATGAACAACCTATATTCCTGAAGTTGTCTGCAGAAGTACAATATCAAATAAAAATCAATATTTCCTATAGTTATCTTCATTTTATAATAAAATGACTAACAGGTGATATTCACCAAAATCACAAGCCGTACATAGTCAGACACAGGCCATCCTGGACAAACTGCATGAGTGAATTACCTGAGACTTGAAAGGAGCTGATGAGGTAATTCTTTCAAAGTACAAAAAAGCACAGCTTTAAACACTCACCCCCACTTTTGTCCCAAGCTTCAGCAGGAGCGTTTTACTAATTGGAATCTGCAGAACATATGGACTGGAATGTGAGCCAGCACCAGGCGCCACAAATATGTGCATTAAATCACTCCGCTTTAATACACTATTTACAGTTTGACTTATGAATGCATCATTGTATTTTACATTTCCAAAGTGAATGTGTACAAAAAACTCTGGAAGCTTTACTGAAGGCAACTGATGCAAACATCAAAGACACCTAGAGCAAAGAAAAATCCATGACCATATTAGCTTGCAGCTAAAACACAAAAAGGATAGCAGCTGTAAGTTCCACTTTATATGAAACAGCTTCAGAAAATTCTTTCCTTCCCACCCCCCATTGTATTTCCTGACTACATCATCATGTAAGGAAGTCTAAAAGTCTTTGAAGCCTCCACCCAAAACAAACAAGAGCCTTTGTAATTTGAAATCTTCTGTTTTCTGACCACCCACAGAGAATCTAACAGGATCCCTTCTTTTAAAGGCCTCACCAGGATGCTACCAAGAGAAAAGGAAAAAACAACAAAGTACAAACGTAACCATTACATAATATTTGTTTAGTGAAATATAACATTGCTTTAATTTAAAGAGTATGGTGAGATTTTCATTAATAAGTTTTGAAGGGTTTGATTATGTTCATTGATTGACCAGAATAACAAGATTAATTGCAGGACCAATTAGAAGATCTGTGTTCAGAGAACAGAAATTTTGTTAACATACTTTTCAGAAAAACAGTAGGCATTACTGGCTATTTTTTATGCAATTTCCAAAAACAGTGCTTCCTAGAAAGACCATGACCAGCAACTTCCAGGAATTACATAATCAAAGCTAAGGACTTTTGCATCCTGAATTAACACTTCTCTGAGCAGGCAGCTCCATATTAGTTATCCAGAGGAATGAATTTAACACACACACACACACACACACACACACACACACACACACACACACACACA
>ML685766.1:39205594-39218115 GCA_007922175.1 Pelusios castaneus
ACACACACACACACACACACACACACACACACACACACACACACACAGTGGGGCTATTCAAAAATATATTTTTAAAATGAGCATGAAAGATGGATGCAGGCTAGCTAAGTTTTGCAAACAAAGCTTAAGTGTAATCATGCATTTAAATATTTAAATTTTCATGCATTTTAGCTTCATTTCTGAAAAAGGGTATTAATGCATTTTCATGAACACAAAATATGGTCTCATACAATATTTGCCAGCATTTGCATTTTCTCCAATTATCTCATTTTGTGGCTGCACATCATATTACATCAGGTGAATACTATCATTTTTTCCTCCGGTTGCTGTTCTTACCACCTTGAGAATGGCACACGGTTCCCTGCCCCCTGCCTCCTTTCATTCATAAGTATTCCTAACGGAAATATAGTTATCCAAGAAATTTAAACCATGGAGGAAACTACGAGTCTTAAAAATAATCATCCGAGAAACAGAGTTTCTCCTTTTATAATAACCAGAAACAGATGAAACGCACAGTAGTGAGGAAACTGAAGGCTGAAAATGTCCATCTTCTACAACTGAACCTCAGGTTTCCTTGCATGTGCTGCAGGTAGAGCCCTGCAAATCTGCATCCGCGGATACAATGAGGATATCTGCAGACCATTTCTTGCAGATGCAGATCGGATACAGATCCATATATTTTTATCTGTGCATGGCTAGAGCCCTGCAAATACGCAAGTATCCACAGATATCCACATTATATCCGCATCCACGGATGCAACATGGATATCTGCGGACGATTTCTTGCCGATGCAGATCGGATGTGGATCCACATATTTGTATTCCGCTCAGGGGTGTGAAAAAGCCCCTCTGAGAAACAAGTTTTGCCAGCGTGTTTGTGCAGACAGCACTATGTCGGCAGGAGAACTCTCTCCCATCGACATGAAGCAGCTACACAAATGCTCTTTGAGCTAGACTGCTCTTAAACTTACAGCAGCACGGCTGTATGGATTCAGCTGTGCCAGCGTAAGAGCATTTGTGTAGTCACATGATGTCGATGGGAGGGCGCTCTCATGCCCACGTAGCACTGTCCACACAAGACTTGTTCTGGCAAAACTCGCATCACTCAGGGATATGTAAAAACACCACCCCGAGCAACGTGAGCTTCGCTAGCATAGTTTTAGTGCAGACAAAGAACAAGGTGTGAATGAAAAGAGACAGTCGTACCAATATATAGTCCTCTCAATCATAAGGCAACTAAACATTATGTCGCATGTTACAAAAATATTTTCTGGTGTTGCTTTAAATCGAATTTTGATTCTCCCATTGTCACACATCAGTTGCTACCAAATGGATTCCTCTATTTATAAATTAATGCAATGTAAAATAATCATTCTCCAAGAAATATTTCCCTTTTGTCAGGACATACATTTTGAATTAATTTAGTCCAGAGGGGAAAAAAATGAAACTCCCATTTACAGAGACGCTAGGGCAATGGCAGACCACAATATCTTCTGTTGCATAGAGGTAGATCAGAGACTTTCAGAATAAAAGTCTTTTCTCAACAAAAGGAATTGATATAGGCTCAACCTATTGAAGAGAACCACTGACAATCTTAATGTATTCCTTTCAGTGAAATCCAATTCTGTGCGCTCTATAGGAGGCACATCAGCATCTTAAATGAGCACCCAGGTTGTGCACTCTTCCAGCTGCTTGTAAGCAGATGAGACTGAAAACACTTAGGCAGAATCTGGAGGCTGAAACCAGCTATTACCCTAGAAAAGACATTTGTTTCATAAAACATCCATGTAGATCAAGATAAAAACAAGTATTTTCTGTTTGAAAGAGTCTTCACTCTTCCCAGATAACAGAAGTGAGTTAACCTTTCACATTGCAGGGAGTTTGGATGACAGAATCATGAAGTCTATCATTGCACGATCACCAAGGAAAAAGGAGGAGTGAGTACAGCAGAATAAAGATAATGGACTTCAAAAAGTAGGCTTTAACAAACTCAGAGCTGGAAGGCAAGGAACCATGGAAGAGAAGAAAACCTAAGGAAAAAAGGAGTTCAGGAGAGATGGCAGTTCTTCAAGGAGACAACAGCAAACTATTCTGCTACAAAAAGGAAAGATGAAGAATAGTAAGAGACCAATATGGCTCTATCAGGAGTGCTTTAATTAGATGAAAATCATAAGGGATTTCTTTAAAAAAAAAAAAAAAAAAAAAAAAAAATAGAAATGTGGGCAAGTTGATAAGGGGTGCAAAAACAGAGTGTAGGCCTCTACTGAGCAGTGAATGAGAGTTAATAACTGATGATGTCAAAACAAACAAGGAGTCCTGTGGCACTTTTAAAGACTAAAATTTATTTATCACATGAGCTTTCATAGACAGAATCCCACTTCAGATTCATGCCCACAAAATTTGTTTGCTGAACTAGACTAACATAACTACCCCTTTGGAACTTGATGACATCAAGAAAGCTTAATGCCTATTTTGCTTGTCTTCACTAAAAAGGGGAACAAGCTATTCAACATAATTAATATTAACAGCCAGGGAGAAAGGAACGGAGACCAAAATAAGGGAACAAAGGGTTAAAGAATAGTTAGATGTATTCAAGTCAACAAAGCCTGATGAAATTCAGGCTAGGATGCTTAAGGAATTAGTTGAAGCAACATTCAAGTTGCTAGTAATTATCTTTGATAATTCCTGGTGGATGCGAGAGGTCCCAGAAGACTGGAGAAGGGGAAACAAGGAGAACCTGGGGAATTATAAACCAGTCAGCCTAATTTTGATATCTAGAAAGACACTTAGAACAATTTATTGAACAACCAATCAATTTGTAAGCATCTGGAAGATAACAAGGCTATAAGAAATAGTCAGCATGGATTTGTCAAGAACAAATTATGCCAAACCAACTTAATTTCTTTCTTTGATAAAATTACTGACTTAATGGATAAGGGGGAAGCAGTAGACATGATGAAACTTGATTTTAGTGGAGTTTTGAGACCATTCTGAAGTACATGCTCATAGGCAAACTAGAGAAATGCAGTCTAGATGAAATTACCATAAAGTGGGTGCACAACTGATTGAAAGACCATACTCAAAGTATAGTTATTGCTGATTTGGTGTTGAACTGAAGAGTGTATATAGGAGGGCTGTGAATGCATCAGTCCTGGGTCTGATACTGGTACTCTTCAATATTTTCATTAATGACTAGGATAATGGATTGGAGAATATTCTTATAAAGTTTGCAGATAACACAAAGCTGGGAGGGGCAACTTTGAAGGACAGGATTAGAATTCAAACTCTCCAATTTGTCAACTGAACAAGATGAAAGTCAATAAAGACAAGTAAGTTCACTTAGGTAGGAAAAAAATCAAATGCACAACTAGAAAAAAGGGAATAATTGTTTAAGTGCCAGTATGGCTAAAAAGGATTTGGAAATTATGGACCACAAATGAAATAGGAGTCAATAGGTGTAATAGGTGTAAAAAGGCTAATATGATTCTGGGGTCTATTAACATAAATGTAAGAGAGACACAGGTGGTAACTGTCCTGTTCTGCTCAGTGTTGATGAGGCCCCAGCTGGAGAATGGTGTCCAATTCTGGTCACTACCATTTCAGAAAGATGAGAGCAAATTGGGAAGAGTCCAGAGGAGAGCAATAAAAAGGATAAAAAAAAAAAACATTTAGAGAATCTGTCCTGTGAAGAAAGGTTAAAAACCTGGGCTTGTTTAGTCTTGGGAAAAGACGACTTGGGTCCAATATGTTAACGGCGCTTTTAAAACAACAAAAAAGGGCATCCACTGCAGAAGGTAGGACAATTAAATAATGGGCTTATTCTGCAGCAAGGGAGATCTAAGTTAGATATTGGGGGAAACTTCATTATAATTGTAGTTAAGCTCTGGAAAATAGGTTTCCAAAAGAGGACATGGAATCTCCATCACTGAAGCTTTTAAAAACAAGCTGGACAAACACCTCTTAGGGAAGGTCTTGGTTTACTTGGTCCTGCCATAATGCATGGGGTGGTCTTGATGACAAGGAGGTCTCTTCCAGCCCTACATTTATACGATTCTATTGCAGGAAAAAAATCCTTCAGCTTCAGAGATGGACAACATAACACAAGGAGTTCAGAAAACACCAACAAAATGAATACGGATGAAATGCACAACTGTTTAAAGGTGTGTACTGTATCGTTGGGATTTCTAAATAAACCTATGTGAAAACAGAAATTGGTTGGATCTCTGTTTTCCAGACTATTTTGTTTCATCACCTTGTGAGATTGAACAAAAATCCATCATCCTATCTTGGATCTGAAATAAGTAGTCCATCCACCCATTTTCCCCCTCTTTTCACACTGATTAAAAAAAAAAAAAACCACAATCAGAATATCCCAGACATCTGCTATACCCTTGGGAAAAGTACCATAAATATTATTTCTAAAACAAATCACAGAAGTACTACTTTGGGGATAGGGCCTAAAGAAATTAATCTAATCAAGATACGCAAGACCCGCTGTAAGAGTGATTACATTAACAAACTAATACATGTAGGACAGAAATATTAAAACTATTTCAAACTTGGAATTCTATTAATAGGCAATTTGCAATACAAATTAAAAACATGTCATTTGACTTATCTGGGCCAGAGGTTCTTAAACGTTTCATATTGAGGGCCTCATCTTTAATTGAGTGTCTTTTGGACTACCACTTCACCCTGGTTCACTCCTGGCTCCCATTCACAGACACCTAATAGCTCTCTGACAAATACAGCACTGGTTCTCTTGGAAAAGTAACGCTGTTTTAGCTTCTTGAAACGCAATTTATCAGCTGAAAACAAGAAGGATAGCCATCACCATGTGGCCAGCCAGCTCACTACAGACCACAAGTGATCTATGGATCACAGTTTGGGACTGTCTGATCCAGATTGTTAGACATAGCAGCTCTTACCTCAAAGTTGCAAACACTGTTTAATGTTGTGCAGCATTAAGTAAAAATATCCTTTCTAATTAAAGTTACTTTTGTGCTTGAGTTAAAAACTGGCATTTAATACATCTTGCAGGAGATGATCCTCCAGAAAAAAAAAAAACACACTAAATATTTATTTTCATTTAAATGCTGTGTGACTCAAATGTTGGTAGCTCTAAGACTCTCTAGTGATAATTCCAATCTCACAGTTGGGTCAAGGTTCAATGATCTTCCTTTCTCTCAGACTGAATTGCATAAAAATGCAACGAGTTTAGCAGATTGATTCTGCTACAGAGCCAGATCATAACTGGGGATACAGCCAGCATCTTCTTTTCCCTCCCACATTTAGTCACTTAGTCCGTGAGAACAGTGTGGGCTTGCCTGACTTTTCATTACCCCACTCCAATTCACCATGAAATCATTGTTAAAGAGATGCTTAGCATCAAACTTCTCAACAGAAAAGGGCTTCATTTTCTAAAGTAAGCACCTCTGCCCCTTCTTTCTTCTTAATAGCAAAGTATGTAGCTCTTTAGGTTAATAATGAGAGGAGAGCACTGTTTCCCCTGGACTCAGTCCATTTTAAAGCTATGAGAACTTGGATTCCTTTCAGTTACTGAAAAAATGAAATATGAGGAGGGAAGGGGAAGTTTCTCACACATCTCTGGGGAAAGAGGAAATTATGGAGACCTTTATGATGCATATTTGAATCAAATTTTCAGACAGTGTTCAAGCTACCCAGATTTGTGCATCCCAATTTGTACACTCAAGCTATGATTTGGGTCACTTGTGGACTACACAATTTGCATATACAAATCCACTTTCTTGGCAAGCAAAAGATTACTCACACAAATACACGATAACTCTGATCACAAGAATAGTTTCTGCTTTTGAAAATTTGGCCTTATAAGGTGTAGGTTTCTCCAATATATTTTATGATTAGCAACCTAGTATGGGAGACCAAGAGCTGAATTCTAGGTCAGACATGTGCCTGATTTCCACTGGTTTCAGTGAGCCATAAAAACACACATAAAATAAAACCTCAATTACTCATCAGAAAAAAGCCAATGTTTGGAAAAAACACTTTTTAAATAAAAGGGATCTAATGGAGATTAATGAAGCTAGAGCAATGAAGCTCAAACAAAAAGACGGACCTATAGAGAAGATGTTCACAAACTGCAGAGATAGTGGAACGAATCCCTCTCTTCTCCCCTTCTGCATCAAATGCAAGAAGCCAGGCAAACCTATAGGATAGAAGCATCTTTTCCCTCCCTACCTTCTAACCCTCTCCCACCTTCCACGTCTTCTACCCCACTGCCACATAAGACTACCACAAAATGACACTGGAGCTGCTCCATAGCCACAGATCATCACTGAATCCTCAGCCCCTGTTTTCGCCCACATTATGAAGAAGGGAGCAGGGGGAAATAGCCAGTGTTCTCTGGTTTCTGACCCATTCATTGTTGCAAGTGTTTAGCTCAGCGGACACTAGAAATCCAGACCCACCATGTAGGCTCTTTAAATTCTGTCCACTTCCACCAAGCAGAATGATACCCGTCCTGTTGCAGATGCAGAAAAGGAGTCAGGATTTGCCCATGTATATATGTACTTCTGCTCAATGCATTTGTCTAAAGGTTCATTTTCTTGCTGCAGCATGCTTGTTTGCATTTTGATGTACATGAAAGTATGTTTTGGAGAAAGAGATTCACACCAGAATTTAAAATAGCTAAATATAACATGAAAAATAAACACCTTGCATTTGGGTCATCTTCTTAAAATGAAGAGTTAGATAACTTCCTGTAAAGCTTTTTGCTGTTCCTGTCTCTTTCCATACCAGTTATCCACTGCATTGCTTCCTACCATTACCATCTTATTAAGATTTTCAGTGTTTTTCACTTATAGGGGTTTTTACTTTGGGAACATTATTGCATATCTTCATGCGAGCCCAATAATAAAAATAATTTAGTTATATGACTTTGACGCAGAGTAGTTAGTGCCAACAGACTATACGGTAATTTGCGTTAGTGCTTATATTTTAAAGAAATTTTTGCTTTCTCTAATAGTGACAAGAACCAACTCATGAGAAAAAAATGGGATGGTGATGTCATATTGGATGAGACTACATTATGTTGTGCTAAATACTGTCAGCCCAACAAACACGATACGGCATATAATACCAAACTATTGTGGAAATGGGGGAATCTGTCACCAAAAATGTAGAATGAGGTAGTCTATTACACATCTGACAGACTTCAATAGCTGGTATATTGGTTACTGTAACATTTGGAATGCATCTCTGATTAGGTTATATGTGCCACATTCACAATGGATTCTGGCTACTCCCCTGAACACCACAATTCAGTACATCTTTGCCAGATATTTCCAGTCAAGCAGGAAGCCTAGAAAAAGGGACACTTGTGAAATCTTTCCACAAAAGCACAAATCCTAACCTTATTCTTCATAAAGTGCTATAAAACAAGAAAAACAAAAATGTGCTAACAGTCTTTGGCACAATCATTTCTTCTACGGATTTATCGCATTTGATTATTTCAGCAATATCACAAGATACCAGTCTCTACTTCACTTCTATTGTTGTGTGAGCCACAAACAAAAGTGATGGTTTTGAGTTTGGTTTGAATAAAACAAATTCTAGTCTGGCAGCATATCCATTTCATTCCCTGCCTGTCTTCCCCACCTCCAACCCCTTCTGAAAATCCAGTTTTATACAATTTTTATTTAGTACATCTCACTAAAGATGGCAGCATGGCAAAACTAAGCTTTTTAAAAACATGAAGCAGGCAGCCTCACAGTAGGGAGGAAATGGTAGATTGAGCAATTAAAATTACTCAAGTCTTCTGTTGAACTGGCATCCAGGTTTGAGAGTTTAGGAAGAACATCAAACCACTCACCTAATCTTTAATGAAGGCTACCTGATGCACTGTGTCAAGTCTAAACTCTAACTGGTAGAAGTTAGACAACAGAGTCCTGTGGCACTTTTAAAGACTAACCGATTTATTTATCGCATGAGCTTTCGTGGGAGAAAATCCCACTCTAAATAAATCTGTTAGTCTTTAAAAGTGCCACAGGACTCTGTTGTCTTTCTACAATAGACTAACACGGCTACCCCTTTGGTAGAAGTTAGCATAAGATATCCCCTCCAAAACTGGAGTAACATCTTGCCTTTATCAAGAAGGTAGTACATGTAGGTGCCTTCAGTGCTTTTAAAAAAAAACAAAAAACCACAATACATCCTGGTGCTCATATCTCGGTAAAACAAACAAGGAGTCCTGTGGCACTTTTAAAGACTAACTAATTTATTTATCGCATCGTGCGATAAATAAATGTGTTAGTCTTTAAAAGTGCCACAGGACTCCTTGTTTGTTCTGATGAACAAGACTAACACGGCTACCCCTTTGGATCATATCTTGATAGTAAATTTGAAAAATGCCTCTCCCACCCCTCTTCTTCCTGTGCCACCCCTCCTCTTTCAGCGGTGCGCTGCTTTTCACTGCTGGCCCCACACCCCCAGCCAGGCAGCAGGGCCAGCGAGAAAGGTGCCTGTACTCTGTACCTCTGCGTACCATCACAAAAAACGCACTGGGTCTCCTTATTTGATCAGTTTGACAGACCTGAAATAAAAGAACAGGTTTCCACATTCATAATGCAGAGCTATTTGAAATAATTCTTAGGATCTAGGAGATAGAGAGAGCTGTCTCAGCTAGGCCCACCTATCAGATATGTAATAACTTGGCTCAAAGCGTAAATACAACAGTCTTGTAAAACCCTTCTCATCTCTCTGATTATTTTTGTAATCCCTTAAATTAACAGTATATAAAAATGGTCTTAAATAGGGTCTAACATTGTTGAGGGTTAATGGGTTCTATAGTCCTGCAGTCAAATTATACCTCATTTTAGGGATTCCCATTGGGATTTGATCTATTCAAATTTTCTAAAATACATTGATAATCAGTTAATTTGTTTACACTGCTATATTATTTCAATGTACAAAAAATATGCCTACTGAGACCTCAAGGAACACACAAACTACAAAAAACACATCAGAATCAGGCAAAACTACAAATTCCCTCTCCCCTCCCTTGCAAGATATGCTCTTTGCAACATGCCATGGAAGTCAGCTACATGGGACCGTCTCCAATAGATTGGAAAGAATTCCAGAGTACGAGTTTCTGCACTGAGAACATTCTTGTCCCCACTATGCCCCCAAATAAGTGGCTAGAGTTTTTAAAAAAAGAAAAAGAAAAAAAAAGTGGTCTCAAGAACACAGAACCCAAGCGTCTAAAGATTTAAAAAATATCTTTAACTGCATCCAAAAAGAAACTGGGAGTCTTTGAGGAAAAGCTGTAGTATATTCCATGTGAGAAACACCTGTAAGTAGGCAGAAAATTCTGTACTAGTTGGAATTTTGAGAGATCTTCACAGGTAGCCCAAGTTACGGTGCACTGAACTATAGCGTGAGAAAAGCCTGGAGGCCTACACAAAACAAAAATACCACAGCTTCCTTGCCAAGCAAAAACTGAAGAAAGCATTCTTGGCAACCAGATTATCAAGATGTGGGAAAGGAACTACAAAGCCCACCCTAAGCTATCACCATGGCCATCTTATTTCCCATCAGCCGACCAGCATCACCTTTGGTCTTATCCAGAAAGATTCATTCAGCTGGTCTAACCTAACCCCCATCTACTCTAGGCAACAGAACAGCTGAACACTGCATCATTAGCATGGTTATGTTGAGGCAATTTAAAATACAGCATTAGGACCACTATCAACTTCACACACATTGACATGTACTGCTGTCAACTGAACACTGCTTGCAAGGTAGAAGGTGTTGGTTTTGATCTATAAAGTCCTAAATGACTTGGGACTTTGTTACCTAGGCCACTGGTTCTCAAACTAGGAGAGGGCCCCCAAGGCAGCACAAGGTAGATGGGGCCTTGGAGGGGGGTGATGACGTGACCCCCAAACTTATGATGATGGAGCCATCTCCCCCTGCTAGGTGAGGGACACTGGGCTGAGAGCAGGACTGGATGGCAGTCCTCATACAGGCAGACCCAAGCAGACGTTGATGGTGAAGGACCCTTAGGAGGGGAGCAGAGGTGAGGAAGGTGGGCCCAGTATGGCTGGCAGAGTAGGGGGAAGAGCCAGTCCAGCTCCATGCTCAGCACTTCGCACAGCTGTCCTCATCTCCTATCAGAGCACAGATCCCAGCAGCTGGGCAGGCTGGCGGAGGCAGCGGCTGCATCTGTGCTGTTGCCTGAGGATAACCCCGACAATCAGATGTGATTCCCCGCCACTGCTGCTATTTTCTCTGGCGGGTCACATCTGTGCTCTGAAGCTGCTGGTACCTCTTATCCCACAAAATTAAGCATGTAGGCACTGTTTTATGGCTCAAAGAGAGGGGAGTTCACGGGAAAAGGACGCACAATTGTTACACAAAAGTCCACAGTGGGGGAGGGGAGGTGCTCCATTTAAAAAGTTTGAGAATAGTTGCCTTTGGCAACCACCTCTTATCGCCATGTTATACTGCCAGAGTTGCAATCATCAGGTGATGATGGAACAGTAGAACAGTAGATCGGAAATGTGTGGTAGAGATACTGGTAGGTGCTTTTTCATACAAGGGACATTTGATTTGGAAGCAGTTTTCCTGACTCTCTCCATTAGAGCCTGGATATGTTAACCTTCATGCATATCTTGTTTTTTTTAATCTTTATTCCCAGGTTTTTGATAGGAGCTCCAATTGAAAGCTAAGGGGTATACTTTTTTATTATTTTCTGGCGAGATTGCTATTGATTTGGAAATTCTGGTTGTACAATCTGTTGTGGTTGATGATAGCTTGGAATTATTCATCATTTTGTTTACTGTATTGCACAGCACCTAAAACAAGTGATAGATAATTTATAGATCCAAAAGACAAAGTTAAATTAAAATAAATGAAATTGAATGGAAAGGGTGACAGAATGGAGCTCTGCAACACTGCACACAAAGGCGCAGTTCTCTCCTCTGGATCATCAAACACAACTCAGCCTCTCTGCTACGGTCAACACTTGATTGTTAGCCACTGCTAGAAGGAATTACTAAGGAGAGTTACACACAGTCTCTTCACCATACCCAGGCCTAAAAATCAGAGTGAGAGGGTTAAAGAAATCTAGGGACTAAATATTGGTGTGTTCACAATACTGAACTGCAACTAAAGTAAAACAGATGACGGTATGCTTCCAGATCCAAGTAATTCTAATCTATTGCAACAATTTACACACACACACACACACACACACACACACACACACACACACACACACCCCTATTCAAAACAGTTCTCAGTCCCTAAGTGTCAAGAGCACAGCAATCTCAAGGAGAAGGACAATAAACACGTTTAGTGGGCACAGATTCTCCATAAATCCCATGGACTTGGAAGCTCACTACCTGTCCTCTTCAGACAGCAAAGTGAAATTTACAAAACATCTTAATCCCTGGACTGCTGATACAGCTCTTCAGAGCTCCAAATTTTCATACATTTCACTTGACTGCCAGCACACTGAACACAGCAGGGGAGCACAACACCTGCATAAGAGCTGCTGCGAAGGTGAATGTAAAGGCAAGACAGATTAAGTTCTGTCTAGCAGAGGGAGGGAAGCTATTGGAGGTACAAAAACCGACAAGAATCAGTTGAGAGCAACTCATCACTTAGTTGAGAGTCAAGCAGATTCCTGCTTCTCCTCCACACCAGCTTCCTTTCCAACACACTGCTTTTTCCTGGAGTGCCATTTTTAACCATCTCTCTCTCTCTTTGCTATCTCCCTGTGATTATTTAAATTAGGATGGTGATATCTCGAGCCCTCAAACACTTTGCTGGTTTACAGGTATTCATGGGACTATTTTAGACTCACTTGGGTTTGCAGCCTTACCCTTGAGTTTTGGTTCATTTTTTCAAAAGAGCAAAGTAAAACTCAAATCACTCATTTTCGCTCATGTGTATAAACTTTGTTGAAACCTTTAGCCATGGCCCGTGCAAAACATTTTACAAAAACACATCACTGAACATTTTGAGTAAACCTGGACTAAATGAGGTATCATAGAACCTGAAACTAGTTGACTGCTTTTTTCGTCCTGTTGAAATATTCTGCAAATAATTAATATTTCTCTTTGTTGTGAAAACCTCAAACATTGATGATTTTGTCTTCATTGTATCCTTGTGGGGTGTGATTATAAAAATTAACTAGCCAACAGAACTGATGACTTGCCCAGGTCGTGTTGGAAGTCTGTGACAGAGCAGAGAAATGAAAGCAAATCTCCTGAGTCCCATCCTGGTGTCTTAATCGTTAGTTCAACATCCTGTTCTTAGTAATAACTCCTGGCCACTCAGTGAAAAACTGAAATCAGCCCTCTGCACCCCTACTGAAAATGGGAGGTGGGAATTTTTGGCCTTAATTAAAAACAGCTACAAAGACAAGTCCTACTATTCCTAGAATCATAATTAGCTTTAGAAAAGCATTCTCTCTCTCTCTCTCTCTGTCACACACACACACACACACACACACACACACACACACACACACACAC
>ML685766.1:39218125-39266127 GCA_007922175.1 Pelusios castaneus
CATTAGCAATAGCCAGGCAGACGTATAGATGGAAATAGTTCCGTTTTATAAAAGCAAACGCACGTATGTCAAATTTCACGGTGATCACTTGGCTTGTATGTTACATCCCTGTCTGCTACCGTTCATTGGTTTGTCATCACAGACTGCAAACTATATTTTCCTTCGGGTCTGTAGCATTATTTCTTTGCTTCCATAATGATTCGTAATTCAAGTGGAAGGCTTGGTTGAGTGGCTAAGATACTAGCCTGAGACTCAAAAGAGCAAAATTTATTTTCCTGCTCCACCACAGATTTCCTGTGTGACCCTGAGCAAGTCATTTAAGCCTCTCTGTACCTCACTGCTTAATGGGACTTTATCTCAGAGACAAGTTCTGAGAATAAATACCTAAAGTATTGTGAAGGCACTCATGTTGGTAATGAAAGCCTAAAAGTATAGATAGTGACCAAGTAATTATCTACAGACCTGGAGTTGATTGAAGTGAACAGTCTCAGTTGATCGTTAATGGGATGTAAAGCTTCTAAGACATCCAGTGCCCACGGTACTATTATCAAGTTCATCAAGCAAGTCAAATAGTAAAAGATTATAAACTGATTTTTATTACAGTGAAATTATGAAATTATAAAGACCATGAAGGACCACAAACAGCCTGAACTTCATGCTCAAAAGACTACACATTAATTATAACATGCTGATTTAGCTACAGTTTTTCCAGTACTCTAATTTATAAAAAGCATTGACAAACCAAGTTATGTTGGTGAGAGATTTGTAGAAATTCCAGGGTCTAGTATGTTACTATTAATAATACCATCATATAAATCCATGGTATCCCCACACCTTGAATAATGCATGCAGTTCAGGTGTCTCCCATCTCAAAAAAAAGATATTAGAACTGGAAAAAAATACAGAGAAGAGCAACAAAGATTAGGGATATGGAACACCTTCCGTATGAGAAATCCAAAAAGAATGACTGTTCATCTTAGAAAAGAAGTGACTAAGAGGTGATATGATAGCTATATGAGATCATGACTGATGTGGGAAAAGTGAATAGGGAAGGATTATGTATCTTTTCACATCACACACATACCAGGGTCTTCCAATGAGATTTTAAAACAAACCTAAGGAAGTATTTCACACAACGCAATTAACTTGTGGAACTTTTAGTCTTCACAGCAAGCTTGGAAACAAATATAACAGAGTTCAAAAATTAGATAAGTTCCTGGAGCATAGGTCCATCGGTGGCCATGAGTGTGCAGATAGTCACAAATCAAAGCCATAAGGCTAGGGCAGGAATTATGGTATGTCCAGCTACCACATGCTTCCTCCTCTCCCTCCCCACTATCCCTGACAACCATCTTCCACCCACTTGCCATTCCAAATGAATACCCAGAAAACATCCTTCTGTCACCCATAAGTGACATATCTATATTGTCTGACCAGTGCTTTTGCTATGGTGAGAGTACTCTTTTATTCCCTCCATACCACATCTCCCAACATCACACATGCCCTGAGAAGTAGGTTCATCTCACGAGTCTTCTATTCTCCTTTGATACAGGAACAGTAAGCATATACTTATCGAGGGTCATTGTGTCCAGCCTGGTTATAAAGCTTAAAAGTAAATATGCTTTCTAAGAAAATAATTTCTCTGAAGGACTTAGTGAAGACTTTGGTAATGGAGTGCAACTTGTAGAAAATGTCTATAAATTGTTTGTCACAGCCATGAAATGCAGGAGTTAGAATTTAAGTAGAAGGAGATTTACATCTCATTCTGAGGATTAGTCTCAGATACAACAGAACATTAGAAATACCATTATGTTTGCAAGTTTTTAAACAGATTTATGGCTAAAATTTTCAAACTTGGGAGCCTTAAATTCAGAACCTAAGTAAGTAGCCTGATTTTCAGAAGTGATAAAATCTGCAGTTCAAATTAAAGTTGAGAGGTATTTCTCCCTCCCAACTTTCAAGCTCAGACGGTTTATGCAAATGCCTAAACATGGATTATGGTGCTTAAAATTAGATAGGCATCCAAATTAGAAAATTCTGGGAAGTTTTCACATTCCTATGTCTTGAGGCCAACAGCTTGATTCATTGTAGTATATTTATTGTTTTCTCTCTTCTCTTGCAAATAAGAAAAATACATTAAGAAATAAAGCTATTTCAAACTCAAATATGAGAGAAACATTTGAGGAAAATGAACTAAGAACATTTTAAAGTTACAGAACTTCTAGCTTTGGAGAGATCCTAGTTGTATTTGTTCTGGATACAAATATTTAGTGCATGGTGGGTGAGGGAGGAAGAAAAAGCCAAACAGGAGAGTCAATATTTCTGCCTGGTAGAGTTTAGGGATAAATTCTGTTTTGAGGACCTCACTATTTCTGTTGTAACAACCTTTTCTGTAGTGCAACTATAGCCTACATTTTTGGGGGGGCACTTCCCCTTTGCAATTACATACTCAATTTTAAAGACCAAAATAATATGGACCTTTTTGTTCTTTCCATTGCCAATACCCAGGGTGACAAAATTAGCAAATTATGTAAATGAGATAGATGTTGACGAAGTTGCAGGACAAGTGTCAAGGACCTCAAAAGGAAAAAGAAAACATTAAAAGAATTTTTCAAAGCATTAGTTTATTTCTAAAGGTTCCACCTATCACTCCAACTGGCTGAGAATTCTTCAAAGTAAAGTATATTTCAAGCCTAATTAGCAGTAATACTGCTGACATTTCCCTCCTTCTCCTCTCCATTCGCGCACGTCTTCGAAAGTCTTAAAAAAAAAAAAAAAAAAGAAAGCTGGAGGTGGGGGTAAATCAGTAAGAGCTGCTGTGTAGATAGAGCAATGCTTTTCCCTTGTAAAGATAAGTTTCAAATGTGACTTAGTCATAAAGAGATGAGCTACATGGCTTTACTCTGATTTAGCAAACAAAATCACCACTCAAATGACAACTTAAAATTATCACCATGGTGCCAGGGTTAAAGTGCACTAGCTAAATCCCCATGTATTTGGGAAAAACTGTATAACCTGTTCCTAGAAACCATTATCAGGAGCTCTAAAAAGAAAGGAAAAGATAAGTCCAAGTGATAATATAATTAACCAACAGTTTGATAAATCCACCCTCTTTTGCCTCAGACTGTTTCTGGCTCTGACAGCTTGAAAGGCAGCATATGGCTCCGCCCACCCAAACATTAAGATCATCTCACAAAGATACTCTAAAATTTTGAATTACCTTTCCAATTGAAGTGAGCCGAAAACTAAAATGAGAATTACAAGATGAAATGCTCTTGCATTAACCTCTGTTCTCACAGTTACTGTGTTGACTTCACAGAGGTTTCTGCTAGATGGTAGAATTTAGCCATGAACGTGCTCTTCGCATAGCACTGTCCAAACTGCCAATAAATTAAGAGTCCTTCTCTCATGATCTCATTATTTAATTATGACAACTCAGAACCAAAAATGGTTTCCTTAAACAAATACTTGCAGAAGTCCAATCAAATAGTTTGAAGACTTAAATATCACTATACAATAACAGTGAATGTTTGTCTCTGACAAGATTACATGAACGTGCCATGTGAAGATCCTATTAATTTGTATTTAATTTATCCTTTTATATAGTGCCAAAGCTATGCGAAAAGATATATTTTGTTGAGACATGCTGAGCAATCACTTTTACTAATTCCTTTCTTCAGACAGTCGCATACCTTTTTTCCTGCTCCAGGCATTCTTAGAAATGAGAAAGTTGTGGTTACCAAGTATTCTCTTCTATTACAAAATTTTAACTAGGAAATATATCATTTGAGTTTTGAGCAGTAAAATAAAAAAAGTTAAAGCATCAACTATGTGTCATGAAAAAGCTTCTTAAAGCTGCATGCAATTTAAAGCAGAGATTTAAAAATAAAAACAAAAAAATCAGTCCCACCTTCAGAAGTTTTCCAAAACTATTATAAAAAATAAAAAAACACTTAACATTGTATTAGCCCATTCAGTGCTGTTGAACATAGCAGATACAGTACTTCCTAACATTCACTGATGACAGTGAAACATCATTCAATTCAGAATCACAGCATGTGGAGAAAGGGACCAGCAGCAAAGCAGTTAAAAGTAAAGCACCTCTTAATTATCATTTAAAATGAATTTTAGAATGCAGTGTGCCTGAACAGCTATACCATAATCCTGAGGTTTAAGAAACCCTAATTCCTCATTGACATGGCAGCCCATAACAGCTCCTTCAAAGCTCTTGAAATTTATACAGTCAGAATATAAGCTTTATTTAAAGTCCCTAAATGTGGACATAGGTAGCAGTTGTAAATAAATATTTAGGATTTATTTATTTATTTGTTTATTTTTAGGCTGCATGACAGAAGGCGGTAGCTCTTAGTGAATCCATTGACAAAATTTTAGCAGATTATCCCCAGCATCCACATGCAATACTCCCAACATCTATGCAAAGTAAGAAGCAGCATTGATACATATGGTATTATTTCATCTTTATATAGTGCTTCTCAAAGAATCTCAAAACATTTTACAATGTACACACACAGATTTATTTCATCTGTCATCTAAATGCAACCAATTTTGCTGTGGATCACAGTACCTATTTAACAATGTATCGCAATACCACAGAACTTCTTAGGATGGAAAAAGGTAAGAATATAGTATCCAGTTGAAACAGCAAAGACATAGGATAGTCAGAACATAGTAAATCGGGCCAGGACACTGGGAACCCACACACCTATTGCTGCAAAGAGCTTTATCGGATCACTAATAGCAACAGTGTTATGGGATCATCATCATCATCACTATTAATCTTCAAGGACCTGAATTTTATCTCTCTTAATAAAGGCAAACGATACAGTACTTACCCCACCCTGCTGGGACTTCCAATCAATGCTTACTGAGAGGCAAAGTATGCCATCTGCTGAATTGCCAACATCACTTCTGTGCTTCTCCACAGGATTGGGAGGAAACCTGGTACCACCTGCACTTAGCATGAGGAAGCCTTGTCTGTGGATCCATTCCCTGACTCCAACAGCTACACACAATATAAGTACTCCAAGCTAGGCCTCTACAGCCCTCTCTCTCTTGCTCTCCACAGGTTAGCAATGGGCATGCTCCAACCCCCATGCCTTTTGAGCACCTCAGAAGTGGAGTGCTCAGCCCTGTTTCCTGGACACTTGCAATATTTATAGATCCGCTGTTTTTGAAGATGCTGTACAACCCTGTTTACACACACTGCAGTAGGTTTACAATGGAAACAAGCGAGTGTTTATTTAATAAAGTGGAGAGATTCAAGTGAAAGCAAATAAAGGTATCAGAAACAAACCCTTACATACACACACACGCTTTCTAGAACCTAGATGCTTTCACATCTCACTGCAATACTCATACAGTCATAGGAGGATAAGAATGGCTATACCAATGGTCAGTCCATCTACCAAGTATCCTGTTCTCAGTGGCCAGTATCAGCTGCTTCAGGCACTTAGAGGTTTAGGGAGACTCAGACCATGGAGTTGCGTCCCTGACCACCTTGGCTAATAGCCACTGATGGACCTGTTTCCAGGCTCAGCCATCACCCTTCCAGGATTTTACATCCAGGCTTAGCTGTGATCTTGTTCACAGGACAAGTTATGCTGTCTTGCCTCATCAGTGAAAGGTCTCAGGTCTCTGTTTGAACCACCATATATAATCAGAAAAATCCATTCTGTAAGCTCCCCATCTTCAAAGCATCTGACTAAGTGGGATTTTCTCCCACGAAAGCTCATGTAATAAATAAATTTTTTAGTCTTTAAAAGTATCACAGGACTCCTTGTTTGTTTTGCTAACCTAGACTAACACAGCTACCCCTTTGGAACAGAAAAACCCACTTTCCTTGTTCATAAAATGGATGCTGTATCGCTGGTTGTTTTTTCCAGTATGCGCCTTTCTTGTAGATTTTACAGTATCCTCATCAGCATCTCAGTATGCAAATAGGCCTACACTCAAATCAGACAATACACAAAATACATAAGGATCAGACAGGCAGCAAAGTATCTGCTGCCTCATGCCTGATAGGAGTCTGAGACGTGGCACTTCCCGAAGTCCTGCCTTACATTCAAGGCCTTATAAACATTTTTGTTATAAAGACATAACTTTAATATACCCTTACCTATATTCTGCAACAATTATGATGTCGAGTGAGTCACTGGCTCTTGGTGAAGACTCCACATGCCACCCTTTAGTGAGCTAACATACAAACTTCTGACCCAGGGGATTCTGTGCACTCCCTCACCCTCTGACAGTTTGTATCAAGACATCTCTGAATCACAATTCCCACAACAACTAGGTAAGCCACACACATGCCCAACCAAAGAAAGATTTGCCCAATTTACATAATTTGGCATCACTACCACCTTTGAAGGCTAATACGTATGTGGAACATAGCGAGCAGCGCCCCTCCAACAGTCAGTTTAAGTGCCAGATTAATCCCACATACAAGTTCATGGATTTTCAGTTTCCCAATGATCTCACACCAAAATGGCTAGCCAAAAGGTCATGCACAATATAATACGATGTAGAAACTTAATAAAATAGATTAAAAAAAAAACAATTGTTAACCGGCAGCAGCCAACACTCATTTATATTATGCAACTGTCTACAGTAGTTCTCTTTGTGTTGGGTACTATACAGCATAGTAAGAGATGGTCCCTGCCTCAGACGGTTTACAATCTAGATAGACAAGTCAGACAAAGTATGGGAGGGAGGCAAAGCATTACCATCCCTAGTCTTCAGGTGAGAAATAGAGGAACAGGATGTTAAATTTCTCAGGGTACAAAGAGAGAAGTTGGATAAGAACAAACTATTCTTTGGAAAGTTGTAATGCAACACTACTTTCATCTCTTAAAATTCAGAATGATAACACCCAAAGACATACACAAGCCAGTCTTCTTCATAAAACAGGGAGGTACGCTCAATCCATCTTAATCTAAACCTGCTGCCTGCAGAATGACATGCTGCTAAACCCAGGTTACACACTACCCGACAGTCTCCGAGGTGTGCAAGCAGAAGAAATCCCCACCTATTTAAAGTGATGGCTTCCAATTCCAACACAGGCTTCAAAATACCAAACAGAGATTAAGTGATTTGCCAGAGGTCGCACAGGATGTCTGAGCCAGACCCAGGAAAACCCAAGCTCCGGACTCAATCCAGTGCCTTAACCATAGGACCATTCTTTCTCTCACAGACATAACAGTTTTACAATTTACGACCTCCCACGTTTCTGCTTTGGTAGAGATGCAAACAATTTACAATCCCTCCTTCTTAAAGAATTACACTTATCTTGCCCTGTCCTCCAATTACACCTACTAAATGTTCAACTCTGACAGAATGTTTACATTTGATATTCTTCCTAAGATGACTATAGCAGCCTTAGTTTAAAAATACCAGCCACATAGTAATTTCTAGCGTGGTTTTTCAGAAGAGACAAACTCCTCTCTCTCAAGTTGCTTAGTGCTTTAAGATGTTAACACATTAACGCCCCCCGCCCCCAACATAGAAAGCACAAACTGGATCAATAGTTACAGTATACTAAAAAGAATCCAAAAGCACAAGTCAGCAGGCCAAGACCACAAAACAGAGGAAGGATTATATATCTTTGCAGACATCGACACCCGTCCATTCTCCTTCTATAAAAGAAATATGAATGATGCTGGTACACGACAATCAAGTTGCATTAGTTCTTCTATTACCAGAGGACCAAGGGGAACAGATATGATAATGCGGAGTTCATTGACGATGCTCATATATGAAGCACTAGCAAAGTGGCAAAGAGCACAAAACTCTTGCAGCATGAGTCAGAGCATCTATACCAGGGGCTGGCAACCTTTGCCGACCCCTCCTCCTCGACCCTCAGCTGGTGCCGACAGCCCATTCATGGAAAGAAGCCACCTGGAGGGGCTCCTCTCAGCAGAGTGCCTGGGGACCTCCATCTTCAGTTACCTGGAGTCACTCCTTTTGGCAGGGCACACCACAGAGAGGAGCCGCTCTGGGTGGCTTCTTTACACGGTATGCCTGGGGCATGGACATGGCAGGGACCTCTGCACTGCAGCCACCCCCAAAAGAAGCCACGGAGTATCTTTTGGTGGGAGGAGTGGCAATTTCTGTGGCGCTGCAGAGGATGCCGAGTGCCGCTCCAAATGGACTCGTGGGCCACTGTTGGCACGCGTGCCGGAGGTTGCCTACCCCTGATCTATACTGATATGAGCATCTCCGGAGTGCAGAACACGAATGAAACAGACACAGTACTGGCCCGTCTTAGGTGCTAAAATGCCTGGTACGAGTGACGTTCTATTTCCATGCAAGATAAATGAAATGTAAAATACAAAAATTGGGGCTTTTTTTTTTTTAATATAAACTTTTTTCCCCCTCCTTTATGTCTGTGATGCCCTACACAAGTTATACCCACAAACAGCTTATATCACTGACTCATCCACTAACAAATAAATAAAAAAAGACACTTGCATTCATTTTTCAGTTCCTGACATTTAAAAATCTATCCATCCAATCTATGTTTTGTATTTAAAGTTCTTAAGGCAGCCAAACAACTTTAACTCTGCCCTGTAGTGATATTATGAAGGCAGTTGGGGAGATGAATGAAGACAACTTAAATTTGTCTTTTTTTAAAAATCCGTTTAATCTTATCCGGGACTACAAACATTACAAAGCCGTAATCACAATTGTGTGGTTACTGTGTGACATGATATCACAACAGGAAGAGTTAAGGTCGGTTGGCTGCCCTAACTGTGCATTTTTAACTTAACATATTTGGATTTCTTTTTAAGTATAAACTTAACCTTGACTAGATTTGTAATGCTTGGTTGTAGGATAATTACAACACATCTGCAATTTTTTTACCTTAATCTTACTGAACACCTTATCCCCAATGTGTTTTTTTCTGCCTAACCTGTCAAAGATATCCATCATACAGAAAGAGAAGAATTCTTTGTGGGTTTAAATAGGGTCGCATTGCATGCCTATTGCATCACCATCACCAAGAGTATGTTGTTTTACACATCAAGTAAAGTACATTAAGCAGCTTAAAAACCCTGTGGCTAAAAGGTCTCAGGGAGGAAGGATATTGTCTTACAGGCCTATCTACAATTCAGATTATGAAAACCTGTTTAAAGCAGTGAGCTAGTTCCAGCTGTAAGACTAAATTTGACCAACAGGGCCATATTCATGCCCTTTTATTTAAAAAAAAAAAAAAAAAAAAAAAATGCTTCTGATGAAAATCAAACCAGGACCTTCAAGCAACTTCTTTTTGCCTACATCGTTTGCACATCTGGCGGTTGGTGACCCTTCCAAATCCAAATCACTATCAAATAAGGGCATGTGGTAAGGAATTGTGGTAAGGGCATGTGGATCGAAAACTGGTTAGATCAACGGGCTCAGCGAGTAGGAATCAATGGCTCGATGTCTGGTTGGCAACCGGTAACGAGTGGAGTGCCCCAGGGGTCGGTCCTGGGGCCGGTTCTATTCAACATCTTCATTAATTATCTTGATGGAATAGATTGCGTGCTTAGTAAGTTTGCGGATGACACCAAGTTGGGGGGAATAGTAGATACTCTGGAGGGCAGGGACAGGATCCAGAGAGACTTGGACAAATTGGAACACTGGGCCGAAAGAAACCTCATGAGGTTCAACAAAGACAAGTGCAAAGTCCTGCACTTAGGACGGAAAAATCCCATGCACTGCTACAGGCTGGGGACCGATCAGCTAAGTAGCAGCGCTGTAGAAAAGGACCTGGGAGTTATGGTGGACGGGAAGATGAATATGAGCCAACAGTGTGCCCTTGTTGCCAAAAAGGCCAATGGCATATTAGGCTGCATCAGTAGGAGTATTGCCAGCAGATCGAGGGATGTGATAATTCCCCTCTATTCGACACTGGTCAGGCCGCATCTGGAATACTGTGTCCAGTTTTGGGCTCCCCACTACCGAAAGGATGTGGACAAATTAGAAAGAGTCCAGCGGAGGGCAACAAAAATGATTAGGGGGCTGGGGCACATGACTTATGAGGAGAGACTGAAGGAACTAGGCTTATTTAGTCTACAGAAGAGAAGACTGAGGGGAGATTTGATAGCAACCTTCAACTACTTGAAGGGTTGCTCCAAAGAGGAGGGAGCTAGGCTGTTCTCGAGGGTAACAGAAGATAGAACAAGGAGCAATGGTTTCAAATTACAGATGGGGAGGTCAAGGTTGGATATTAGGAAAAACTTTCTCACTAGGAGGGTGGTGAAGCATTGGAATGGGCTATCTAGGGAGGTGGTAGAATCTTCACCTTTGGAGATTTTTAAGGCTCGGTTAGACAAAACTCTGGCTGGGGTAATTTAGGGGGAGTGGTCCTGCTTTTTAGCAGGGGGTTGGACTAGATGACCTCGTGAGGTCCCTTCCAACCCTATTATTCTATGATTCTATGAATTGACATCACTATGGAGCTGCAGTTAACATGCTTGTTAAAGGAAGCTTCGGTTCCTGCAAGCCCTGCCAACAATAACTGTCTTCCTGCCAGTGACGTTTCCTATCAGAACCACAGCCACCTCAGCTCCTAGGAATGACATTCATTTTTTAAAAAAGAATAAATATCACAGTACATTATGCCCCCAAAACAAGCATGACCAGAGCAGAAAATGGATGTAAGCAGGGCTTGAAAAATTTACCAGATACCTGCTACCCAGCAGCTGATCAGAAAGATATGGGGTGTGGGGAGGGTCTGCAAACAGACTGTGGGGAGAAAACCAAGCAGTCCACCATCCAACCACCATTTTGGAGGGCAGGCAGTGAGAGGGAGGTGTCTCTCCTATTCCATACCACCCTCATATTCTTACACTCTAATGAGGCTGCTCGAGTCAGATCTCCACTACCTACAACAGCTTGACAGCCCTAAGCTTTATCTCCCCTCCTCAGAAACACAACCAACCCAGAAGAAAGACAGCAATAGGACCGCGAGAGAACGTGTAAGAAGGGATGCTGGCACAAGACTAAGGCAATATGGATAGCAAAAGAGGGAACATTTCGTGGAGCTAGCACAGCGTCTGACCCCCTCCCTACACGTAAGCCTCCTGCCTTCATTCAACAAGTTAATATGAAACTTTGGGATCTTACTAATCCTGAACACCCAGATAGCAATACTGCTGAGAAATTTCTTCCAAGGCATGGTTTCCTGAAAAGCTGGATGTGGGAGAGGCTATGACAATGGAAATAGATGCCATTTGGACTATTGTAATTCACTGCATCAGGAGATGAATGTGGATATAACAGAAACTCCAGTCTGTGAATAATGCAGAAAGGTGGATTTTTATAGGAAGAACTATCAAGAACACATCACGTGGGTGCTCCATAAACTCCACTGGTTCCCAGGTTCATTCAAGGCCTTCTATGTTAAACTTTAAGGATCTCAAATAAGTTCAATTGTAAGTGCATCAAAGATATAAGTACAGGGTTCACTTACCTTTGGGCACCTCTTTGGGGTCTGGTCTGGGGATTAGCCCTCTTCCCCTTCCCTCCCCCCCATTCCCCCAAGTTCCACTTCGTGACTCAACATTCCAGCCAGGTCATTACACAGTCTTCCCATTCTGGGTATCAAAGTCCCACTGGATCAGCTGTCCTCACGCCACTCCAGTCTTCCAGTGCAGGGCCAGGTTCTGTGCCACCTTCCCAACAACTGGTATGAGAAGCTCAGCCCACACACTGCTCTGGGTTCCCACCCAGGAACCGTATATCCAATAACTGCAGTCTGCTTGCTTCCAGGCCCTGTCACTATTTCCATGGACTCCTTACTTCCCCTATTTTCTGTCACCCCACCTCAGGTGTATGGCCCCAGCCTTTCTCCTCCAAGGCAGGAACTGTAAAGTATATCTCCTCTTTAACTCCTTGCCAAAGAAACCCCCCTTCTCCCTGTTCTCAGCTTTATCCCTTTACATTGGCCTAACCTGCAATCGGAAAAACTTGCACTGTGCCTGACCGGTCTATCCTTTTCTCAAGTTCTGTCAGACCTTGAGTTTAATAGCAATCAATAAAATGATTTATAGCAAGAATGCACCGTTATCAAAATTAATTAAATGCCACAAGCTTGCTTTTTTGCTATTAAGAAATTAATTGCTCTCGGAATGCAAAATGTGAACTTTAAGCCCTCACAGTAATTTTTTCATCCTATTTCAACACTCTTCCGGGAAAGGCATACAAGGGTGACAGAGGAAGTATGTTTGTAGATTCTAGAGATAATTTATCTTTAACTAGAATATTAAAACACAAAAGTTCAGGATAAAGTTATTTCATTTCTGACTTTTTCATTCTCCATATGCATTCACCATGGAATACTGACCTCACTATTCACATGCAGAATTTCTAATAAATAAATACCATTACCTCCACTCATGAACTGAATTGTCTAAACTGTCATTATTGCCTCAGATAAAATTCATTTTGATGCTTTCCTCTACTTTCTGAATGAAAGGAGCCATAATCAAGTATTTTGCCATGCTATTACAGTACATGTCTTGATGATTTCTACACAGGCCATGTTTATGTTTATGTTTAACCATTATGGAAGACCTCTGTGAATAAACCAGAGGGCCCTTGGAGCTCTTAAAACCTTCAAGACACTGCTGCTTGTTTAAATAGGTTTGCAGAGCATAAACGATGTATATCCATTGTGAGATCAGATTAGCAAAATCCTCTATAATGGGGGATTTCAAACTGTGGGTTGGGACCCCAAAGTGGGTCATGACCCCTTTAAACAGGGTTGCCAGGGCTGGCATTAGACTTGTTGGGGCCCAGGGATGAAGCCGAAGCCTGAGCTCCTCCCTGCCCAGGGCTGAAGCCCTTAGGCTTCAGCTTTGCTTCCATCCACCCACCCATTCGTGGCAGCAAGCCACAGGGGTCAGTCAGCCTTCAGCCCTCCTTCTCCTTCCTAGGGTTATGTAGTAATTTTTGTTGTCAGAAGGGGGTCACCTGCAATGAAGTTTGAAAACTGCAGCTCTATAAATTCACTTACCAAAACCCTGAACTTTACAGCCTCTACTATCAACACAGAAATCCTGTTAACCATTTACTTTGTGGTCTGTAAAGATGATAGTGCTTTACTATAAAAGGGCTATGGTTTCTTATATGAGGAATGCAGTTTCTTTACAAAGCAGAATAGCAGGACTTTCAATCACCAACAACTAATAAAGTTGGAGGGGGGAAGAAAGCACCATTCTCTGCAATTTTAGGTGTGAAGAAAAGACTTAGGAAGAGGTAGGTGCATGTTTAGTCAATATGTATCAGTGGTCCGTAAAATAAGGCTATCAGTGTTTCATCATTAGCTAATGCAAGTACACCCGACAGTTTCCATTCAATACTGCATTTCACTGGTGTGTGTCAAAGCTATAGTCTTTATAATCATTCATAAAAGGAACAAGATTTGGCACAATGTATTAATCCACTACAGTTCACGTTTAGCTTTCAGTCAGAAAAGCATTTCACGTTTCCCACAATGAGCAGCTCAATTAAAGTTCTGGAAGTGATGCGAGTTCCATTAAGAAGCTGCTTCCACCAAGGCTGTCTCCAAAGTTGGCAGTGTCTGAGAGGAAAGTTTATTTACCTTCAAGCCTTAAAGTCTTAGGAAGGCTGACAGTCCTCTGCCAAGCTAGGAAAAAATATTTACTTAGCCAATTATTGTTATGTTTTATGACAACAAAATGTAAACCAAATATATACTTCTGAGTTTATAATGGATATATTTATTCATAAAGCTAGAGTACAACTCAGCAGATGAATACCACACCTTACCATTTCTCTCAATTCCAACATTAGTCAGAAGCATAGGACACGATCTGACGCTAAAGTAAATTAATAGACTCATAGACTTTAAGGTCAGAAGGGACCAGTACGATCATCTAGTCTGACCTCCTGCAAAATGCAGGCCTCAAGACCTCACCCACCCACTCCTGCAATAGGCCACCAACCTATGACTGAGTTATTTACCTCCTTAAATCATGATTTAAGGACTTTAAGATACAGAGAATTCACTGGTAGGTTAACCATACCCTGTGCTACAGAGGAAGGTGAAAAACCCCCAGAGCCCAGGCCAATCAGCCCTGGGGGAAAATTCCTTCCCGATCCCAAATATGGCGATCAGTTAAACGCTGAGCACGTGGGCAAGTCTCAACAGCCAGTTATCCAAGAAACAATTCTCTGTAATAACTCAGAACCCACCCCATGTATTCTCCCCTCCTAGGCCACTTGTATAACCACCACACGTAGCCAAATATCAGTCAATTTCCAAAATAGGCTAATCATACCATCCCCTCCATAAATTTATCAAGCTCAGATTTGAAAGCAGTTATGGCTTTTGCCCCCACAACTCCCCTTGGAAGGTTATTCCAGAACTTTACACCTCTAATGGTTAGAAACCTGCATCTAATTTCAAGCCTAAATTTCTTGATGGACAGTTTATAACCATTTGTTCTGGTGTCCACATTGGTGCTGTACTCAAATAATTCCTCTCCCTCCCTGATGTTAATCCCTCTGATGTATTTATAGAGAGCAATCATATCCCCCCTCAGCCTTCTTTTGGTTAAGCTAAACAAGCCAAGCTTCTTGAGTCTCCACTCATAAGGCAGGTTTTCCACTCCACAGACCATCCTTGTAGCCCTTCTCTGCACCTGTTCCAATTTGAATTCATCCTTTTTAAACATTGGGGACCAGAACTACACACAATATTCCAGATGGGGTCTCACCAGTGCCTTGTACAGTGGCACTAACACCTCCCTGTCTCTACTTGAAATATCTCTCCTGATACATCCTAGAACCGCATTAGCTTTTTTCACGGCCACATCACTTTGGCGGCTCATAGTCATTCTATGGTTAACCATTACTCCCAGATCCTTCTCCTCCTCAGTCCGTTCCAACTGATGCGTCCCCAACTTATAGGAAAAATGCTTGTTGTTTGTCCCTAAATGCATGACCTTGCACTTCCCATTATTAAATTTCATCCTGTTCCTGATACTCCAGTTTACAAGGTCATCCAGATCTTTCTGTATGGTATCCCGATCCTTCTCCGTATCGGCAATACCTCCCAACTTGGTGTCATCCGCAAACTTTATTAGCACAATACATGCACAAAAAACTGTAACAGGATTGCATTATGAAGTAAACAATCACAATGAGGCTTCTCTGCTCCAAGTCTGCAACTGTCTCCTAATCGCTTTCACTATTATCTGTTAAAATTAGAGGCTTTCAAAAGCAGCCTTTCAAACGAAAGTTAAAATTTGAATTAGAATATGTTTAAATTCAAAGGCAGAGACAGAATAAAGAGGTGGCTCAGAGTAAAGGTTCAGTCGCCATAAAGATGTACAGTAAGTAGCACCCCATGTCCCAAGTACTGAACTCTAGACACTGTTCAATAGTGCTTGAGACAGCATACCCTTAAATGCCAATATTTTTCCTAGGAGACATTTTAACTACTCCCGAGTCCCATAAACCTGATATATTTGGAACAGTTAAAGGGAAATCTCTAGACTCTGAACTCAAATGTCTTTAAAGAATTGTTACTTACCCTACAGTAACTATGGTTCTTCAGGATGTTGTCAGCATGGATCCCGCACTGTAGGCACAGATGTTGCCTCATGTGCAAGACAAGAAATGTTTTGAGTAGCAGTGTCTGTTGGAGCTCTAGATGCACCCTGTGTTTCCTCATGCTCTTGTACGAGCCATATGAGAGAAGGGTGGGGGGAGAGCAGCTATGACACACTCTCAGTTTACTCACAAGGCAAAACTTGCATTACCCAAGGGCTCCAAAAGCAGGGATGGAGGACAGGTCCCAAGATTCACACCAGTACAACATCTCGAAGAACCATAGTTACTATGGGGGAAGTAACTGCTCTTTATTCTTCACATATGTATCAATATGGATCCCACTCTAGATAGTGAAAGTGAAGAGTTTCAGCTCTTCCCATCAAATACCTGGTATCCGATATAGCTGCCATGTCCATGGCATAATATTTAACAAAAAAGTCAATGGGTTACTCCACTTTTTAGCCTTGCAGAACTCAAATGGTGGCAAACTACTGAAGCAGGCAGAAGATTCTGATTCTGTCTTGATGGAATATGTCTTAGTGTTCAAAGGCAACGTCTGTAATAGATCTGACAGCCAAAACTGCCTCTGCCAGTAAGGGGCTATCAGGATCACTATAGTCTTCTCCCAAGTGATCCTGGATATTATCCTTGGGATCAGGTTAATGAGTATAAAGATATATAAGAGACCTTGAGAACACCAGTGGCTTCAGGCCGTATCTGCATCACAAGTTCAAGCATTTGTTGTCCTTTGTGATGAAGAAGTCTATCAAAGGAGTTTCCCATTGACTAAATATATATTCTGTGATGCACTTCAACAGCAACTACTTGTTTTTACTGTATGACTACTCAAGAAATATGCAAGGTCATTGCTGACCTGAAAGATGTAGAGCTTGCAGGTTTATCCTGTGTTGATTGCACGTTGTCCAGAGCTTGATGGTTTCCAGGCAAAGAGGAGATGATTGAGTGCCTCCTAGTTTATCCACCAGGAGAATTCTGCAGAACTGCAGAAATGTTACAAAGGCTAGTCTAATGGCCCTCAGTTCCAGGACATTCTATGTACAGGGCCAGACTACCAAAGGGGCTTTAGGGGCTTAAGCCCTGGTCCCCAGCAAAAAGGGGGCCCAGGCTCCAGCCCCTAAAATCCCTCCGATAATCTGGAGACCCCGCTCAGCGCTGGCAGGGCAGGTGTGCAGAGAGCACTGTGCGGAGGGGGATGGACCCAGAAAGGTGGGGGCTCTGAGCTCAACCCCACCCCTGGGCTGGCTGGTTCATCCCCAGGGGCATGGCGGGCCAAAGACTGCTCGCTCCACCTGGGGGTCGGACCAGCTGGTGCAGCCTGCAATCCTCCAGCCTGGCGCACAGCTCTTCAGGGCCTGTGGCTCTGGGGGGCTGATTGAGGTCTGTCATCACGCCGCACACCAGTCCCCATCCCACCCCTCCAGCAGACTGGCTGGAGTGGGGCCAGGGCAGGAGTGCCCTGGGTTCTCCCGCTGCCCCCCCCCCCCAGCGACAGGAGGCCCCTGAGATGGTACAGCCAGGCTAGGGCCCCCACGGTGGGAGCAGGGGGCCCTGGAGTGGTTAATCTGGCCCAATCTATGTGGCTTCCATCCCAAGAACATCTTCCTTGATTCGGCATATGGGCACCTCAGCCTATCCCTGAAGCATCTGTGATAAGCAGGGAATACACTGACCACAGTCACGTTTGTAAGGGCCATAGGTAATGGCTGGCAAGCAGCACCATGTACATACCGGCCAACATGAGCTCCAGGCAAATGAGGACTAAGAGCCCCCGCCCCGGCACCCTGCCCCATTGTGGAATTTGATCTGAGGTCATTTGCTAACAGTTGAAGAGACTGGAACCTGTCCTCTAGGAGGTAGGTTCTTGGTCATCGGGAATCTATCAAAGTCTAAGGACCAAGACAGAGAGCACAGGGCTACAGGACGTGCAGTTTCCCTGCTGTAGACAGGGGGACAGGAGAGCCGCCTCACTGAACTCCTTCTGTGGGGTTGCAGTAGAGCAAAAGAAGGCTGCTGATAGAGATTGGTGGCCCTTCAGGGTTGTAAAAATGATATTTGTGGCCTTTGAGCCAAAAAGGTTGGAAACCACTAAACTATGTGCTATCACAACTGTCAAGGATTTAGTCAATGCTCAGTAGTGTGGAAAGTTGAAAGGGCAGAACCTGAAATGGCGACGGTTGGTTCCCACTGTGAATTTATACACTTCTTATGCACCAGATGGATGACTATATTGAAATATACATCCTGCAAATCAAGAGCCACAAATCAGTCATAAGAGTGCAAAGCTAAACTGATTGAGGCAAATTTTACCATCCTGAATTTGAGACAATGTATATATTTGTTGAGTCTCCTCTGGTTTAGTATAAAATGAAGACCTTCCCTTCTTCTTTGGAATGAGGAAATACCAGGAGTAGAAGTCTCTTCGCTGTCAACTCTGATGGAACTTCCTCTATGGCTTCTATATAATACAACAAGGTCACGTCTTTTTGTAATAGGCCCACATGAGAAAGACCCCTGAAAACAGATGGTGAAGAGGTATGAGTAGAAAGTAAAGAATGGAATGGGATGGGCTAGTTATGGGTGATGATCTCCAACACCCATCTGTCCAATGTCATGGCAGACCACATCTGATAGAATGAAACAAGGTGGCCTCTGAAGACAGAGCTCTCTAGAGTGGGTCTGAAGAGCCTCACAAGAATCATGTCAAATCCGTTGACATGTCTTTGGAGAGGTGTACGTTGTCAAGGAGAAGGAGTGCTGTCATCTGCTGTTGTATCTTGGTCATTTCTTGACAAGATAAGCAGGTTGCCTGATCATCCATTATTCTTGACTGGGGCTGAGGATGGTACAGCTTTAAGTGTGAATCCCCTGAGAATGGAGAGCAGCCTTTGAATTCATTAGTGAATGTAGAGCCCTTTCTCTCCTCTCCTGGAATAGCTCTGAGCCCTCAAATAGCAAGTCCTCGAACACACCCTCAGGCTGCTTGATGCAGGGCATATTGTCTCTGCAGTGGCTGTAGACCTGGCCAGCGTCAGAGACATTCATTGCTGCCTTCAGGGCCATCTTGGCCAATAGCAATCTTCCTTAATTATTTCCGCCAAATACAGTCAGACCCTGCACCCTTCCTCTCCATTTGAGCCAATCATTTGTGCATCTAAATAGGAAATTTAAGAAATGTAATTTATATTATCATTTACCAGAATGTTTTAGTATCTTATTCATCAGCTATTGGTGCTTAAATCTAAAATAAATTTCTGCCCAGCTTTCCAGAGAAATTAACGAAATTGTTTCAACAACATTAAATTGAGAAATGGAAGATCTGAACACATTTGGTATAACTGCATATAGAATGGAGTTACTGTACTTTTCTGACTGCAAGCCAAACAGAGCTGTATTCATTTTAAAGCCCCTTAAAAGTAGGGAAATGCTGTAGGAAGTGACATGTTATAATAATAAAGTTTGCAAGTTCCTTCTTTAGAACAACCACCCAAAAATCAACATGGCATGTGTGACGCTAAGGTTGCTATTGCACCAGTGTTTCCATAATGAATCACTGCCTTCAGGAATTTATACCATCATGAAAACAATTCCTTCTAGGCAGAAATTTGGTCCAAGTTCCCAAGACAGGATGTTTTTTCTAATACCTGAAAGAAATCACTCTAGCTTTCTTTGACTAGACTTATTTTTCCCTAGTTTTAGACCAAGATTTTTGCTTACTACAAAAAAGTTTGAATTATTTTTTAAAGAAAACATGCAGTTAGTCTTAGTGGCTTTTGACACATCATAAAACATGTATTTAAAGTGAACGGGATGTTTATAAAGAGGACACAGTCAATGAGGGGGCATCAGTTACTTGTAAGCAACCACGATTACTAGAACTGAAACAAGTTAGAGAAATAATTGTTTCTGCTATCTTCTTCAGTTTTACTTTCAGCATGTGGCAGCATTGCTTATGTTGTCAATTTCACTCCTCTGTGGATGGTCAGCTGCACTTCTCTGCTTAGGCACAAGCATAAGATCACTCAGGGATCGTTCTAAGTAAAGCTTACGGGCAAGCTGGTAACAAAAAACAGAGTCACAGTAACTGCTAGTGTGAGTTTTATTTAAATTTCTATTACAGTAGCACCTGGAGGCCCCAACTTAGATCATCCTCTCATGGCAGCAGGTGCAGTGCATCCATGCAAGAAAATAACAGACAATCCCTACCCCAAAGAGCTTACAGTATGGTTTCTTTTCCTGGGACCACTGTTGAGAGACAGGGAAACTGAAGAGACCCATGACTTCCCTTCCCACACCACTGCCTTGAGCTAGTGTGCAATGGGTGCCCAGGAGGAGGCACTTTCTGGATCCCAATGAAGACTAAGGATCAGGTTGAGAAGTTTGGAAGCTTTAATTTGCTGCTGCGTCTGCTGCAGATGCTGGTAAGCAGGTAGCCATGTGAGCACAAACAGAGTGAGAAAGCCATTGCAAAACATTTTTAAAAGACATGCTATGCTAAATTTAAAAAGAGTGCCTATCTGAACGACGATTGGCAAAACTGTAGCAGCCAAACTTGCAAAGACAGCACCAACTTTCAAAACTCCAGTAAGTCTGCAGATGCGTTCAAACCTCCATTCAGGTAATTTTTACTCTCAAATTCTACTACCGTATTCCAAATGGAGTGGTGATAGGCTCCTGGACACACATTTATGCAGTTAAATAGCTCTGATCCAATTTTCGGTGGTAAAGGACATTAGTGAACAGCTGAAGACAGAAGAATGAAGAATCTCTTTCTGTTAGTGCAGAAGCAGCAAGCTTCTTCCCTCAGCGTCCCTCGCATATACATACACATACAGGTACAACGAAGTGGAGAATTCATGACTAGTGTTTTCCTCACCAAGTACAGAAAATATAAATATTATATTGACAGTGGTGTACATTAATATACAGAATGGCCTTGTTAGATGGATCGATCCTATTTAATTCTTTATGTAGCTCTTATAGAGCTCATCCCTCAGGTTCAATACAAGTCTTCCAATGATGTTTCTGATTGGTAAAATTATGGACTCAATCTGAGGTTTTGTTGCCAAGTAACTAATTATTAAGAGCCAAAAGTATCCTTGGCATTAGTATATACAAAACACCTGAGTTTTGCCCCTTTACATTCACTTCATACTTTAACGGTCATCTTACATCAAAAGTGAACTGATACAGGGATATCTTCCTGAAATTGCAGACAGCCTGAAACAACAGTCCAAAAAGAGATCTCGATTGCCTCAGTCATCTCAACCACCAAAATTCACCACAATCCCAAATTGCCTTCCTAGGCTTTTCACATAGGCCTTCACCTGAGCTTCCAAAACCACCACCGTAAGCCAGCAGCTTCTATAATATAGTCATATATAATGTGTTGTCAAGATGAAAGACTGCAGCACACTGAAAACACGGGACCAGCACAAAAAGTCAATTTGAATTTCAAAATAAACCCCACAGGGATTACTGCGCTAATTGTACTATTAACGGTAATAGCTCCATTTAAAAATAAGGAAATTAGATCTATCACAAAAATTCCAAGCTTACATTGGTTGGCTTGTCTGAAGCAGCACATTTTTATTAAAAAAGAGAGGTATTAGAGTGGGAAATTAATGCAGAATTTGTAAGTAATTCAGATTGCTCAGATATTTACACTGGAACTCAATCCAAAACTCAAAATGAAATGGGTCAGAAATAATCGGACTAAAATGTTGCCGTACGAAAAAGAATGTCAGGCATGTCTGGTACTGTTGCCCTCCAGTGACTATGTTCTAATCAAAATCTTGTTTCCTAACTGCAAGGTCTGGCAAGAAATGGGACCACCATGGAGAGGGGGTGTGCTCAGGCTCTAGGGAAGGAAGAATCAGCAATTCAGGTCACTCTTGAACTATCCCCTCTGAAATGAACAGAGACCCCAATCCATCCCTGCTTGGTGTGAGAAAAGATCCCCATTATACTAGGTGGTAGTGATGTATATTATATAACATTATATAATCCAGAGGGATTAAGTTTCCCCCTCTATCCATGATTTGATAAATTTATTGGTCCTGGAAGCCTTTGTATCAGAAAGCTGAAGTATTTCTAACTCAAAGATTTAGCATCTTAAATTCATGTCTCATCTTGCTTTCTCATTTCCACACGTTCACCCCACTGCAATTCTTTTAGTATGTGATCTCTCACAAAACTACTAGAGACAGAATGTTTTAAAACATTTGAAATCTTGTATTGCATTTCAAAAGAAGTTCTGGTTTCTATCTCTGGTTTTTGAGATACAGCTGGCTAAAATAGTTTTACAAGTTAATTGGTGGGTGGCAGATAATCATAAGGAGATGAGTTTAAGATCCAATATTTTGCAACAAGTCATGACTTAAAACAAATGCTGTGCTTCATTTAACTTCAATTCTACCCCTTTATTTTCCAAAAATCAGTATTAAGTTGGTGTCGTGTTTATACAGTGTTTGCATTTCACAAATAAAAATCAGATTTAAGACCACAGTAATCAAAACCATATCTAATTATTTTTATCGTTCAACCAGTGCCTTTGAGTCATCCTTTTGATGCAACGTCCCATTTGGTAGGCTTCTGACTTCTCTTGATCTGGGTGTAACATATATATAGTACTGTGTGTTTACTAAAAGTTGATAGTTATGGTTAAAACTGTTTCTCATGGAAACAACTGAGAAAAAATAATAATTGCGTTGTTATGGCAAAAAAGTAAATAACTTTAGATAAGAATAAAATGCCATTGTTCATAGTTTTTCATTTGTATATTTTTAGTCAGAATATTTAAAACATTTAAACATACCAATAGAATATACAATGAATATTGATAAAAGTGTTTTAAAAACATACTAAATCTTGTAAAGCATGCTATACTTTCTTAGATTACATAGTTTTCTTGCTCTTATTATCTCTAAACACATTTTTAAATTAAGAAAAGGAACTCTGTCCATAATACTCTATTTATTATGCTCCAGCAACATGGGGACAAACAAACAAGCAAGCAAGCAAAAAAACATAGTTGTCTCATTTAATTGGGACAGTTTTTTAAACATGGAAAAGAAGCCATTTGCAGAACACTTTATAAATTCCTTTTGAAGGAACCATAAAAAGGTTAATAACTTTAGCATATTATATCCTGGTAATGTTTCCAAATGCAAACTTTGTAATTTCATGTCATCCTTTCCAATATGCATCAGTCACACATCGCGGTTCTTACTGAAAATATGTGCAAGAGAGATCCTGGCAAATACTGATTGTTCATCGCACTCTTGTGGATTTTTGTGAAACCCAAAATTTTCCACATTTTATGGGGGAGCAGAAGGCAACAATCTTTCACATGTTTGCAAGAGAAATCCTGTAGTGCAAAGCTAATATGGTCCTGATTATGCAAACACTTAGTCCATGTCTTCACTGAAAATACTGCATCAATCCCCACGGATCGATGCAGTGATCGATGCAGTGGGATTGATTGAGCAACCAGTGTAGACCCCCTCAATTGATCCTGGAAGCTCTCTCCCATGGATGAAGTAACTCCACCCCTTCAAGTGGAGTAATGCTGCATCAAAGGGAGAGCCCTTCAAGTTGAGGCAGCCAAGTGAAGACATGGAGGTAAGTCAAAGTAACTAAGCTGACGGGAGATACGCATTCTGCAGCACGCAGATTGCATGTCTGCCGCCGACTTAGCCCCGTAGTATAGACCAGGCCTTATACAAACACTTAACTTTGACTATGAGTAGTCCTATTAACTTCAGTTAATTGGAAAGATTACCAAATGCATCGAAGGTGAAGTTCACAGTATTTTATCTTTTCTAAAATCTTAAACCAGGAAGAGAAAATAAATTAAGTACCACCGAAGTGATACCACCGCATTCTCAACAAGCACCCACCTTCCAAGCCAAGTAGAGAGCCAATGTTGCTATTTTTCTGCCAGTTCTTATGACTTCTCTATCACATCAGTCTAAGGTGCTGTGCAGAGAGAAACTGACAACCCACTTAGCATAGTTCTTAATGACAGTCTCAAACAGCCCCATCTACATGAAAGATGGCTGACTGATATAAATTGTGCATTTATGAAGAAAAACTCGGGCCTTTGCCATAAGCATCATCCTTACTGTCATTGGTGGGAGGGGAAGGATATTTTATCTTATTTTTCTCAATTTTACAAGTGCCCATTTCATGTGTCCATCAGTTGTGTACTCCTTACTTCTGTCTGTTCTGGTACATGTGAGGTCACTGTGAAATGGCCTGATCTGACCTCTTCTCTCTGCTGTCAATATGATCCAGCCTGGTTTAACAAACTTATAGCTGGAGTCCTGAAAATCTGCAGATATCCACTTTATGTTTACGGATATCTGCATCTCACCACTTTTGCAGGTCATGGATGGATGTGGATCCAGATTTTGTATCTAGAGCCCTAAATATCTGCAGATATCTGCTTTATCTCTGCATAGGGTGAACGGATAGCAAGTATGAAAAATCAGAACAGGGTTGGAGATAATAGGCAGCTATATAAAAGACAAAGTCCCAAACACCAGAGCTGTTCCTATAAAATCAGGGCATCTGGTCACCCTATAACTGCTGACCATGTTTGCAGACTGCAGATGAATTTTGTATCCACACAGGGCTCTACTGATAGTGTGCATTTCAGACCAGCATTAGAAAAAGCAAATTGCATGACATTCGCTAAGAGAACACTAACTGATCACAATTCACTGTATTAAAAGTGGTCTCAGAATTTTCAGCTCTTCGGCTGTGACAGTGTCTGTAACAATGAATCATTTCCGATTTACTTACAGAAATAATTTACTATTACAATAATGTAAACAAAGTACAGTATTCTCTGATGAAATCCTGGGAAAAGCAAGACAGAAGAGTCAAGTTAAATTGCAAATGAACATACCCCACAAGACCCCTACCCCATTTACACAGTTTTGTTTTTGGGTTCTAACTCTATGCAATATCACTGATGCAGTGTATGGAGCAAGTAGTAGCATGTGATCATCTTCTCTCTTTTCAGTAGTATAAAATAACATTTCAATAAGCCCTCATCATTTTGTTTTGCATGAAGAATATTAGATTTGTAAAAACCAAACCAAAATGAAGAGCAGAAATAATGAGGGAACCACAAAAGAAGTTTTAATAAAATTTAGAATGTATTCTTATTTTTTAAAAGGCCTTTGACACACACAGAATAGTGTCACAACTTTTTTAGAAGGGCATTAAGTTGAAATAATATTAAATGAGTAAGTGACCATTACTGGACTAGAAAGAAGAGATTCCTGGGAGGAAAAAGGGTGAAAACACACTAAATTAAGACCTAAAAACTTTTGAACCACCAAAAGGAGGGAGAAATGAAAATGGATGACTGACTTAACAGTCAAACATAAGCATCACATCTAAATTTCACTCTCAATTATCTGTTTTTTTAAAAGCTACAGTGGTGAATTTAATCACTACAGCTATGTACACATCAGAGAACAGTCTCGCAAGAAGCCCCTTGTACTATAAAAGTCACGTGACTTTTATTGCAAGGGAGAGTGTACACACTGCACTCCTTCTAACGGAGCTGAGTGTCCACACTTTTTTTACTTCGTGCATGATATAGAGCAGTGCATGGTGGGCACCTATCCCACCATGCATTGTAGCAGCCACGGTTCCTGGAGCTATCAACCAGAGTTTGCAGCTGCTGGGAACTGGGTGGCAGTGGGGCTCAAGTCCTGGGGACTGAGCCCCCTGGCTCGGGGATTCCTTCTGGCCTCCCCTGAAGCGGGGCAGCTAGAGGGAATCCCCATGGCAGGGGAGCCTGCCTGGGGACTCAGGCCTGGGCAAGTGGCTTCTGCTGCCGGGGGGCTCTCTGCCAACCAAGCAGGCAGCTCCCCATTGGGAGCTGCCTGTCCTGGCAGCTTCAGCTCCCCTGCTCAGGACCCAGAGCGGCTTGTTAAAAGCTGCCACCCGGGCTTCTCGGGTCCCTGCAGCTGCCGCCCAGGACCCAAGAAGCCCAGGTGGCAGCTTTAAAGCAGCTGCCCAGGGTCCTGAGCGTCTGTGGCTCTGCTGACTCCCACCTGGGCTGGGGGCTCCCAAGTGGGAGCCCCCAGCCAGGGCAGCAGAGACCCGCTGCCTGCGAGCTGCCCTGGTAGGTGACTCCAATGGTCACTAACTTTGGCCACAACTGGACTGATATATTAATAATCAGTGAAGGCTTCATCTACTCCCCAGCCCACAACAGCTCACTCACGCAGCAAGGAAGGGGATGAGCAGTATGAGCACAACCCCAGTTCTCCCAATCTGTACCAAAGGTCTCTATGCACACATGCCCACCTGTTTTCATTCTCCTTTACATGCCTCCCCAGCCAAGGAAGGTTTAACCACAATCTGGCCCACAGACACACTCTCCTCTGTAACAGTTGACATACAAAATATTATCCAAAGCCCAACTAAGAGCATCTACAAACCAGGGCATCATTTTTAACTTTAAGAATGTAAGAAATGAATGTTAAGTATAAATGTTTACAACTATAGAGCAGACAAGCACTCAATAGAAATTATCCTCTTCTACTTATTTCACTATTGAAGATTTTTGTCAAACAACACTCTGCTCTTTTGTCCCAGTTTCTTTAACTGATAAATTGCCTTGCCTTTCAATATTTTCAAATGTAAATAACCTACTGCATCATGTATTGATTTTATTTCAGATGCAGTTTTTCCAATGCCTTCAAGAATAGCAAAGCCTGTACTGTGTGCCATTCTCTCAAAGATCAGTTACTACTGAAAAACAATCAAAATTCTTGATAGATTTTCTTAGTTTGAGGGAGGTGGGAAAATAAACTAATGTAAAGAATTGATAAAATCCATACTTGAAACCATTTTATATGGGGGAAAAAATCATCTAACACTCAGGTTTAGCACATTACCGGAGAAGAATTTATTGCAATAAACTAAAAACACTTGGGAATTGTGGCTGGAAGAGCAGCACCGTGAGTAATGTCATAAGCAATGTTAAAGTTTCATATTCTTGTTTTATTTTGCTGTAGTTTTTTTAAACCCATGTGACATCTTATCAAAACAAGGAGTCTTGTCGCACTTTTAAAGACTAACCAATTTATTTATTGCATGAGCTTTCATGGGAGAAAATCCCACTTCATCGGGTGCTTGAAGATGGGGAATTTACAGAATGGGAGGAAAATAAATGCAGGAAAGTGTGAATCATAGGATCAGGTCAGACTGTTACAGCAAATCAAAGCAATTGTTTAAATTCAAACACTTGGGAACAGCATATAGACGGAAGTACGGTCACATCACCTGTTGTAATAAGAAAAAAACCAAGATCCCTATTTAGCCCTAAGACGACAGCGTCAAATCTGTATATGAATTCCAATTATGGTATATTAAGACTGCAATGAAAATCTGAAATTTAAATAAGTTATAAGCACCTATGCTATTGTCTAATTTTTTCCTTGAATTTCCACCATACATTGTGTCCTGTCATACATAGGTTGTAAACTTTTTGGGGCAAGGACTGTCTTATTTGTTCTGTTCATACAGCAATTAGCACAAGAAGGCCCTGATTTATGATTGGGGCTCCACAGCACTTTGATAATACAAATAATATATAATAATGAATGCCTAAGTTGTCATTATTGTAGATTGCAACAAAATGGTCACACGAAACGATGGTTAATTTTTCTCCCTGCATGACATGATTTCCCTTTCATAATTCAGATGATGAGCAAGGCTCATCCTCATTATGGGCAAGAGTGAAGTTTCTTTGCTAAAGAACAGTGAACATTAATGTGTCTGCTAGTCAAATGTACAGTGCAAAGAGCAAATAAAATCCAGGATAAAAAGTGTATAGTAGGAAGAGAACCTATAGCAATAAACCACTGGTAGAGCAAGCAGTGGAGCCAATACAAATACTGGGAAAAGTACTTGCCACAACATCACTACCTTGCTCCTGCCCCAAGCTGATTAGCTATACAGCTAAATCAAATAACTGAACAGAAAGGACAGAGGAAATATGTAGACAACAGATGATTTATTATGCACTATAGAAGAACCACCGGTTTAACCGTCTGCATTTCAATACATCCTAGAACAAAATCAATATTTATCATAAAACACCAGTTTAAAAGTAACAGCAAGTTGAGCTACTACAAGCCAAAATGACAGCATCTTTTTAGGAAGTAATAATAAGGAACTAACCATTTTCAGAAAATTACAGTACAAGAGATGAGTTTTCTGGTAAAATATCTATATGAGAACATCCTTTTGAGAATAGCATATTTGTCCCCTCTGCTGAGTAATAAAGACTAATAAATGATGAATGGTGAAATCATGAGCTGCAAGGGGGGCTCTAGCCCCTTATATGTGGCAATTAATGTGTCACCCACACAGCAGCTCAGAGGGTATCACCCTGACAGCTGCTCAGAGGGTGCCATACAGTTTTAAAATATTTCTTCCAAACTTACATTTGACACTTCTTTAATGGATTGATTTGCACTTCAGCCAACCAGCATCACAGAATTAGAGAAAACAGATACAAGAAAGACCTTTTAAAGTTCAGCTAATGCTGTATTTTCACAAACAGATGTCTATTTCCCAATCAATGAGAATATTTATTACACAGGGAAGAAAACCGAATGCCTTCCCCTCCCCCCCCCCAGATTGTTTCATTTATTCACACAATTAAAAATGGTACAAAAATGTGCCATGATTAGACTGACATTCATAAAACATGAGGAGTGTTAGTGAATAGGAAATGTTTGCTGCCTGAACACACTGTGAAGCAGAAGAACATTAGTTACTAAGGCCCTATTCCTCCAGCGAACTCGGCCTGGGTGGTCCTCCTTGCAGGATTGGTGCCTAAATGTGTACACCTAAATGTGTGCAACTTTACACCACCTCCTTAGAGTTAAAGTTTCCATGGGGTAATTTTCTTTGATCTGAGAGCTCAATTTTTGCTTTGTTGTAAGGAACATCTAACTTTTACTATGACTAGAAAAGGAAACTTGTTATTTTCCTCATTTTTTCAACTTAGTGTACTGTCCATGTGTTACAAATGATCTTAATCCAGTCTTGCAAACATTTATGCCCAAGTAACACTCCTCAGATGAAATGTCTAACCAAATTAATACAATGATACATCTCCACCTTTATTTACCTTCCCCTGGCTGTGCAACACTGCAGTGTAGCTACTCACACCATACAGTGAATATTTTCTTCTGCAAGAGGTAGTTGGGGTAAGAGTCCATGGGAACAAATATTCCCCCGCACCATGGCAGTAGTTTTGAAGTGGTGAATAGAAAATGGAGGCAAAAAAGAAAATAAATAAAGACACTCTCCACATCCTTTCCCCATTACCTACCAAAGGGAAGTGGTCCTGACCCCAAACCCCAGCTTTCCCACACTGCTACCTTAAAGGGGCAATAAACTCCATACAGGCAGTGTACAATGAGAAAAAGGGAGTTAAGAGACTGTCAAATGCTGTGGAGAAATGCCCTTGCATTACTACACATTAAAGTCACGTCCTCAAAATATTTCCACACTCCTTCAGTACCAGAATGGCCACTCTTTGTATTGCCTTGACTAATCCTGACTTGAATTAAACATCAGTAAAGGGCTGATGCATCCCTGCTTGTGGTAACCTTGAGTCAATGGCCTCTTCTCACCTTCCTCCAGCATGGGCATTCTTCTCCCTCTTTCTAAAAAGACAAGCCAAATTGGGAAGCTGCTCTTTCTGCAGAGGTCCAGTGCTGCTCCTCTGCATTTCGAGAGAGTCTCTTTATTACTACCTCCGATCTAGCAAAGACACTGACTTATCACATGTGGAAGAATATACAGAGCAGTACACAGACAGGGAAGAGCAAAGAAAAATGGAGATGGCAGAAAATTCTCATTTTGTGGCCATCATAGCATAGTGATTTGTTGCATCTTAAATAAAAAGGAAAGAATTATCAAGTTAACAGCGTGTTCTTCACTTGTATTATGCACAGGCTATATAAAGTTAATGAGAAACAAAAACAAAAAGGGTGGCCACTCCCACCCTCCAGTGAATATTTCTATAAATCAAAAGAGCAGTTGAATAAAACTGCTCTCCCACCTGCATAAAACGGAGATGGGACAAAGATAGGTGGCCCGAGCTTCGAATTTGCATTAGATAGCAATCTGAAATATTCCACACTTTGCAATTTTCTCCTTCTCAACTAAGATTCTCAAACTGAAATAATATTCTTTTCAGTAATTCTCACCTTGTTTCTTGGGCTCTAAATATTAACAGTTCAAACCTCAACATTACCATGGTAAAATTAAAGACAAGAGCAGTTCAAAATTCAGCACACGTTTAAATCCAACTGTTTATGTTGCCTTCCTAACATAAAGATATTGAAAAGATGCGTTTGACTTGATCTGCAAAAGTGCTGAATACCTGCAAATCCAACCAGCCAAAGTCAGTGAGAAATGGAGGAGCTTCGCCTTCTGTAAAATCTGGCATTTGGTGCTCTTCTGATGTAAAAAATTTCCTGAAATGGTCCAGAAACTAAGGGGTCAATTTTAAATATAATTTTATAAGGAATGTTTTGCTCACTGTACAGCTTATAGGCCTTTTCTATTATTTTCTTGTTTTTTAAATGTACACTGATTCGGTTATATCATAATCATTTCACTGAAACAGTAAAAGCTATGCAAGACATGTTTATGAGACAACACATTTTAATGACTACCTAGGGGACCCCTCATTACATGAATCAGTGACAGAATAGACTAATGGCTAGTGGAAAGGCATATTTAAAGGTTCTTTCATATGCATATTACTGTTCTAACAATGCAGCCATTGTGTTCTGTTTTGTCAAAGGCCTACTTGGGCAATCTTTTGTCCACTGATTCTTCATTCAGTATTCAAATTGTTGAAACAATACAGCATAATGGCTCCTTCAGAGACCTAATCCATCATGCTAAGGCATATACTTAAGGTTCAGTGCGGGCAGCTATGCTAAGCTGAAGTCACCTTTGTACATCGGCACCCAAGGGAGATGTACTCCATCAGAACATGGAGCAACCTCTGCAACTGCACAACACAAGAAAGCTCATGGAGATTCTGCAAACTGCACAGCTGCATCATTCATCACAGAGCAGCCAGAGAGCCACCAATGTGCCTTCACAATACTTACAGGATAACACAGCAGACAAGTTGTATCACACAGCTACGGTTGCACAGTGCTGACATGTACAACAGTATCAGCAACAAAATGGAAGCCTTATCTCCATATCTAATCCATTGCAAAAAGCATTATTTATTTTTAAAAGGACTCTACTGACCCCAGGATAAAACTGAGTGAAGGGGAAAAAAAGCAAGACTAAAATACACAAATGTACAAAGTAAAGAAACTGAAAGCTTTTAGAAAAAAATATATTTTTCTTCTAGCATTGCTTTGAGAAAGCAGTTCTACCAGCTGGAAACAACTGTAGGGAAAATAATTCAGACAGTTGTAATTTTTACATTGACTGCAACTCCTCAAAACACACCAATTTCAGTGTATCATGCTGATTTAGGAATTTAGTCAAGCAATGTACACACTCTACTTCTAAATCCCAAAACAAAATGTTGACAACGATCAAATGTTTTCCATAAGAATGCACAGATCTACTGAGGGTGGACGGGGAGGGAGGAGAAGACTAATGGCTTTGAATCACTGCGCATATGCTTCTGGAAAAAGACACTTTACCAAAAATGGATCACCAAAACTAAGGACTTGTCTACACATTGAGTAATCCCTGATTAACTCCACATGTAAAGAAAAGAATGAATAAATGGTGGGCTTTGCACTGAGAAATGAATTAACTGTGGTCTAATTTATTAATTTAGCATTTTTATGCAATAGTTCTGACTCCCAAAATACCGGACTACAATCTACTCAACACTGAACTGTAGAAACAGAATATATACTCTAATTTCATGCTTCCTTGCATCGTCTGAAAGTGAACCATTTGGAAAAAAAATACTATAAAAATAAAAATATCTATTACCCTCCATTAGGTATCCAAAGAGGGAGATTTTTTTTAAAATCAGCTTTAATTTCTTTAATAGCTAACAACTAATAGTGATAAAGTTTTCTAAAAGGTGTTTTTAAGGCATTACATGACCATTGTATTAACTTGAATTAATTGTTAGCAAAAAAGCCTCAACCATGAAGGTAATTACATTAAATTGCAGTTTTCTTTATTAAGTTACATTCAAACTCCTCTTCAAAAATTTTAATACTCTATCAACTTTCTTCTAGTTTTTCAGCTGTTAAGAGCGAGGTAATGAATTCTGGGGTGACTATGACATCAAAAGGGAAATCCGAAGGGAGAATACTGGAATGGAAAAGCTGTCTAGAGCCCAGACAAAGATGTCTCCCTCAAAGGATAAGGGTCTTTTTGCAATAAAGAAATAAGAATTTGGTGGTTAGGAAGAATGTGTGGAATTGGATAGATGCAGTTAGAGGCTGAAAATAAGGAATTAGCAATCAGGAGAAAGGAATAGTGTTGTAAAGAAGAAGGCGAAGACACGAGTTAAATCGGTAGGAAGAGGAAATTTTTCAGAGCTTCTCAGAATAAACCTTGGAAACCAAGTTTCTTCAGCCCAAAAAAGGTTGTTTCAAAAAATTTTTTGACTAACCAGGGTTTATAAAAAGTCTTTACCTCTAAATTTTTGCTAATCCAATTTCTGTTTCCTTGGAAACAAAAACAGATAAGCCGGGGCATCTTTCAGCATACAAGAGTTGTTAGGACTCTTGTGAGTTCCAACTAAGGATACGAGTTAGCCACCTACAAATTTAGAGCCTAACCGAAATACCTTGCAATTTGTGGTGATTTAACTTTAAAAAGTTTAAATTAAAGACATTTTAGAAGTTCTACATTTTCTTACAACATTTTTCTTTGCTTTAAAATAAGCTGTTATGGTGAACCCTGGCATTTCCTTGATGGATTTACATGTTTGTCTCTCCTATTTGTAAAACTCATAAATAAAAGAAGCAATTCTACATAGAGGTATGCTACGAGTGCTTTGGACATCGTTTTTTTGTTATTTGGAAGATGGATATTTTCATAATGCAAATATAAAAATACAAGTTCCAGCCCTAAACTAGTGAGTAGGCCAGATGTACAGTGTTACTTGCTTCATCTCTCATGGATTATGCAGCATCTTAAAGACTGGTATTCCTTTCTATTTATGTTTGTGCGTGTCTGTAGCCTATAAATGCACACACAAAAAACCACTCAGAATTTTAACTGTACAGCCTCAATATGGAAAGTCAAGAATTTCAAAAGCTAACTTTTCCTCACTGAACATCATGTCTATATTTATATACATTTAACAAATCATATTTTATTCTACGTGCTGTAATAAAAATAGAAAATTGCCTATGTGTTAATGAAGCCACATGATTATGCTGTGACAACCTTAACTTGGTGCATTACTTGTGAGACTGTGATTTTAACTATGCATTTAATGTTTTATCAACAGCCTTCTGCCTTTAGATTTCCAAGGGTTTATTTTTTGCTTTCTTAAAAAAAAGAGAGGGGGAGAAATTAAATTAAGTTTATAAACTCCTGAGCTATTGGGTTCACAGAGCTCAGGCACTCACAAATTGCTTACACTGGAATCATTAGATTAGCAGAGGTTACACAGAGCTCATCTTGTCTTCAGATGGAAATTTCTTCACACTACATTAATAAAAATGGGGCAACCCAGAAAGTACTAAGCATGCAGCGCTCAGGACAGTAAGAGAATGATTTCCCAGCGAAAAAGCTTAAGGCCCACATTTACCAAAAGCACTGAAGCACATGATTAACTGTAACTTTGATAGGATTTAAGCACGTATTTCTGTTTTGCTGAACCAAGGCCATACAAATTATTGGACTGCAGAAGTGAATCTCATTGCTTCATTTGTAACTTTTGCTACTTAAGAAGGTGTAAGTAACCCAGCAAAAGAATGCTGCAAGCACATCTACAGAACTATTTTATTCAACAGTCCTGGGGTACAACAGTTTGCTATTATCTTTGAAAATACACAGCTATTTTGTAAAATATACAACATGCCTCACAGCAGAGAATTCATTTCACCGCACCTGGATCAGACACAAGAAATAATGTACAATGATTTGTCAGGACTGACCTTTTGATAAGACATAAATTTGTCTAGATTTAAGGCACTTGAAAAAGGTGCAGAAGTTCATTTGTGTTAAACAAATGCTGTATCAGCAGTCTGAGAGCAGCAAATATACTGACACTGATAAAAACTACTATTCTATTGGACTTAAACTTCAGTGTAATAAAACAGATTTGGCATTTCAGCATGGCAAAATATGATTCATAACCAACTATCATTCTTATTTAGACCTAGAAATGTCAAGTTCTGTAATTAACAGTAGTAACTTGCAGGGCCACACATTCAGGGTGTAATGACAAATGAGAATTCTGCCTTACCCAGTTGTTCAAGTTCTTTGCAAACATATGCTCTTAAAATACCTTTGCAGATGCACAATTTAACACTATAACAGAGTGCATCAAACACCACTGATTTTAGAACAGTGTGATTCGAATTTGTAATGTAAAACAAGATAACTGAGAAAACAATATTTTACTTTATCCTTTACTTATTTTAATTCCAAATTTCTCTCTTTTGTGATTAACTGCAGCATCAGTAAAAATTCAAGAACTGTCCAGGACTTTACAAACAGTTTTTATTCTTCCTCAAAAAAAACAACAACAAAACAAACTATTTTGGATTTTTATATTTATACATATATATATATCCTGTATGTTTACTGTGCTTTATTTATTTTAACTGATTAGGCACTTATTTTTGGTAAGTCATACATGTTTAGATATTGATTACAATAACTCCCTATAGAAATTCTTTTGAAGACCACACAAAAACACATTCTTCTTCTGGAGCCAACCACATATATAACATAGTGGTAGAAAATTCCACTTAAACAGGACCACCTAACCAACCGAAGCCTACACTGACACTTTGTCAGGAGCCCGAAGAATATATTTAATAAGTATAAAAGCACTCTGTCATTTTTAATACAGAGAAAGAGCCTCCATAAAGAAATTATAGACCCCAGCAGGTATGCTGCTCCAATTAAGATGGAGCCCATAATTCCAGGTTGCAATTTCATACTGGAGGTGAAGGCATTCACAGATTCCTTTACAGAACCTCATGCTATTTTTGCCTTTTTTTTTTTTTTTTTTTTTTTTTTTTTTAAAAAGGCTCATGACTTAAAGGCATTTTGACTATCACTGCCATAGATGTTAGGAAGACAACCTTCAGACATACTCCTCTTACTTAACACATTCAGTCTGTTAAACATAAATACTTTTAGTAAAATTAAGATCTAAAAATTTCATACTGAATCACAGCAGAGCCAATAGCATACTGACAAGTTCCAAAGGGGTAGCCGTGTTAGTCTAGGTCAGCCAAACAAAGAAGGAGTCCTGTGGCACTTTTAAAGACTAACAAATGTATTTCTCGCATAACATAACAACAACGTACTAGGAAGGCCAGAAGTCTAAAATTATTATAAACCATCTTGTGTTTTGATTTATGAGCCATTCTCTCTCTATGCTACTTATCTGCTCCATTCTAGTGTGTACAGAGGACAACAGCCTATATTGTTTCCTAATCTCAGTGATTGCCGGAACATCAGCACTGTAAATGTTTAATTGCTTGGCCAATGCACATGTAGATGTGTCCACCATGATTCTAGTACCCAGCACTGTATCTGAGGCCCCAATTCAACAAAGCATCCATTCAGATGATCATGATGGTCCCCACTGACCATAAAGTGTACGACTCTATGTGCTTAAGTGTCCATTGTCCTGAATATCAATGGATATAAGCACGTGTTTAATTGCTTTGCTGAAGGTGGGGGGAGGGGAGGGGAGGAATCTCTGTACTCATCCTATCCTTTCTTATTAGCTCCGTTGGCAGCGCTATGGTAATACAAATGATGATGATCAATAGTGTGCACCAAGGCATTCAGCTCAAAATGCATTTAGAGTAAAGTTTTTTCTTTTACTTTATTTTGAGGGAGAGGAGTAGTCTTTTTTAATTAACAGGTTTCGGCTTTTATGCCTTTTAAAAAATTTTACATAGGAATAAGGTGGAATAGTAATAAGAAAAGGTAAATCCCTATTGTGAACCCAAACCAAAAAATTCAGAAACAAAGTCTAATGGTAAAAATCAATTATGATTGGTTCCAACTGAAAAGATAATTCCCTTCCTGCACAGCTAAAGTACAGGGACAGGAAGAACAACACTGAACCAGAACACAGTGAAAGCTCATGCTTATATAATGAAACCCAGGACATTGGGTTCATCATTATCATGTTGCCCAGAAAATTATTTTCCCTGCCTACTTAAAAAAAAATAAATTAGGCCCACATCTTGCAAGCTCCTACACAGATTTTTAACTTAGTGTCTATTAGCAGTAACTAAAGCAGGGGTCAGCGCCCCTCCTCCTCAACCCTCAGCTGGTGACGAGGATCCACTCGTGGAAAGAAGCTACCTGCAATGGCTCCTCCCGGCAGCGTGCCTGAGGACCTCTATCCCCAGTCACACCATGGAAAGAAGTTGCCTGGAGTGACTCCTTTTGGCAGGGCACACCACAGAGAGGAGCCGCTCTGGGTGGCTTCTTTACACGGTATGCCTGGGCCATGGACATGGCAGGGACCTCCGCACTGCAGCCGCCCCTGAAAGAAGCCACTCGGAGTGTCTTTTGGTGGCAGGAGTGGTAATTTCTGTGGCGCCACAGAGGATGCCGAGCGCCGCTCTGAATGGGCTCGTGTGCCACTCTTGGCACCCGTGCCGGGGGTTGCTACTCCTGGCCTAAAGCCAATGGGACTGCTTACAATTAAACATGTACAAAAGTGTTTTCAGAATCAGATTCTTAAGATACGTGTGGGTTTTTAAAATGTAAACCCAGCAAATGGTGTCAAATGGAAAGACCTGAAACAGAAGTTCTTGATCTAGAAGAGAGATGCAAGACTGGCTAGGGCAATGAATAAGTACTGATTTGGTGTCAGCACACCAACCTTTTGTTACCGTGCTTTTAAACACATAATTATAAAAATAGTTAGCTCTGAGAAAAACAACTGGCTTTTGATACACAAGATAAAAGGAGCCCTTACTTTATAAGTATGCTTTTTATTTTTACCTTTAAGAAAAAATTTTTAAAAGATATAAATTCCTGTTTTACAGTATCTGTCTCGCTTCATTTTATTATGGATCCAAATATTGTGATGTGGTTAACGCACTGAGGCTTGTTCGTTAATTATACATGAAGAGCTACCTAAAGCCCACTGTCCACGTTTAGGTCATCAATCGACTATTCCTGGTTCTGTCATGCGAGACACTAATGCTTCCCCTGCTAGCTCCACTCAGTCAGTTCTGTGATAAAGACATGGCTCCAGAGGAGCAGCAATTAAAACAAACTGCCATGCCATAGCTTTATAATAATGTCTCATTTGCAAAGGCACGAAAACCAACCGTGTGGGCGCTGCTGCCGCACCCCCTTGCTTGAACAGGTTTCCATTATATACAGCGTTCACAATTTGGTTCCAGGGATGTCAGCATCCCCACTATAAAAATTGTTCTAGCACCCCTGCTCACTCCTCTGCAATAGTGGAGGGAACACAAGTGCAGATGAGTAAAGCCTGTGGACTACAGAGTATGGAGCTGGCACAGGCGATATCTCCCCCTGTACAGAGAAAAGGAGAGTCTCCTACACGTGCGCACACGCCTCATGCTTCACAATATAGTCCCATTATGTTGTGAAAGCCCCCAAACAAACAGCCCTTAGGATAAGAAAAGCACTCAAAACTCCATGAGAGTGGTATTAAAAGTTTGAATGACAGATTAGATGGCATGGGAAATAACCAAAGACTAACACTAGCCACACTCTTAATAGAAAGTTGTGGAAAAAAATAAGGCCTGGTAGATTTTTAGCAGGGTAACCGTTATCTCAAGGGCTCAGGGTTTCCTTAGATAAATGTTTTCACACATGTACAATATACCACAACCATAAAACTCTTCGCTCTTGTGGCCTGGGAGCTGTAACAGACTGGCTACAACACAGCCAGCTAATGCAGATTAAAACACATTAGCCTGTGTCTTAAGAAGGCTTTACTATCATATTAAACTAACATGACTGAACCAGATCCTTTTTTCTCCCTGTCAAAACTGAGCATTAAGTGTTACAGGTAACCAAGTGGCCAAGAACGTGGGGAGAAGGATGCAGGAATAGGAAATGGTAGCCATTTTTAAAGATGGCAGAGACTGGCATTTTTCTAAAAAGTAATATTATTCTTTAGCTCTTACTGAAGAGAGATGTTGCCTCATTAAGAAGAAAAATGCCCCCTTCCCCCCCAAAAAACCATTCAGCCTTAATTTCAAATTCTCCATTGTTTGCATTACTTCATTTCAGAGATCATTCAGAACTGGACCACAAAAGTCTAATACCCAATACGAAGTTTCATAGCTGATCCTTTTTTAAATTAAAGTTTTTACTCAAGCAAATTGAGATTTGGTAATTTTCCAAAAATTCATTCCTTGCCATATCTTCATATATAACAAAGAGAATGAATCTCTGCTTAAAGTGAGAAACTTAAGTTAAGCGTAATTAATTATGGAGCAGCGACAGACATCTTAATCATATATTATTGTGGTACATCTTCCTTTCTGCCATCTCAGAACTACACCAATAAATGGGAGTTCAGCCTACACCCAAACACTATAGCACTGAAAACTAAGTCCTGACATCCAGCACTAAACTTCTAAATATGGCTACAAATACAAAAGCATAATTTGCTCGCTTCAAGCAAAACAAAATAAATTCAAAATGCAAATAGTATACTGTATCACAGACATTACTAGACTAAATAACTAAATAATGCAATATATGAATCCAAAAATCCATGGCTAATGTTTCATGTACCAGTACTTATTAATACCGTGTTTCCCCGAAAATAAGACAGGGTCTTACATTAATTTTTCCTCAAGAAGACACCCTAGGGCTTATTTTCAGGGGATGTCTTTTTTTTTTTTTTTTTAAGTACGGTACAACAATCTACATTTATTCAAATATAATTAAGTCGTCTTCTTCTGGAACATCATCATAACTCTCCAAACCCCGAATTCCATCCTGAATTTCTTGCGACTCCATTTCCTTTAGAACCATTGGCCCCAATCTCTCATGTCGAGCAATAGAGCTCTCATTAAATGAGCAGCTCTTATCCATGTAACCTGCTCAGAGTGCATTGGCAACAACACTGTCAGTGATTTTATCCCATGAATTCTTCACCCAAATCACGACCTCTTGCAGGCGAGGCTTCACAAAGTTTCCACGCTGATTTCTTGTCATTCTATTTTCAATGTAGTCGTTAATTTCCATGCGCAAATGGTCTTTGAATGGCTTGTTTATTGCAATATCAAGAGTCTGCAGATAGGCAGTCATTCCTGCAGGAATCATTATTTGATCTATTCTTCTCTCTGCAAGGAAGTTCTTCATGTCTTTAGCACGGTGAGTGCTGGCTGAATCCCAGACTAGCAGACCTCTTTGGCCACCTCGCAAAACAAGTGGCAGCATTAAATCAAGCCACTTCCTTATAACTGCTTGTGTGCACCAGGCTTTTTCGGTTTCAAGAACATAAATGCCTGAAACATGTTCAATCTTATCTTTCTTGCCCTTAGTGATGATAAGAGGTGTGGCTTTCTTTCCATCCAGACGAATTGCCAAAATACAGGTAACATGTGAACTTTCGTGACCAGTGGAGGGAACGTAGATTGAGGAGGTACCCCTCTATTCAATTGTCGTTTGGGCTCCTTGACCCATAAACACTGCAGTTTCATCCATAGCAATCATGTTGCAAAGTTGGTATTTAGAAAAGTCGATGCCATCAACAAAGGACTTGAATGCAACTGCTCGCTTAATAACTTCAGCATCTTCCAACTTAAACAGTGTTGTCGATTTTCTTAGAGACAGTTCATATCGCTGAAGGAAGCCATCCAGCCAGTGTTGTGATGCTTTGAATTCTTCTGGGGATATTTCTAATTGTGGTGCCATTGCAAGGGCAAATGCTTGAATATCAGCCCTGCGCACAACCAAAGCCTTTGCTCTCCTGTCAGCAATCCGTTCAGCGATCATGTCTTCCAGCTCAGGAAATAAAGGTTGCCGACCTGAACCAAACTTGCGCTTCTTAGCATTTCCTCTGTCCACATGTAGACTGAGGTTATCGTATTCTGCCCGCCATTTTCGGACCATTCGGATATCCAACTTCTTCTCTTGGCAGAAAGCCGTAAGATTCTTGCCCTGGGAGTCCTCCACAATTCCTTTCTTGTACTCAACAGAATAGCTCTTTCTTTTTGCATTCATCTTGTCTGGGGGTACAGATAATCAGGAAAAGCAGAGATAGGCCAGCAAAGCTGATGTGTAAGGGCTGGTTTATTTATCAGGGATCCAGTGAGCACTGGGTCCAATCTGCACAGTGGAGCTGGGATGATCTCTCTGGGCTCAGTAGGAGACTGCTTGCTGAAGCTTTTCCCCTATCCCCTGGTGTTTGTGTGGGGTGAGAGAGGCCCACAGACTGTTGCTGGTTGGTGCTGGGGGAGAGAGGTCCACAGTGCTGAGTAAAATGGCAGCCACAGCTTTCTTTCTTCCCCCTGGGGACACACAATACCTAAAGCGGAGCGTCCTGCTCCTCACTTCACTGAGGAGACTTTCACTGTGGAGACCTCCGGTCTCTATGTCTCCCCCCAAAGCCTCAGCTTGCAGCATGCACAGGATGGCCGGGACCTGACAGGGGGAGCCGACCTTGTTGGTGGGGCTGCCCGCACCTCTCCGGTCACCTCCGGGATAGCAGCTGTCACGATGGGGCAGATGAGAAGGGCTGCCCGCCTTCTTTACCGCTCCGCACCGAAGTGCATGGGTTGTGCAGATACGCTGCATAGCCACGCCCATCACTAGGTTTTATTTTCGGGGTAGGGCGTATATTGTGCAAATGCTTAGAAACCCTGCTAGGGCTTATTTTATGGGTAGGTCTTATTTTTGGGGAAACATGGTATATCACAGCAATAGATGTAGTATAAAACTTGAATAGAATACCAGTCAGATAACCATGCTACCATTATCACAGTCACTGAAAGACTTCTGGTTTGAGTTTTTTCCAGTTTTTTCCATAAGTACATCAACTGGATTATATTTCTTAAAAAAAAAAAAAAACAAAAACAAAAACAAAAAAACCCAACAACACAATTTCCTACCTTGCACTTTCAGTTTAACTGGTAAAGAATTGAAACGACAACTCCTATAATAAAGACCTTATAAAACGTTCAGTTAACATTCTCCTAGGGCTTGAACTAGAAAATGTTATTCTCTCAACTGATTTCTCTCTTTGTAAGCACAACCTTTCAGCCTATGGTCCTTGGATTCTTTAAAAAAAAAAGCTATTAGCCATAAAGCATCTATGCCTTTCAACAAAAAGGGATTCATTCTTCATTTAACAGGTAATACATTTTGTATGAAGGCTGGTATTTTTCCAGATCTCCAATCCAGCACACACACATTTTTAATTGGATCTGGTTCTTCAAACAATTGACCCTACCTACCTGTACTAAGAATTTTCCAGTAAGCTTAGATGCGATTGCTCCTGTATATATTGCTCAAGATTTTCTTTTCACTTTCAGCACCATTCCCATAGTCCAACATGCAGATGTTTAGGTACAGCTATCAAGAGCTGTCAACTTCTGAGAAACCCTCTCTTTTACAGACTAACAGACAACCCCTCTGGAATTGTTTGAATTGACCTTGTGACTTACCCTTCCCTGCATACGTATATCTACCTAACATACTGCAGTGTCCATTTCATGCATCAGAGGAAGTGGGATTATGCCCAAGAAAGCTGATGTGATAAATCAGGGGTCTGCAGCCTGAAGCTCCAGAGCCAGCCTCCCATGCCAGGCTCTGGGCTCCCCATTGCCACTGGGGGACCCCAGAGGCAACCACACCAGGCTCTGGGTTCCTGACCCCCTTCGCTGGGGGACCCTGCAGCAGATGCCCTGGCCCAGCTCCCCCCACCAGGAGGCTATACCCATTGTGCCTCTCAAAACACTTGGTTATTGCAAGAATTCTTTAAAACGGCTCTTCTTATCTTTTGGGTTACCGACCCCTGCGATAAATAAAATTTTTAAAAGTGCCACAGTACTCCCTGTTTGTTTTGCTGAAGTAGACTAACATGGCTACTCTTCTAGAACCTCTCTCTTTTACAGGATCTCTTTTACAGGGGAAAGAGTAGCTTGCTACAATGCAATCCATCACTCTCTCCAGTGAGAATTTAGAACATATCCATTGCCTTGACAAAGGCCTGCACCATGAAGACATTAATCTTGGAGTATACAAGTTATGCTGGGAGCTGAGAAGGGACATGAAATTGTGAACTATTCTTCTATTTCAACACCGTCAAAAAACAGTAGAATAAATATAGCTAAATAACTCTTTAAAAGCTGTCAAGCACAAAATGGGCAGATTTTTCCAAACTTCCTAAATCCTCGACTAAAACCATGGGAAGAGCTGTCTAGAGATATGTTTTGCTCCACTAGCTGACAGGTTCTGTCCTCCGCCTCTTTTTTTCTCCTTTCCAGATTACTGGAACAGACTGTTGAGTGTACTTTTTAAAAAATATGTACAAAATAACTGTTTGGATAGTACCATATATATTTTATTATGAATAAGCCTAACTTTGCTGTTCACTATAAATAAACAATGCCTATTATAAAGACAAAAACAAAAAACAGATATCTGCATACTGCAGTGTTGACATCGGATTGAATGCCACACTGCAGATACATTTTAACAAATTAGTAAGAAAACAAACATGATTTTTAAGGAGTCATGGATGGTGCATTAGAAAATACATTTTGTTCATTTATTTTGACAAATTTAAGTTTAGTTATCTCATGGATAAATTATTAGTCAATGTACTGTGGAATATTATGTAAACTAAATTAAAACAATATGAAACTTTACTACTCTTCTGCAAATAATCTTTGCTGAGAAATAGAGACCACAAATCTTTTGTTTTCGGCGACTGCGGATTAATGAAGTGAGAATTAGCAAATTTCTATTATAATATGGGGAAGTTTCAACACTAATTTCTCAAAGGAAGAAAATCAAAGTAGGAAATGGATTATACAATAAAATACATATTTTTAAAGTGCCAAGTAAACTTAGCTGATTTGATTTCAATGTAATCCACAAAAAATACTGCTTATTTACCTAAAGTTTAAACCAGTCATGTTTTTATTTGCAGAACTATATGCTATGTTACTGGACAATACCTCGTGTTTGGCCATATGAAGGCTGCTTATATGGTAAGCTGCTGGATTTGACAAAGGGCATTATTCAAATCAACAGCAGCAACCCCTGTGTTGCTTTCTCATAAATCAACAGAAAAACAGAGGGAGTTACCAGATCCCATATTTATGCACATGCCCCCTCAAGCTGTCTATTGCACACTTATCTCTTAAGAACAAAAGTATAGTAATCTTTCAATTCCCCCAAGCCTGTTTTATTATTTAAGAAGTGAAAGCCAGATAATTAAAATATGCTCAGTGTTCACAAACTTATTTTTAATACACTTTTGCTGAATGTACTGTGGAAAATATCCCATTTTAGCTAAAATATGCCATACGCACTGGAATTTGCAGAAGTGTTTTTGAATTTACTAACTTCTCAGATAAATGCTTTTAAATGACTGGGGATACATGAACACATTTTAGAGTATATTGATCTTAAAAAAATGTATGTTATTGTAGCAGATTTTTTAGGTAATTGTAAAATATCTTTGGAAAAAATAACCAACTGAAGGGGGAAAGCAAATTCAGAAAGACACTGCTCATTTGCACTGTTGTTCCTTTTGTTTGATAACTGACTGTAATAGCGAGTAAATGAATAGCTAAGTTGTAAGCATAGAACTCAGGTAAATAAAATATATTTGAATTGAAAGCTCCGCAGCTCTTCTATGGACAGAAAACCCATTGAAACCAATGGGAGCTCAATTCATGTAGCTGCTACACTAGAGAGGCAAAGAATGACTAGCAAGTGTCTCTTAAATGGAGGACATGGTCAATATTGGTAAGCCTTAACATAAACTTCCCCTGACAGTTGTTAGATACTTGTACTGTTATAGTGAAGATTGCAGCTGTGTTTTTTTAAAGTGATGATAGCTGCCTCACACTTCTGTAAATATTTAACTAAATCCCAAGTCATTTTAAGACACATTGTAAAGATAGCCAATGCATCTGTGGTAATGCAAGAACTACACTATGAAGCAGATGTCATGATAAGTTAACTTTATGGCCTTTCTAGTTCCTTCATTCTAAAGCAAGAGAAGCAATCACTGATTCACCAGCTTTCCATTATCATGTGAACAGATATAGGGAAGCCAAACAAACAAGGAGTCCTGTGGCACTTTTAAAGACTAATAAATTTATTTATCACATATGAGCTTTCATGGGAGAAAATCCCACTTCATCAGATGGTTTGATGAATAGTCTGATGGGCCCTGTATGTTTGTATGTGCCCTTCAGGAAGCAAGGTTCTATTATCTTTCAAAGTACAGCACTTTGGCTGCCTTGCTGGAGCTAATATTTTTCAAGCCTCTCACTTCTTTTTTGAAATCCTGGGGTTGGGAAGGGAGGATTGGAGTTTTTTTGATTCCCCAGCTGCCTTTGAAGTCCAGGTAGCAGCAATGACAAAGCATGCTTTTTCCTCATCCCCCTCAACAAGAAGGTTGTGATCTTACCTTCTTTTGGAAGCTGACCTCATTACATTTACCCATGCCTTGATCATCTTGGAGTTTGGTTACTATAACGTGCTCCATATGTAACTGCATCTGAAGACTATTGACAAACCATCAGCTGATGCAGAATGTAGGCAGCCTGTCTATTTAAGCTAGTATTTTGGTTTTGTTTGCAAAGAATTGATGATCTGCAAAACCACCTCTCTCTTTGTGTGATACAGATATTTGAAATCTGTAAGGATTTTGAATTAACAAATCACTGGTTTAAATGTAAGGGAGCTTTCAACAGGATATTTCCAAAGAAGAGCTCTTGACCTGGCTATCCCACTCATGTTCAAAGCCAGTCATTGGACCTTCAAGCTAGTAGCCTTGGTAATAAACAAGAGGAATTGGAATTGCTCATTTATTAGCACACATTAGGTCTAGCTGGTATCACTGAAACCTGGTAGGATGATTCTGCAATGTTAAGATCCATGGTTATAATAACTTAACTAGGAAGAATCAAGTGGGCAAAAGAGGAAGTGAGTGGCACTCTGTGGGAAAATGGCATTACCTGTTTCTGAATCACTGTTAACTCCAAAGAAAATGATTTTGAATACTTATGGATCAATATCCTAACTGATAAATCACAACACCTGCTACTGGTTTGGTATCAACGGAAGATTTGCACTACCTTTCTACAACACTTAGAGGGAAAACGTTGGGTGATCATAGGGGACAACGATTTGAGTGACATATACTGTTGGCCTTGTCCTGCAAGTACTAAACCATTTGCAACGGGGGTGCATAATTGCCCCTATATCTATTATGCTACAAAGCATCTGAAGAAGTGGGATTTTCTCCCACGAAAGCTCATGCGATAAATAAATCTATTCATAACGTAGTCTCACTTGCCCAACCATGTTACTACTACCTACATTCACAGGCTTCTATGCCTTCTCAACTGACTCATTTCTTGAAAGCTCTGAGAGCCAAACAGACCATTATGGTCACCTAGTCTGACCTCCTATATGGTCACAGGCCATAGAACGTCTTCAAAATAATTACTAGGACATGTCTTTTAGAAAAACATCCAATCTTGATTAAACCATTGTCACTGAGGGAAATTCCATCATTACCCTTGGTAAATTATTCCAATGGTTAATTTTTCTTGCTGTTAAAAACTTTTGTCTTATTTTGGTCTAAATTTGTCTAGCTTCAACTTCAAGCCACTGGGTTTTATTACCTCATTCTCTATTAGGGTCAAGAGCTCATTATTAAGTATTTGTTCCCTATATAGTTAGTTACAGCTGTAATCAAATCACATCTTAACCTCTCTGTTTAGCTAAATGGATCGATCTCCTTGAGTCTTATCACTACACGGCATATTTTTTAATCCTTTAATGATTCTTGTGGCTCTTCTCTGAACTAACTCTAATTTAATAGCATCCTTGATAGTTACAGTACCCTTCTTTCATTGGTATTAAGTAAACCTACCTTAAAAGTGCTAGATATGTAAGAAAATAAGTTGATCAAAATACGTTTTGCATGTAAAACTTAGTGATTTATTAAACAAGGGAAGTATTATCTGCTTTTACTGCATTGCACTGATTGTTTCTAGTCACCACATTAAAGAATTTTAAAACTAATAGATCTTATCCACACCCCTAGTTTCTATTCATTGAATGGAAAATGGGAAAAAGATTTTCCTGCTCCTTTTCAACTCCCAGTTGGTTTCTTAATTTGAATAAACTCATCATTGAACTAAATTAATCGAATATACTGAAGAAAATATTCTATTTGCACCTGCATAAGAGACTACTGATGTTTAAAAAAAAAAAAAAATCACTTCAACAAACTCTAGTTCCAAATGTTTAAACAGTGATTTAAGTGACCTGACTTTCTTTAAAATTTAAAATTTTTTAAATTTAATTTAAATTATTTTAAGAGATGTTTATCTTAATGTAAGCTGTCCATTTCAAATTTAATTTTAAATGAGTTTATTTAAAAATTTCTGTATTTACTTTAAATAAAACAAACCAATTTAAATAAAAATCTAATTGTAGATTTTAAATAAATAAATATCTATTTTTATCCACCCTGCTGTTTACACACGTCTTGACTCTTCTCCTACCATGTCGCATTGCCTTCTGGGGTTCTGACCTTCGCTAGACCCAGCAGTATCAATCTCCTCAACTTGTTGTCTCCCTTCTCAGGCTCCCCATTACCCATCATTATCCCCCAGATGGAGTTGCCATTCTATCTACCCCCTTGACTGATCCTCTGCACCCCTCAGCCTTTTTCCGATGCCCACATCCTCCTGCTCCCACTCCCTTTCAGTGTCTCTATTGCTCCTCACTTTCTCTGTATTCTGTCTATCTCTTGAACCCTACAGTGGCAGCAATTTTGCCTCTAGTCCTGGTTTCATTCTCACTGGAGCACAGTAGGAGCTGGCAGTCAACTTTATTAAGGACAGCCTCAGTTCCAAATGCAGACAGACTTTAGGAAAATGGCAGTTATCTTGCTGGCTTCAGCCCCATCGACAATAAGAGATAATCATTTTAAATAAGGGGAAATTTGTGAACTGGAACCTGTCACATTTCATGAGACAGGTTAAAAAGACACATACTCTTCCTCCCGAACCCCCCAAATCACTGCATTCATGATAAAAATCAGAGAAGTTGGCAATATTGCCTATTCAACACACTATTGTGATGGTATACTCAGGAGTGGTTCTTTGATCTGAAGTAACAAGGCTGCTCCATAACTCCCCACTGAAGTCAGACAACACTCCAGTGGTAAATCAACCAGTCTTACTTAAAAGATGAACACAACAATACACATTTTTAAGCGAGACTGGTTGGTTGATTTGCCACTAGAGCATTGTGTGGGCGGTAGGCAGACAAAATGGGGCTGAGCAATGCACCAGGGACACCCAACCTCCAAAGGAGGGATGCCAACCTTCCTTAAGTCCTACAGTCTCCAGAAATTAAAGATTATGTCATGCGATGAAGCCTCCAGGAATACGTCCAACCAAAATTGGAACCCTATGGGAAAAGTGGAATTGGGGGCATCAGAAACCTGTAGTCCCAGGAGGATTGGTTCTAGGCATTTGTTTGCTTCCTGCAGAAGCAGAGACACAAGAGGAGTATGGTATCAGAGGTCTCTGTGGCAAAATGGAAGAAATTTATTAAGTCCTAATAATACACGAGATCCTATATAAAACACATTGATCCTATAAAAAACACATTGGAAGAAACAGTCTTTGTTCCACGAGATCCATAATTTAAGATAATAATTTTCAATATTTAGGTGAGGGTGGCTAAAAAAGAATCCGTTTTTTTAAAAATTTTAAAAAGTCACATTTTTAGCTAAATTGGATTTTTTTTAAAAGTTAAATACAGGTTTTTTTAAAAAGTAAACCTATTTAAAATTAAATTTGAAACAACAACATATGTGAAAACCTTAGTTTACTGTATCTATTCAAATCATTTAAATTAAATAAAAATATATTAAATAGCATGTTTGCTGTCCAGTTTTAAAGTCAAAGAACTGGTGGCAGTTGCTGGCC
>ML685766.1:39266137-39290424 GCA_007922175.1 Pelusios castaneus
TAACTATATCATAGTTCATTCAAAATTAAGAAACCAGCTGGGATTTGGTAAAGTACGAAAAGCTTGTTCTCCTCTTCCAATATGTAAGTAAAAATTAAATAAAATAGCTCTAAAATCTTGAAGTACATGGTGACCAGAAAAAAGGTCATTTCAATTCATTAACTACTGACAATACTTTCCTTTGGTTAATAATTAATTCGTTTTGTGACAAAGTGGGAACTTTCTGTAGTATTTTTAAGAGGCCTATGTCTGTCTCAGTTTCCCCCTATTCTCTGCATTGCTACCCAGGCAGGAAAAAAGGATTATGTTTCCTTTCAGGGCAGATTAAGAGGCATAGGTGTGTCAGTCCAGCATGCTGGAGATGCGGGGGGGGCCCCCACTGGGGGACAGCCTGGGGCCCCCTCTGCACATAGGAACTGATTAAGGAAGAAAGTCAAATACGGAAAACACACACCTTTGGGAGGGGAGGCTGACACACTAAAATGCTTCCCCCCAAAATTGATCAAAATTGGATTTTAACAAGTTTTCAATGTAAAAATGTGTTCTAATAAACTTAGATTTTTTCTGCCTATATCCAGCTCACTTAAGGTAGTTTATGTAACTAATAAAATGCCATTTTTGTTGTATTTAATTGAATTCAAATTTCTATCAAATCAGCTTGGCACAAGTCACAAATAAAATCGTCATCATCATCTAGTATGTAAGAAATGCACCATTTTAATATAATAAAATGTGTAAAAATTAAGACTCTGAATATATGTAAATTAAGCTATTTAATCACTTAAAGTAATGCATATAGAAGTAGTATGTCCTCCTGGTTAGCAAGGAGTAACAAATTTAGTGTAAATGCTATATTTAGCTGCAAATCAACATGTTTCAATGGTTACCAAACAAACAGTGAGAGTCAACCTTTCTTTAGCAAAATAACTAAAAAGAGCAAATACAAAACATGATTAAAATCAATTGTTTAAATCAAGGTCTTCAGTTTGCCAGTAAAATTATGAATGCGTTTTCAGGAAAACTGTCTGCTCAGAAAGCTGCAAGCAGGGACTTTCTTTCCAGACCAAAAGACTTCAATGGTGGAGGCTGAAATGCCCATAGTGATCCTGGGAGACCCAGCCCACCCCTTAATGCCATGACTCATGAAGATTTATGCAGGCAACCTCATTAGCAGCACATCTATAGAAGCACAATAAACAACGAACAATAGGATTATTGTGAATACAACAACAGCACTGACACATTACTGCTAAATATACCTGTTTCTTACTGTCCCCTGGCGAGCGCACAGACCCACACTGAAGCAGGGCATAGCATGTTTTTCCCAAAGGGGTAGAGCGGGCCATAAACCCGGAGAAGAGCTTATGGCTAGGAAGTTATTTGGAGTCTCAATGCCCACTGAGAAGGACAAAACTGTAAACTGTGGCATGATTTTCCACAGGTGGGGGCCATGAAAGCCAATATCTCACTGCTCACAGTAGCAGGGATTCTAGAGTGCATCCCCTCCCTGGGAGCAGCTTCAAACCAGGTCCTTATTTTGCTGGCATGTGTGCCACTTGCTGCACACGTGATTGACAGTTGGGGCGGTAAAGTTTCCTTCAACAGAAAAGGGAACAAAAGTTGCTCTGCCAGGGAAACTTCAACAGTGGATTTGCAAGTACCTCCAGGAAAATTTTCTTGAAACCTCTCTGGAGGAGTCCTACGAAATCTCAGTGCACATTAACAAGCTTCCCTGCCGCCCTACCTAGCTGAAGAGGATGTGGGGGGGGGGGGGGGGGGAGCAAATGCATCTACTGTTGTTCATCTCTATCCTTTCAACCACCTCTAAAAGATACAGTACCCCCCACCTCAGATGCACCAGTCCCCAGTTCCAGGACATCCTCCAACTCTACCTTCTTCTCAATGACTTCCTCATTGGAGCTGTTTCTGGTGTCCACTGGCCCTGCGGAGGTATACTTGGATGTCTTGAGAATGGAAATGGGGTTGCCGTTGAGGATGGCTTCCAGCTCCTTATAAAAGCAGCAGCTCTTTGGCTCCGCACCAAAGCAACTGTTTGCCTCCCTAACCCTCTGATAGATCTGCCACAGCTCCTTGATTCTCTCTCGGCATTGCAGTTTGTCCCATTCATAGCCCTTCTCTGCCACGGCTCAAGAAATCTGGCTGTAGGTATCATAGTTCCTATGGCTAGAGAGGAGCTGGGACCGCACAGCTGACTCTCCCCAAATACCAGTCAGGTCCAGCAACTCTGGTGTGCTCCAAGCAGGAAAGTATTTGGTGTGAGGAGCCGCCATGGTCAGCTGGGAAGATCTGATGTGAGCTCTCTATGCCGACCAAGCAGAAAGTAGAATTCAAATATCCTGGGACTTTAAAAGGGGAGTGGCAGGTGGCTGAAAGACAGTGGAGTTCAAATTGATGGCCAGAGCCATCAGGATGGGCATGGTGGGACACTTCATGGAGACCATTCCTACAACATAACCGAGCATGGTATCTACACAGACACGGTCAACAAAAGCTCTATGCCTCTCGTCAAGGTGGCTTTATTTTGTTGAAAAAACAGGGCAGTTGCATCAGAAGGGAGGGGGAATTGACTGTAGTGTTTTAATTGATAAAAACTTACTTTGGTTGACAAAACTCTCTGGTGTAGACCACAGACCTTAGTGTGAGGCAAGGCCACGATTACATTTACTCTTGGAAAGTGGTGAAAGGGCATAAAAAAGGAAATCAGAGAAAACCAGGATCATCCTTTATCTCCTTTCTGTTCACTGATCTATTCCCAATGTTTTGGAATGTTTGGAGGTCTGAAAATACATCATCTGGTCTGCTTAAGTGTGAAATAATTTTGGACTTCAAATGTTGTTTGAAAATATCATGCAACCGCAATGCTACACCAGCAACTAGTATATTCCAGACTGTAAGACAGGACCATGTCTTTGCCATTCAAATACTCTTACATCTCACATTTTCAGAAGAAGGTACATTGCTACAGTTTCAGCTATAGCTGTTCTTGAGATACAGCTGACAAAATGGTAGAATTTCAGGGAAGGTGGTAATCAGAATGATATGGACATCCAACATCTTGCAGCCTGCCCGAGCCAGAAGTCATTGTCACACCACACACCAATGTAAAACTGAAAATTCCAGCTTTGCAATGGCATATAGTATTAGTTCTCCCACTGTGGTGTTTCTCCAGAAATCTGACTACACCAGAAAAGATGAACTCTCATTCTATTTCTGGTGGCTAGGTTAGTTGCCAGAACCACAAAAACAATTTCTGAGGGAAGAATGGGTCTAAAACATGTGCAGATAATTTTAAAGCCAGATTAACCAATCAACTTTAAATTACGTTATAAATTCACACTTTAAAAATTCTCTCAGGTGGCCTGGGCATGAAAAATTGCATTAGATTATAATTTGAGTTGACAATGCAGATAGTTAGAAAGAGAGCTAATTTGTATTTTTACTGATTTTGTTTACATTCAGGCATTTCATACTTTTAAAAAGCAATGCAATCAATCCATAATATGCAATTATTGGTAGAGCTTTGATACCTGATGATTTACAATAATGAAACCCATAGAGAAAATTAATACATTTCAAAACTTCCTAAATTTCATTCTGATGACCAAAACCATAAGATTCTATTTTTAAAAGCTTCTTTTTGATTTAACAAAGTTTTTTGCTGTACAATCAGATCAACTAATATAGATTTTTTTAAATTCCCATACATCAGATTACTGTAATTCTACTTTACACGTTTCAAGTGTCAGTTTTTGGATATTGCTGAAAAGAATATTTTTTTAAAATATTCACCCAGATAAACTAAATAGATCTGGGACATGACCCTTAAACAGGCACAAAAGAGACACTTTTAACCAATAACCTATAGAATGTATGGATTAGAATTAAGACTGACAATGGAATCATGCGTGTGATTCATGAAGCTACAGCAGCACACCTATATGATTTAAAAAGCCCGCTTTTAATTTAGGATGAGTGTATTTCATTAGTTGTTTTGTGATCTTAATGAATTTCACTGATCAACCAAGTGAGACATTGATAACATCAAGTAGAGCCAAGGATAGCCAAAGCAGGAACTCTTAGCTTCCCATATACGGATCTCTCAAAGCACCTCATTTTTACCACCATTCCCAATTGAGTGCAGGAACTCAATGAGGGGAGCTACTGTCTGTATTACAGTACCAAATTGTGTTGACAAGGAAGACATTATTAATCACCAGAAAAACAGGTCTAATTTTTTTTCTTTGCAAATTTAGTTTTCATCAGTGAGAATATGAATTATTTATCAGGCCACATTTTTCAGACTTATGAACTTTAAAAATAAAAAACGCCTCTCCCTTTTACAACACTTTTGAAGCCTCTTTAGCTTGAAGCCAAAACACACAATAAGCACTCGTATCTCAACATCTGTTAACTTAGGTATGCTGAATCCATCATCGCTTTTGTTACTGGCAAAAATATATGAACTGATCTGTGGACTCTGACCAAAAATCGATTACAAATTCTGAAAATTGCTCAGTGAATGACCACACAAATCTTGCCTACAGCATGTATGAATTTAGCAAATTTCACTGTGTTAAAGCTAGTACTTGCCTACAGTGGAAAAATTGATTACATAAGCCCAACAGTGGCACACATACAAAGTATTAAATTATTGAATTTTCTGAAGGACAAATGTTAGCATTTATCTAAAGGCCTTTTTACACTGTATAGCATTGCAAAATTAAACAGAAGAGGCTAATTTTCTCCTGCATGTAATCCCACTGAGGATAGTACAGTTATTTCGGAGAACAGCTTAATTCAGAACATTAAGTGCTAAAAAAAGTAACTTTCCCGTTTTTCATTTATCAGACTGCATTATATGACAGTTTTCTCATTCACTATACAGGGGCCAGGGGGATTGACCCCCAAGACAGCTATAGCTCATACCAGTCATTCCCAACCTTTTTGGATCGAGGGCCACAGATATCATTGTTATAACCCTGAAGGGCCACCATTTTCCACCAGCAGCCCTCCCCCCATCCACCCACTGCAGCCAAACAGAAGGAGTTCAGTGAAAAGGCCACCTCCACCTCACTGATCTTGCATCCCCCTCAGGGGGGAAACAGGAAAATCGCCATGAGGGCCTCCACCTGACTCTTTAGGCAGTGGCTCCCTTCTGCAACCTCCCCTCTCACTGGCTCCAGCAGGAACACCAGCACCTAGGATCCAGGCAGAGCACTCTGCTGTGCTCCCTGCTACAGCCAGGGGGAAGGGAATGCTGGTCTCCCCTTGGCTGCAGGCAGGAATCTGCATGGTCTTTTAGCCATGCGGCAATGCACTGCAACTGTGTCCTGAAGCAGAGCTCCCTTTTGCAGCCAGTGGGAGGGGAGCGGGGGGCCACTTTGAAAGTTCCCAGAGGCCACTTTTGGCCTCTGGGCCACAGGTTGGGAATCACTGTCTCATACCATAGCCATTTAAGAACTTCACTCATGTTTCACGTTTGAAGAACTCTGATGGCAGAATTTTAGACACATAATTTATGACAAACAGTAGGGTTAATTCTCCCCTGTTCCACTGTAGCAGTATTCACTCTGAATCTCTCAAATTTTCACATTTAACTAAAGAAACTAATTTAAAATGCTCTTGTTTAAACTACATACACCCAGCATTTAAATAAACCAGACTTCATTCCATTATCCGGAACTAAACTTGTTTTTATATTGGCCATCCACACCCAACTCTGAAGAACAAATTAGCTCTTGTCAGTAAATGGCTCACAGTATGACTGAAGTTTGGTTGTATTTTTTCCATGGCGACTTTTAATACCAAAAGAAAGGAAGATTTTCTAGAGGTGAACTCCAGCAGCTACAGACAGAGGCTACAAGCTATGCCATGTTTGAGGGTCTCCAGGAGAAGAGTCGAATATATGAAATTTCCTCTCCAAGAAGGAGACTGTTCAATAGAGATCCATTAGAGATTTTTCAGGATAAGATCCCTTTTGCCTGTTTGATCCTATTGACTTGGCTAATCTTAGGAAAATCTTTCTGGCCAGACTATATAGGGATAAAAGGGAAACTACTATTCTCCTTGAGACAGAACCTAGGTGGCCACATATGGAGTGACTTGTTATAGCTTGTAATTTTGCTTGATTTGGCTTTTGGTGCCCCTCCTTGTGATACTTACAATGACTGGTTTTTTATTAATGTAGTAGCATGATTTGATAATCTTTCCAACAACTCTGACGATGAACTCTCCCAGAGACCAAATGATTTACAATTTAGGTCTCAAAACCAGCCTACCTTGGCACCTTGACAGAAAGAGGAAATGCATAGTAGAGATTTGCCACTGGGAAGTCTGTCTACACATTTTCACCTAGCAGGTTGGTAGTGAGTCATCCAGTATATAAAACATTAGTGTCCTTGGTTTTCACCTGGGTTATAAAGACCACACCATATTACTCAATACTGGGTGGGAAGGAAATAGCAGATGCCTTTGAATATCCTAATTTATTTCTTTTCTACCTATAGGTAGAACAGCAAGGAGGAAAAATTCCCCTGTATTTGGACACTTCCTATTTCAAGTGGGAGCAGTCCAGAAGAAGAAGAGGAAAATCCATTAATTCATCAGTCAATTCACTTTGTACGCTGATGTTGAAGCAGAACCTGAGCTCTGTTATATGCCTTGTCAAAGAGAAACTCTAATTCATTTTTCAATCAAGTGGCAGAAATACTGGAAAGATGTGTGGAAGAAATAGTGGGAAGATGGGTGGAAGGAAGAAATCTAGAGGATTTTCATCCCAGAGGTTTGAACTGAGAAACCTGGACGTACAGCAGGATGTGTTCCATCGGATGATTCAAGAACACAAGTACCAGCAGTCTGAACTAGAATTAACTCTAGCAAGTTTGTCAGCCCACCTCTTGGCATTTGGATTTAACATCTGCCTCAATGATTACAAAGGTGTAAATAAGCGTGCTTTTATATCAGCCACATATTTTCCTCCGTAGAAGAACCACAAGATAACAGAAATGCTCAGATTTTGCAGGGTGGCAAACTATTGCCCCACCAATTAATGGGTATTAGAACTCCAACAAGGTTCACTTAAAATGATGCAAATAGAGTTCCACCAAAAATCAGCGATTTCCATACGATATATCTACTCAGGATGGCTTATCTTCACAGCACTGAACATAGCAATGCTTGTAAGACAGCATATTTTCATAAATTATTAATGAACAAGCAGGAATATTGAGTACCTTCTTGTTTAGATCTAATAAAATACTCAGATAATATTGGCGAGAACCTCGAGTGATCTCATCCATCCCTTTTCAATCAAAAAGGTCAAAAAAGGCAGGTCACAATAGATCCAATAAAATACAGAGCTTCAGTTTCCCTCTCTATGCATAGATACATGGTGCTATTTTTCCACCCTTGGCATACCTGTGAAGCTACAGATTTAGGCATTTTTCCCCTGGAACTTTTTAAGTCTGCATGGATAAAATTTTACCCAAAGAAACTATGGGCCCAAATCACACTTGAAAATGAGCCTCAAAAGATTAAGTGTATAACTGTAGCCATGTTAGTCCTATGATATTAGAGAAACAAGGTGAATGAAGGAATATCTTCTATTGAACCAACTTCTGTTGGACACCCTTCTGAGCTTACGCAGAGTTCTTCTTCAGCTCTGTATAAGCTCAAACATGTGCCTCTCTCACCACCAGAAGTTGGTCCAATAAAAGATATTACCTCACCCTCATCTCTAAGTCACTAGTTGTCAGTTTTTTTTAATTTTGCTTAAAAATCTATATATGTTTTATGTGCAGTGGGCAGCCCTCTGTGCTTCTTGGTTTAATCCTTAAAATGTAAAATAAATGTTTCTACCTTAAAAGGAAAGACAACAAAGTATGAGCACACAGCCAGTAGCAGCTATAGAAAAATACCAATTCTACTTTCAGTGCCTTCTTGCCATCTTAAAACCAGCATTATCTATCCATGGCTGCTACAAGTGCTGTACTCATGATGACCAAGGCAACATTTCAGGACAGAAAGAAATTATGAGTTAATATTTTTTCTTCATTTTTGCTTGATATCTAGATTGAATTTTTTTCTTTTTTGACATGTTAAATATATTACCAATATTCACATCATCTTTTATTTGGAGACATTTAATATAACTAGAATTATTTGTTTAGCTAAAAGCACATTTTTGAATGTCTTGCACAGCTGTAGCACACAGTTTTGTGTCCAACACTGCATTTAGGTGTAAGGATAGTTGCTTAGATATAATATATACACTACAGTGCTGATTCATTATTTCCACATAATGGAAAAATGCTCATGTTTATATCCAAAACAATATTAGTACTGTGTTACTATTCATCATGTACACAGTGTTTTTCAGGTACCAAAGACATTACAAACAGTATCTAGTGTTACAAACATTACAAACAGACAATAAAGTGAATAGGATAAGGGACATGATGACATTTTGAACCATATGAAATACAACATGCATCATAACATGTAAATGTTATGGCAATTATATATAACTTCACCTGTTTTGGAAAGTTGCATGTGTAACTTTGAAAAGGATCATCCAAGTTTAGAGCAAATGATTGAAGCATTCTATTTCTGTGCAGTAAGTAAATACAGCATTTTCCTAGCAATGTGGTCTACGATATGTACAATTATGTACATAGAATTTGCACTTCTAGCAGCATCGTAACTATACAGGGAAAAGTTTCTTCCTCCATGGCCATATCAGATTCTGTGTTAAAAAGTACGGAGTTCTCCACCCCCACTAGAAACCTAAACATGTCTAAGCATTTTAGTCAACAAAAGGAAAAAAAAGATGCCAGGCACAACAGCATACAGCTCAGGCTTCATAGAAGGTCTGCGGCAAACTTCAAGTTATGTCCGTTTCAGAACCAAAAAAAAAAAAAAATCAGAAGAGTCTGCTAGTGGGATGGAAATACCATCCAGCTATGTAAAAATAAATACAATTGACAGGAAAAATAGAACATAACGACAACAAATGTATTCCAATAACTATGCACCTCCATCCTGACCTGTAATTCAGCATTTTAAAGCAACTGCCTTACATGCGGGTAAGCAAGATTTGCCTCTGCAATATGTGGCTCCTTGATATTTTTTAATCAGATCTCTAATATACAGGTATTAATTTTTTTTTAAACATGGCTACAGAATTCATATACAGTAACTCTTCCCTTCTAACAACATTTAGCATTTACTGGACCACAAACCATGTTGTTCTCCTGAAGTCAATATATGTTCTTCACAAAGATCAAGATCCAATATTTATACTGATCCTATGAAATTCTAATACTTCAGTTTAAAAATGCTAACTGTAGTGACAAACCAGTGAAGGGATGCCAAACTGAAGAACAGTATATAGTATTTTTAGCTATAACTATGAACTATAACAGATGTCAATATGAATCAGCGCAGAGCAAAATAAGGGACAAACAGTGATTGATGACTTTTCTTTGGCAGCAAAGCTAAATGTAAAAAATCTGACTTATTTTTTCTAATTGTGCAGACCACATTCTGGGCATCTGCATGAGAGGGACTCCTCCCCAGATCTTTCTTCCCACCTTTCCATTGTAAAATATGGGCAACCACATCAGAGGCACTATCTGCCCTATATACTCAGCCTGTTTCACTGGACTATTTAGAGACCCCTCATTGGGGCCAGGAGTCTCAATCTCAAAGTTGCATTAAATTGCCTTCATAGTTTATCTGGACCATGGAAACTCTGTGTCCCAAATGCAATGTTGCGGGGCAGCTGCCGGTGCAAGTAGCTCAGGCAACATTGGGTCCATTGGATGGAGTTGTCCTATGGGACTGAGAGAGTCCCCACTGAGCTATCACATGGCATGGGGCCTTCTGACAAATATTCCCAGCCTCCTAGAGAACCACTGGAATTTGTGCAGATCTTGGGTTCTTTCTTCTGCAAGAATTGTGGAAGTCATTCTTTGAGAGATGGATTCAAGGAGGAAGTGAAATGAAGGTGGGGGCCCCAACCTGCAAGTTTTTCTACATGAGCAGTAATCTCTCCTCCTCATCTACTGGTCACTATTCACGATAACATCCAATTGCACCTCCCACTCTCCCCCACCAAGTATTTATGCGACAGAAGTTAAAACAATCCGTTTCTTCCCAGTGATCAAGCTCAGTATTATTTAACCGTCCACGACAGACTGTGAAAGCACTTTGCATGCCTTTTAAATTCTCTTCTCTAGCTTCCACTTCTAACTGTTGTTCTGTTCTAGCTGTTGTTCCCATGGTCATTTTCCCATCAATAAGAAACAAAAAGAACATAGAAAGAGCTTTTCTTACAACAAAAGCTTGTGGTGGGGCAAAGGCTTTTCTTATCATATCACTGAATAATGAGAACAGGTTGAATAATGAGACAGAGTGGATCTGAAAATAACTTTATAGCAAAAAGTTTCTCCCTAAATTTAGAGACTTGAGTCGTAATGCGAGACCTTATTTCACTTAATAAAGTAACTCGAAAGCATTCTCTAACCATTCTATTATTCCTTCTCCCTCTCTCTCTCTCTCTCTCTCTCTCTCTCTCTCAATTCTGTTGGTCATTTTTCCTAGAAGTGGTCCAGGTAAAAACCACATAAATATAAGATAAATTGTATTTTTTATCCTTATATCTTAATTCAGACGCTCAGATATTAGTAACAGTAGTGTCATACAAATGCAAATAGAGGTATTACAAGAAAAAACTACCAGTAGTTTGTTTTCCACAACCTGAAATCCACAACAGCAACAAAACTCATAATACCAAAGGCTCAAATATTTGTAAATTACAGTAGACATCTCTTTTTAAAGACATGTATAAACTTTTGCTTCAGATATCAAATTTTGATCAAAATTAACAGATTTTAATTAGATGTTAAAAATAAATCACATATTTTCCATTTACTAGAGAAATTAGTAAAATTAACATTTAACAAATCAAAGAACTGTAGATGAGTACGGAGAAGTACCAAAGAGGAAGAGACTTGATATTCATTTAAAACAATTTTTTTAAGTTTAAAACAATGTCTGAGGTTTTGCTATGAGCTCATGCTAAAAGGCAAATTTCATGCAGCACAGATCATCTTCAAAACAGCCCAGTACTTTATTTGTGATGAGTCTTGAAAACAAAGGTTTCTATACTGCTGATTTAAGGTGTCCCAAGTTCCAAAAGAAATATCCACTAAAAACAATATATGGGCACAAATCTACAAACATATTAATGGCATTCAGTACTTTGCAAGATCATAGCCACAGTAATCAAGAGGAAAAAAAACCCTATCAGGTGACAATACACAAAATAAGCACAAAGAATCAGTCTCTTTACAACTGAAAAGATAAAAGATTATTTGTTCAGATATCTAATTTTTCTCTAAACTGGGCCAACCAGCTCAGCACTTTTCTTAAGATTATGTACACTTTTCTGTCCTACATCTTTATAGACCAGAGGAGGGAAAGGGTACATCAAAAGCAACTATTTTCATATTGTTCATACTCTTATAAATATGCACTATGCCAAAAACAAATATCAAACAGATTTGGAAGTGTTTTTGTATTGAACACTTGTGATTTTCTTCACAATCTTCAGAATTCATTTAGGGACACACCAAGATTTCCCTATCTCTGAATTTAACACCTTAGAGGTATGAAGTTATTCCATCCTTGGTTGTTTCTTTTTCTCCATAACCAATTTAATTTTTGCTTGCCTCTGAGTTTGTACAAAGAGAGTGGGTACAGGTTCAAATGTCTAGCTCTCATGAACTCCCTTGATGCTGCAAGATCTGAATTGCAAATGTGGCAGCACAAGAATATTTAAATCCAAACTAAAATAAACCCAGAACTTCTCATTTTATTTTTGTTGAGGAAAAATTCTATTGACCCTAACTTCTGTAAATATGTCTGTTTTAAGGAGGATATTTTTATTTATTTTAAATAGAATACATTTATTTTAGACTCAATTCAATGCACTATTGCACCTTTAAACATCAGTTCTGTTAAATTTGCAACAATATGTTTTTATGCTGTTTTGAATCTTACTTTTCTTAAAAGTTAATGGTTTGATTTTAGAGATTCTCAGTACTTCCAGTTCCCACTGACTTCAAAGGGATTCGATACCTCTAAAAAAATCAGGTCATGGTGTATTAACTTACTGTATTATGTCTAAATTTAAGAAATGATGTTGTACAGAAAATTACAGGAGGCATTCCTGTCAGGCTACACCACATACTATTGATAGCTATAGAAGAATATGGAAAGATCAAACAAGTTTGTCTACAATAAAAACATTTAACATCTCAATGGATGAAAATATATGCAGTAGCTAGAGAACACATACCTTATTTTAACTGTAGAAAATCAGTGTCACAAAGCCATCTACTCCAAACTATTTTCAACAGCACCGTCCACATTTTCTGACTTCTTTAAGAGTCATTAGCACCAGTGTTAGCTATTCATTAATAGATGTATAAATCCAAATGATGATGTTTGATGTTGGTAGTCACTCAATGCTTGTACTCTGTTAATCCCCATTAAAGTATCCACGGTTGAATTCCACCATTTGAAGAGCAAATGCAATAGGGCACTTATTGCCATAAGGTATTTTGACAGCCAGCATGCTTCTCTGACAATCACATTTCACCTATTCAGATAAAATGAATGAGTTAAGTGGTTTGTTCTAAATGTATGAGCAATAATATAACATAGTAATTCTGCATTCATGGTTTAAGTACAAATACCAGAGTTACAATCTAGCATTTGAATAACTTCAGCTAGCTGTTTTATATAATAGATTATTTGAACATATTCCAAATTTAAATTTGGTGATAGTTTTCCAAGTTTAAACATCACTGTGATGGAGTACTACTAAATAACAATATCAAAGTGGATTCTTTGGTACTTTCAATACTGTGTGAAACAGGCTCGTGTGTTTCCTTACACAATAAGTAGTCTTACATCTTAAACCCTAAAGCGTTAAAGTGATGTAGAGGATCTTCAAAGAGCCTGAGAAACATTTCAAAACCCTGAAGTTAGAAAGAGATGGGAACAAAGAAGGCATCTAAGGTGAGTGTAATAAATAAGAGAGTGCACATGCTCAAACGCCCTTGCAAAGCTGGGATAGGGAGGACCTGTAGCATTGTCCACAGCAGACTTCCCTCCCCCCCCTCCTAAAATTTCCCAGTGTTGCAGCCACACCAGCAAGAGTGCTAGTGTAGACAAGCTGCTGGCAGCCTTTCAAATGTTGTTGCTGAGACCTGACCCTACAAAGAACAGATGACAGCAATTTAAAAAGCAGCTGTTTGTCCACAGTAGCGTCCCACTACTCCTGCCTCTGGTGTGGCTCCTCCAGTAGTAGCAGACATGGAAAGTTTCAGCAGATGGGGCAGAATACTGATGCAAACCAGAATGTGTGTGGGGGGGAGGGGGGTAAGAGAACCTGTTTTGGTGCTGTCTGGGATGATGGAGCGAGAGAGAGAGAGAGAAGAAAACAAACTTCTAAATGGCAGAGGGAGGGGGAGAAAGAGAAAATCTTTGTGGACAGGATAATCCATGCCTGTAGAGAGGGGAATGAGAGACTGCAGGTGTGTAGGGAGAAGAGGAATGGTGTTGATGGGGAAACTATTGTGGAGGGAGTGTTTGTGTAATGAGTCCTGTGCATGCAATGGGGGGAGCCTACATACATGTGAGAGTAAAAGAAAATTATCCAGAGGGTGCAGAGAGGAGTAGGGAAGGAGCACCTTTGAGTGGATTTTGGGGGAGTCTGAGTGGATGGCTGTGCCTATCTGCCTGGTTTGGGAGAAGGGAGAGACTCTAGCTCCTAAGAGGTATTTTGGGTGCAGGAGACAGGCAAGTGAAGGGACAGTAGCTGGTTACTGGAAAAGCACAGAGACATTGGCAATGGAAAGTAAAGGGGTGAACAGAGAAGTAGTGGGGGGAGATGCATAGGTTAGAAAGAGGAAAGATAGGGGAAGGTGGCAGAATGGGATGAAAGAAAGAGAAGGAGCAGCTATTAGACAGTGTAGAATAAGTGAAGGCAAATGGAAAAACAATAATAGCTAAGACAAACTGACAAGAAAGTGAAGTGAAAAGAAGAAATATAAGGAAGACAGAATAAGTTTTCTAAAGTCACAGAGTATTTAATAAAAAGCATTAACACTAAAACACTGCAATAAATAACCAGTTAAGGTTTTGTTTTCTGTTAGTTCCCCCTCCCTCTCACCCCCCACGCCATTGAATAAAATAGACTGTGAGGGTGATGGGAGTTTCACTTGAGGCCAAGTCCGGGCCAGCCATCCTAAATTCATCATTTTAAATTGAACAAAATTCCCTATCCTAGCCTCTGCTCTCCCCCGATTGGTTGAATGTGGTTGCACCTATGCCCCCCATCCCACACACACACACCTTACTATTACCTCTCAGTTCCCTAGCCTCACTGGGAAAATCCCAAACCAGCAGTTTCCAAATACTGGGCACTTACCAGTATCTGACTCACATTTCCACAAATGCACTGCACATGCCCCACTTTCCCCTTGCTGGGCTCTCCCCTGCCACTAAAATGCCTCTGGCAGCCCCCCTCCAGAATTTTGCTGCCAGAATTTCTGATCATTTTTGGCCCAGTTTATTCCCGTGATCCGCAGAAGTTTTCATGTTCGGATCCTTCCTCCTCCCTCTCCCCAGAAAAAAATACACCCAGACTCTGAAAGTTGTCCAGAAGAGACCCTAAAGAAAGGCTGTAGGGAAGCAGGAGTGATTAGTGCCCACCAATGTAATTTACATAAACAGCGAGAGAACCGCTGAGTTAGCGTCATAAAATAATAGCCCCATGCGCTGTTCCAAGTACAAAGAAAGAGTCGCCTCGCCTGTGACTTCCCCATACAGCACCCTCGCTTCGCACTCACCATTCACACCGAGGAGCAAATAAACCCCCGGACAAACTCACCTTCTCCCTCCTTTAAACTCTGAAAAGGGAAGCAAAGGGAGTCCTCCTGCGGCGCCGTCTGTTTTGCGGGGAGGGAGAGCGATTGGGGACTCTCCCGGGCTAAAGTTGCCGGAGATTAGCTAACCCGGGAGAAAGGAGAGATGGGGAGTTCATCCGAGTTTCTCCTTTTGTTCAAGTTCTCCGAGCAGACAAAGAGCCAGCAAGCGGCAGCAGGTTCGTCTCTGCCTCTCACCCCTTTCCCTCCTCCCAACCCAGCCTCGCGTGGCCAAAGGAGCAACTGGGAGCCAGCACTGCCCTTCCTCTCTTCTTCTTCCTCTTCCATTCAATTAGCTCTGCGATTTTTCAGTCCTCCCCAGCCCCGGCAGTCTCCAAGTCCAAACTTCCTGCTCCCCGAGCCTCCCAGAAGCACCATTGCACTGAAGGGGGAGAGAGACCTCTCTCAAACCATTATTTCCGGTAGATGCACCTCTTTGTTTGATTATTCCCTTGACAGTCACTGAGAGCAATCCCCTCTCGGCCAGTTTGATCTTCCAGCGGCTGGAGGCCAGAGGAAGCTGGAAGGAAAACCACCATTCAAAAGCCCACGAGAGGGTGGGAAGAGCCCAGAGACACGCATCCAGGCGCGAGTGGGTTTGGTCAGCCCGTCTTTTCACTTGTGGAGCCAGCCCACCTCCCGAACAAAAGCTTCATCCCGGCCACAAAAGGGATTTCCAGTCTCTGGCATCTCTACCTGTTGCGCAAGCCGCACAGAGGGGGCCAGCAGCATCCCCTTGGCGGAGTGCAAAACCCCACTGCCCCCAGACCGATGCAGGGGAGGAGGGAAAGGGAGCAAACAGCCCCAAAGCCCAGCAAGACAGGGGCGCAGCCCATGCGGAGTCTGAACCCCTTTCGCTTGCTCCTGGATGCCGAGGATTCACCCAGCCAGCCCCTTCCACCCCGCAGCGGCTCCGGACCCCTCCTCTCTCTTTCAATTTCATCTGCGCGCTAACTTTCTCCTGGAGTTTGGCTGCCGTGGGATGGACGGAGTGGCAGTTTCGCAACCAGACAAAAGAAAGGCGAGCAGCAGAGAGTAAATCGCAGCTCACCTTGGTGTGAATGATGCACCTCCCGCTTTCCTCCTCCAAGCGCCTGCCTCCTTGCGTGGAGGGAGGTGTTGGGGCGCTGATGGCTTCTGACCTGTGTGTGTCTGGACCGGCCACCCTCTCCAAAGGTCTCCCCCCGCAGCAGAACAAAGCAACTGAAGAGCGCTCTCCTCCTCCTTTGTGTTGAACTTTCTCAGGCGCCCAGCCCGCTTCTTTCGCAACTTTCCAGCCCAATTCAAACTGAGTGCCTGGGAGGCGGGGGGCTCAGATCAGCCCTGAGCTGCAACCTCTCGTCCCCACTAACAAGCAGAGCCACCACCAAGCGCTGCTCTCACAACAGAGAAAGGGGCTAGAAGTTGTGGGAACACCTCTAAGCCAGAGGCTGTGATGGGGCTCGCTGCCCCCCATGTGGGTGACCTTGTTTTGGAGGAGGGGTGAAGCTGCCTATGAAAAACATCCAGCACAGAGGCCCTGAGGGCACAAACCCCTCCCCAACATTACCCTCACCTGGCCCCGATCTGTTCACCTGCTGGGCCCTGACCCCAAACAGCAGGGGCCAAAACCTCTCACCCCAAATGCTGCCAGGAGCCCCCCAGACCCACACCACTCACCCACTGGGCCCCACTTGTCACCAGCCCCCCAGACATGCTCACCCATGCCCACCTGGGGCCCCTGACCTCCTCCCCCACACCTTCCTGACTCGCTAGCCTAGCCCAGCCCCAGGCCTAACAACTGCAGCCCCATAGCCCTGCTCCCCTGCTGCTGGCCCAGCTTCCTTTTCCCTCCCTCTTGCCCAGTGGTGGGGCCAGGCCCCAGAGTACTTACTTGCATTGTGCTGGTCCTGCCGCTGTCACCACCACCACCACCCCGCACATGCTGCTCGGCCTGAGGGAGGGATTTAAATGTCCCTCCTCTCTTCCGCCCGAGCCAGGTCCTGCAAGGCGGGAGATTTAAAGGGGCCAGCCCCTGCTGGCTCCAACTGAGCTCTTCCCAGGTGCGCAGGAGGCAGGGCAAGCAAGCTGTTTGCACCTGCGCATGCTGGGGCTTGTGTCTCAGGGCACTCGCCAGCACATTCAGGGCCTATGACCTATGTGCCCTATGGCAGCAACACCCCTGTTGGAGGCTGATGACAGAGGGAAGGGGACGAGGGACAGGAGGGATGGAGTTAGGAGGCCACTGGGAAGAAGCAACAGTGGTAGCCACCCCAGGTCCCTTTGTGTGCATGTGCAAAAGGAAAAGCTCTGGACCTGCTTGTTGTTGAGCACCAGATCCCGTCCTCCCATCCACACCACAAGGCCTGACTCAGTCAGCCACCTCGGGCAAGCATAAAACGGCAGCACTCACCCTAGCCCTCCTCCATCTCCAGGCCCAGGCAGAACTCCTCTTTGAGCAGACCCCCAACTCAACAGACCTCTGCTCTGCGGCCAGCGTCGCAAACATTACATTTGTTCATTACTACTGGTGTCCCCCGTCCATCCTCCAAAAAATAGTGGAGTGTGGATAGGAGCTCCCCGGTGCTGCCAAAGTCCCCTCCTCAGCCTCCAGGGGCGCCAGTTTTTCCAAAGTTAACAAATGAAACAGAGTGGGGTATCAAAGAAACGATTTCGGTAAAGGGTGAAGGAAAAAGAGGGGCAGGGTGAGAAAAACCAGTATTTATCTGTAACGCTTTGGAGCTTGTGTTTATCTCCCAGACCCTATAGTCTTGTCCGAGCCTTTTATTTTCCTAACCCAACAACAGCACGAGTTTCTGTGTGTGCCTGCATGTCTCTCTCTCTCTCTCTCTCTCTCTCTCTCTCTCTCTCTCTCACACACACACACACACACACAAAATTCATCCAACTCAACTCAGGTCCCCCAACACATGCTCCTCCCAACTCAGAGTCCATATAAGTGCCTTTGGCTTCCTTCAGTCCAGTCCATTATCTCCACAGAAACCTCTTTCCATCTGAAACCTAGGTCTCAGGTTCATTCCCACCTGAATCTACTAAGTTCAGAATTCCTTCCCCCTCCCTCAGCTCAAAAGTTTCCCCTTCCTTCTAGAATCACTTCTTCTCCTTCTAACCCTCCAAAAACTTCCTACCCAGCCTGCCCACAATTCTGAACCCTATTCTTCACAAGTGGTCCTCCAGCCTGGCTCAGAAACTCTTCTGTTGGCACTACAGCAGGAGTCGGCAGCCCTCCCCCCCCCCCCGAAAACCTGCAGCTAGGAACAAATTCCACAGCACCTCAGCTCACTTCCCCCTTCTTCCCCTGCCCCCCCCCCCTCCCCGCACAGCAGCTGGGAGAGAGGAAGCTGAGGCATCACAGAATTTGTTCTCCATGACAGGTTCTTCCCCCTCCCCCCCCCACTCCAAGAGCAGTGCTGCTCTCAGGGGCTGGGGACTGAGGTGCCACCAAGAATAGTGCCACTCTCAGCTGTGCCTCCACACAGCCCCCAACCCCAAGAGTAGCACCATTCTTGGGGTGGGGGGGAGGAGGCGCCACTGAGGGCAGCACCAGTGGCAATTTCTGCAGCGCCCCAGAGTGCATTAGTCTTTAAAAGTGCCACAAGACTCTGTTGTCTTCCTACTGTAAGGTTATGCGAGTGATTTTGCTGTTTGTATAATGTGTGTCAATCCTTGCATCATTGGCCTTAATTGATTTATTAATTTTATAAGTTTCATTCATAATTTGTGTCAATCATTGTATCATTGGTCTTAATTGGTTTCCTCTCACCTTAATTAGTTTATTGACTTCATCCATAACTTGTATCAATCCTTCCTCTCACCCTAATTGGTTCATGATGATTGACATCTGTACTGGGTCCCTATTTGCAACATTGGTTTATAATGTTTTGTAAACGAGATTGTGGACTCTGCGGGGCTGTTGGGGATCGCGGGGCTCGAACCGCTGGTCTTCGGGTTCTCTGGGCTAAGAAGGGGGGCCTTTCCTCTCTGAGCCACTCTCTCCCAGTTTGCATTGCTGTGAAAATCTATGCCTATATACCCTTAGGCAATAGGCATGACATCTCTTTTTTACCCAGTCACTGCACTATTGACAGTAAAGTAATGTAAAACTCCATATTAAAAATGTAGTATTGGAAATGTTAAACTCCATCTTTGACCAATGTACCCTATCTTGTGTGAAACTATTTCTAAAGTGAATAGCTTACATTGTCTGAGCAAGGTGTGGATGGAGGGTGTATGTATATGTGAACCAGTCCCAAACTGCCAGCTTGTCCTGACCAATGCGAACTCCATTCCAACGGCTGAAGAATGTGAACACAGCCCCAAAAGTAAAAGGATCCACCCCAGAGACAAAAAGGATAAAATTAATCAAGCTATCAAGAAACGAGCTGGAATTCACGTGTGCAGCTGCCTGGTGACCAATGGACACACAGAGCCCCTGAAGCAGCATGACCTATAAAGACTGGGTGAGACTCCAAAGTTTTGGGGAGACAGTTCTGCATACCACCTGAGAGAAGAAGTGTCAGTGCGCGCCCGACAGACCCCACTCTTCCTCGTGTTCAGCTTCCCTGGCCAGGTAGCTGCCACGAGCAACGATCTCCAGCAACGGACTAAAGCCACAATCAGGACTGGTAATTGTCTGAACTGCAAAATATCTTCTGGTGTGTTTGGGCGCGTGGATGAATGTGTGTGTGTGTGGGTATAAGTTAGTTTATAATTTTGTTCTTTTCTATAATAAACACGGCGTGTTGCCTTTTCCCCTTTAAAAGATCTTGGGCACTCTTTGTGGTATAACACTATGCCACTCCAAAATGGCTAGCATGACATGCTTGGCATATGTGCCAGGGGTTACCAACCCCTGCACTAGACCCTGCTCACACTCACCCCTGGGGCAGTTCTCGGCATTTTACTGCATTAGTGTAGTGGTTCTCATCCAGGGGTAGGTGTATACCTGGGGTACATAGAGATCTTCCAAGGAGTATATTAGTTCATTTAGATATTTGCCTAGTTTTACAACAGGCTACATAAAAATCTCTATCAAAGTCAGTACAAACTAAAATTTCATCTGGACAATAATTTGTTTATACTGCTCTATATACCAGTGGTTCACAGCCTTTTTGGCTCAAGGGCCACAGTTATAATTTTTACGACCCTGAAGGGCCACCAGCCTCAGGGCCATTCCTGGGGGGGGGGTGCGCAAATGGGGTGATCGCCTCAGGCCCCACGGTTACATGGGCCCCACACTGTCCCCACTGTCCAGCGAGGCAGTGCGGAGCCGCAGCCCCTCCTCCCACAGCCACCGCACTGCCTTCAGCAGTGAGCCAAAGGCAGCGGGGCAGGGCGGGACGGGCCATGCCCAGCCCCTGGGCCAGACCTCCCCACTCCCAAGGCGGAGCAGGCATTCCCAGGGGTGGAGCACGTGGGGCCCAGCCTCTGGCCTGGCCTGCCCCACACCGCCGGTGGCCTCCAGGACCAGAGTCGGCTCCAGCCCCCCTTGACTCCCTGCCAGGGCCCAGCTCCCATCCGCAGGTGGCCTCAGCCTCTGGGGCTGGAGCCGGCTCCCCCCGCAACAGGCAGCCTTCAGGGCCAGGGCCGGGGCCGGCTCCCCGTGCTGGCAGCCTCGGCCTCCCGGCCCAGGGCTGGCTCCCTGGGGGGGGCAGAGCAGGCCAGTCTACCCGCAATGCCCTGCCTCCAGCATGAAGGCGGGGCCCTGCTCCCGCCACGGGACGGCCCTGACCAGTTTCCACCAGCAGGCTGCTACCCCTGCAGCCAGATGGAAGGAGTTCAGCAAAGAGGCTGCCTCCTTGCTGCTCTCCCATCTCTCTGGTTGCAGCAGGGAAACTGCATGTGCCCTGTATCCTCATGTGCACCACCTGGGCCCCTAGGCAGCCAGAGGGACAGAAGATCAGTGCTTCTTTTCCTCTGGCTCCAGCAAGGACTCCAGTGCCTATGGACCTAAGCAGAGAATTTTGCTGTGATCCCTGCTAAAGCCAGGGGCAGGGGAGCACTGATCTCCCATTCCACAGGAGCCAGCACCCGTCTTTTACCCCATGGAAACATGCTCCACCTGGGTCCTTAGGCAGTGGTTCCCTTCTGCAGCCAACAGAAGGGGAGCCGCGAGCCACTTTTGGCCCCCAGGCCACATGTTGGGAACCACTGCTATATATGCTGAAAAATAAATAAAATATTTATATTCAAATTGATTTATTATATAATTATGGTAAAATGTGACAGTAAGCAATTTTTCAGTAACAGTGTGCTGTGACACTTTTGTATTTTATGTCCCATTTGGTAAAAGGGGAGTTTTTTAAGTGAAATTTGGGAGCATGCAAGCCAAATCAGACTTCTGAAAGGGGTACAGTAGTCTGGAAAGGTTGAGAGCCACTGCCTTCAGCTATTTCTACACTACAGTCTGTGTGGCCAAAGTTTGTGCCACTCAGGGAACATTCCATCCCCGTGAACAATGTAAGTCATACCAACATAAGCACTCATGTGCACAGTGCTATGTCTGTGGGAGAGCTTTCTCCCATTAGCATAGAGCGTCTTCACCAGATGTGCTACAGCACTGTACATCCGGACATGGGCTTAGATAAACTGCACTATGTGCTACCTCTACACAGTCCCTCTATTTTATCCCATCCCATATTTTACTTTTTATTGCTATTTAGTCTAATGTTCTGGGATTAAAACAGCTTTATATAAGTATTAACCAGATTTGTATTGTGTTAATCCTATTCTTTCTTTCCTTTCTGTTGTTCCTTCCATCGCCCCACACATCATTTTTGGTTTCCCTCAAACTTACTATCCTGTAGTGTATGATTATTCTTTCCTCTTTTCCTTGCTTTCTTAGCATCGCACTTCTTTCTCTTTATCTAATTCTGCATTTTCTTTTCTAATCTTCTCCCCCTCCATCCTTTCTTGTATATTCTTTTCTTTTCCACATCCACCCCTTCTGTTTTTAACTTATTGTTGTCTAACTTACATCATCAGTACATCCCTCTTTTCTCCCTACCTGTCACATATACACTTCTAGTCCTGCAGACTGATGGCCTACTCACATCTATAAGCTCTCTCCCTGATACCTGTTCACTAACCCAGTGCGGAATCTTGTGGAGACAATAGGTAGAAACAATAAGCCTCTTTTAAGGTCTTTATCCAGCCAGCAGATTTTTCATATATTTCGGTTCTGGAAAAAAGCCAACAGCCACATTTTCAAAAGTTAGCACTAATTTCAAGTTTTTCAATTTTTGGTTTCTGATCCCAAACCCCTTGCAGGTGGTTTTTAGAAGTGTGGGATACCTGCAGCCCCAGTTATTTTCAATGCACTCAGAAAGAGAGGCTCTAATAGGATGCATCTACACTTGTAAATTAAGTCGACTTAAGCTTGCTTAAGTCGACTTAATTTACTCTGCGTCTACACTACACTTTCCTTAAGTCAACTTAAGCAGCTGCTTAAGTCAACCTGATGAAAAATTAAGTCGACTTTTGGCTTAAATCAACTTTAGAAAGTTGACTTAAGCCAGTGTAGATGTGGAGTAGCCCTAAGTCGACTCTAAGTCGACTTAGGGCTCTCCAGGACTTCCCCACTGCCCTCCCTGCCAGGGTGGCTGGCACAGGGAGAGCCTGGCATGCCCCCCCACAGGGCAGGGCAGAGCCCTGGCCACCCTGCCCCTATGACCTGCCAGGGTCCCTATCCCCCTTTGCCCCATTGTACCCAGGTACAATGGGGAAAAGGCTGAGCCTCCTGGCACTTGGCAAGGGGTGTCCCCCCTGCTACCGTGGACCAGTCCCAGGTCCACCTAGCCCCTACAAGTCAACCGAGGTGTCCAGTGTCGACGCTCTAGGTCAACTTTGTAGGGTCCCCCCAAAGTCGACTTAAAATTTAAGTGTAGACATACTAAGTTGACTTAAAGTCGACTTAAAGTCGACTTTGTTAAGTCAACTTAAATTAACAAGTGTAGACATAGCCAGAGTGACTAACCCCTTCCCTAGGGTCTGGGTAAGCAGGAGTATAATCAATTACAAAGCATGGCTACCAAGGAATGCCACTTACACAGTCACTAAAAACTTCGGTAGTACACTAAGATTGCCACTTTGAGAAATGAATTGAATATCCAGCCAGACTGTATGAAGAACCTCATTAGAGGTCAATCTGGGCGACACTCAATCTGCAAGGAGGCTATGTCCTCTGAGATAGGCCTTGATGATAACAATAATGTTGCATATAATTAACATCAATCAATGTGGTTTTGTGGATAATAGGTATTGTCTAACAAATCTGAGTTCATATTTTGCTGAGATTACATGTTTGGTTGATAAAGGTAACAGTATAGATGTAGAAATTTCCAGAGGGGTAGCCATGTTAGTCTGTGTACTGCAAAAGCAATGAGAGTCCTGTGGCACCTTGCAGACTAACAGATTTTCTTCGGGCATAAGCTTTCATGGGCTATAACCCACTTGGTGAGCTGCAATAGATGTAATATGCCTAGATTTTTGTAAGGCGTTTGACTTAGTAGCACTTGATAGGCTGATTTTTTTTAAAAATAGCATTATGCAATATCAATAGAGTACACATTAAATGGATTAAAAACTGGCTAACTGACAGATCTCAAAATAGCAATCATCAATGGGGAATCACCATTGAATAGGAGGTTTTGCGTGGGCTTCCACAGCGATTGATACGCGACCTGACATTATGCAACATCTTTATTAATGATCTGGATGTATATATAAAAATCACTGCTGATAAAATTTATGGATGACAGAAAGATTGGTTGAGTGGTAAATATTTATGAGGACACGGCAGTCATATAGTGTTATCAAGTTTGGTTGGTAACCTGGAACCATTAAAATGTTTGTTTTAATAAAAAAATGCAAAGTTATACATCTAGGAGCAAGGAACACAGGCCATACCTTCAGAATAGAGGACTACATCCTGACAATAACTCTGAAAATTATTTAGAGACCATAATAGAGAAGAAAATAAGCATGAACTCCTAGTACGATGCTGTGGTAAAAAGGGGTAATGCAGTCCTTGAAAGGACAAACAGAGGAGTAATGAGTAGGGAGGGGGCTGGAGAGTTTACTTCTGTATATGGCTGTTAAGGGGCGGGCCGGGGCACAGCGCATAAGCGTCAACCCCGCTCTGTGGGCCCCCCCCTTTCTTAGTCTACTAGGCTGCCCGGGTAGCCCGGGACAGCCGGGGCTAGTGGCCACAAAGTCAATACACCGCCCTTGGGTTCAGGGCAATTAGGCCTAGCGGCCACAGAGTCCATA